>BFEA01000861.1:3543-14720 GCA_003427395.1 Chara braunii | reverse complement strand
GRKGKGKGKGSGSGSSGGGGGGGGGGGGGGGGGGGGCSACCCCTGCGCCACCAATCAGTCMCCCCCCCCCCTGCGCCACCAATCAGTCAATCAATCAATCAATCAAGCAATAAATAATATTATGTAAAAAAGTAAAAAAAAAGGGGATATTGATTGATTGATTGAGGGGGCTCGCGGGGGAGGGCTACTCCACCCCAACCAATCAATCAATCATTGTGACGGACCCGTCGGGATGGCGGTCCGTCAATATCAAGACAAAGGGATGAGGATGGGGGAGATGGAGATGGAGTTGGAAGGGACAGCGCACCTCTAACACAGACTCAACACGCACGTACCCCAAAGTGTGCTGTGACGAACCAATTTCTGTTCCGCGCAATTTTCTGCGCGATGACAATGAGGGGTCCTACGATGGGAAGGATGGGCCAATTACGGGAGGTCGGGATTGAGGGGAAATTGCGTCGGTGTCCTCGCTTCTTCTTCTTTTTGCGTCGCTTCTTTTCGGATGACTGGGTTCAGGGCTGGGCAAGTCCTGGGATGATCGGTTGAGCGGCGCACCTACGTGCGCACGAGTAATAACAGTTGACGTCGTCTCTTTTTGTCCTCGCTGTCGGATTTTAGGTGCGGAGATCGCGCGGGAATTTTGCTTCGTTCTTTTCGAATTTTCTTTTAATTTCCTTCTGAATCTTGTCGAGCCTTGACGGCTCTCGGAATTTCGGACATTCCTTCCGGAATTTGTGCTTTTTGCATTTTCGCATTAGATAGAAATTTAGGAATTTAGGAATTTAGGATTTCCTTTTGCCACGCAATGCCTTCTGCTTGCGCGCTTCTTTTTGCGGCTGCAACGGAGCTCTAATTAGTCGGCGCCCTTAATCTTGCACGTAACTGTAATTTTGGGCGGGTGCCATTGTAAGTGTATCTTTCTTCTTGAGCTTCGTCTTTCCCGCTCTCTCTTTCCCTTTTGCTGTGCCTAGTTAGCACGCGGCCTGCATGCTCGGATCGATGCCTGGAGAGTGGCTAAGTCCCCCACGCCGCGGTCTGGCCATGCAGAACGTAGGCGCTCCCTCTCCTAATCTCCTTTCTAAGTCCTTGCAATTCCGTGTTTTTCGCGCTTGCATGCACACTATAAATTTCAGCTGCTCGATTAGGAAGCTCTCTTAACCAGTTGCTGGAAGCTCGGGGTAGAGCGATCAGTGAGGGTCGGCTCACGAGCGAAGTAAGAGGTGAGTTGAAGTGGGAGTCGGGCGACCCGACGGGCTGGTGCCGAATGCACGGGGTTGACGCGTGGGGCTACGACGGACTGTAGCGCGCGGGCGAACCTGACGGGTGCAGGAGGACTAAGCGGGGTGACGACTTCATGGGTTGGTGCGTGACGACGGACTGTCCGCATCGGAGAAAGAGAGAGAGGAAGAGAGGGCTGAGGTTGATGGACGTGGATTTGCAATTTTCTTTGTCTTTTCTTTCTCTTTTGCTTTGTATATAAGTTTTGATTTCGGCTCGAGCGATTCACTCTCGTTTCCCGTCGGCATCCTTGTTTCATTTTTGGTCCTTGTGTGATGCCTCATTCTGTCTCGGTCCTCCCTCTTTTTTTTTTTGTCTATGGGATGAACTGTTCGGATGGAATGACATGTTTGTCGTTTTTTTTCCCAGTTATTATCATTGCTTGTCATTTTGATCCATTGTTGTTATGATACGAGCTCTGATGTCGTTGTGATGTCTGATGTGTGATGACACCTTGCGTACTTGGAAAGGACTGCTTGCGGGACCACTGAGTGATTAGATGATTGGATAGTTGTCCACGATACATGGCGATCTTTGCATGAGGGATTACATTCTCCCTTTGGCGCAAACATTGGCCAACAGGCCCGGGTGCAAGCAACACCTCGCGTGGATACGTGTAACGTGTAAGCGCGATCTGAATTGCGCGGCCTACACATGTCTACTCGGGGCGATTCGCGATCATTGACGAACCTGGCACCTCCAGTATCAGATAAGCGGGGAATTTTCCTTCCTTCACGCACCTAAGCTAGTAGGAATTTTCGATACCATATCGTAAAATCCCCTTGTCAGTTAGACGCGTGCGGAAGGCTCCCACTACGCCGCAATGACAAGATGACGTACACATGGGACAAATGGTACTTTGAACCTTGGGTAAGAGAGGATCTTAGGCAGAGACGCCCAAGATTTCCCTGCCTAACCGAGAACCGATTGTGCCCCAGGGAGTTTCGTTGTGCCGTAACCAGCGATCCAAGGTGCCCCGATTACCCAACTACGTATAACACGCAATACTTCATATCCCCCGGCTTTGTCGTTGTCACTAACAATTTCCCTCCCTTCCGTCTCCTCCTCCCGTATCACCAGCTCACGGTGGTACCATGAAATTCCATCACCCCGTATTGGCCTCATACACCGTGCAGAAACTGCAGACGACGCGGCCACCGCTGAACCCCGGGAACTACGGAACCGAACCATAACACGCGGCGATAGACGCCACGTGTCTGCACCCTAAGGTCGGACTCATAGGAATCGCAACCCTCACGAACGGGCCTCTCCCGAACCACCGTCACCAAAACAGACGGATCGGACGACCCTTGATGCACCTCGCATGCCATCTGCCTTATGACTGTACGCCATCGACCGCCATCAGACCGGAAGTAACCCGCCCCTTAGTCCTATTGCATCTATGCCCATGGACCCTTGGTCCCTTGCCACAGGAGATCCCAGTTCCAACCTGGGACTCCACCCCCACTTTCCTCCAAAATCCTTGGCACACCCCTTCTCGAACTTTCAGGCCCACATCCCACTCCGATCAGGAAGTCGCGTCGGGCGTGAGGTTGGGCATCACAGTGCAAATGAAGAATGAGGCTGAAACAAACTGCAACTGGGGTTTCCAACTTACCCAATGAGGTGGGTGCCAGAAGGTTTTTTTTTGAATCTATCAAAAACAGGATCCCTGATGGGATCACGACATTCTGGCAGGGGACTTGAACGCGACACCAGATCGTTGGCTGGACAGATGGAGGCTTCCCTCCCCATGCCCTGCATATGTGGAGGCCGATGAACAAATCATTGCGAATCTATGTGGGTCATTAGGTCTGTACGATCCCTTCTATAGACTGCTTCCGAATAGACGAGCCTTTTCCTGTTATAGGAAAAATAGACCAGATAAAGTTTCGAGATCAAGGATCAATCTGATCTTGATATCGCAGGATATGAAAGAGGCTTTACAAGTAGCAAAGGTATTTCCACAGAGCGTGTTCCCTGGTCTGGACCATGCAATGTGCGCGGTTATTCTCTCGTTTAGGAAAAGACCTGATCAGGGACCTTGCTTTTTTTTAACTTGACACTTCCCTATTGACGAAAAGGGAATTCCAAAATTTTGTTCACGATATTTAGCAGTACTCAAAATCACACAGAGAGACCCTTCAAAATTACATTTTGTGGTTTAATAATGGATTGACCTTTATTGGCAAAAAAACTAAGGATTTCGCTAAAACAATTGCGGCCCAAAGACATGTAGACGAAATGGATTTACACCAACATCTTCAACAATTGAAGCAACAACAAGAACATAATGAACAAGACTTAGATACGGAAAGAGAGCTTTCACTCACTATTGAGGCAACAGAGTCTCCTTTGTTAGCTCATATGGAACACAAATGGCAAGGGGCGCGAATCAGAGGAAAACTGCGTAGGTATAAAACAGAGGGAACAATAGACACTTGTTTCTTTGCTATGGCCAAGCTAAGGATGGACAAGTCCATCATAGAAACATTGCAAGATCCGTCACAATCTGAGGGCCCTGTGGCTACGTCAACACCTCAGTGTGTTCAGATAGCAAGAAGTTTCTTTAAAGACCTCTTTACGTCACAAACTAAGGTGAGATTATATGAACAAAGAACGACAAAAATTGATGAATTATTGACACCATTACAAAAAACTCTGCGGAACAGCAAAAAGAAGCTCTAGAGATGTCTCTAACCAAAGAGGAGGTATGGTCGGCCTTAATGTTAATGAAGGAGGAGAAAACTCGAGGGACTAATGGGCTTCCTAAGTAATTTTGGGAAACCATGTGGAGTACCCTGTCACAAGATCTGATGGATTACTATCATGCGGTATGGACTGCGGGTCTGATGGGGGAATTGATGGGACAAGGGGTCCTGACCTTATTGCATAAGAAAGAGGAAAAAATGAGCATAAGGAATTATCGGTTAATCACTTTGCTAAGAGTTGTCTACAAGATGGCGGCAAAGGCCCTGGCAAACCGCCTGGCTAGGGTGTTGGAGGACATTATCCACCCTGCACAGACAGGCTTCATCAGGGGACGCAAGATTCAACATAATATCTTGCTGGTTAATGAGGTCATAAAATTGTCACGAAAATCTAAACATAATGCAGCCGTTATTTTTGTAGATTTAGAAAAAGTGTATGACCATGTTGACTGGTTCTTCCTGGACAAGTGTTTGGAGAAAATGAATTTTGGTCAGTCCTTTAGAAGGTGGATTGAGGTCCTACATCATAACGCCACCACGACGATCCAGGCGAATGGCAAACTGATCCTTGTCATCCATCTAGAGCGGTCCGTGCGGCAAGAAGACCCCATTGCCTCCTTTCTCTTTGTCATCATAATGGAGGCCCTAGCAGCGAACTTGAGAGCCCATAAAAATATTAGGAAAATACAGATTTCGTTCATCCTGGAGAAGGCCATCCCGATTTGTTCACTTTTTGCAGATGACTTTACCATTATGGCGGATGCATCTCAGAAAAACATGCAAGAGATCCAAAAACTAATGAGCCGGTTCTGTCTCATGTCAGATATGGCAGTCAAATGGGGCAATAAGACACATGGATGGTGGATACACTACCAGGGAGGGGGGGGGCGGAAAGTCCCGGAGTCAGATGAATGCCTACAGTGACCCCAATTAGAATTTTGGGGGTTCAGATGACAGCGGAGGGGCAGCCACCTCTTAACGACGAGTGACTCACCCAACCAATCCTTGGAAAGTTGACCCAGTGGAAAGACAGACGAACATCTTGAATGGGTCGCTTCTCGGTGATTAATAACGTTGTCCTGGCAACCCTCTACATCTGCATCCCTTCAAAGACAGATGGCGGCCTTCTTATGGAGAGGAAACGATGTATGCTCTTCAACAATTAGCAGAGTAGACTGGAGGTTAGTCATTCAACCTAAATCTAAAGGGGGGCTAGGGATTATTGACCCTACTACTCAGGTGATGGCCTTAGCCCTCCAATAGGTGAAAGACCTACTGTTCTGTACACATGCGTCATGGCAACCCTTGACATTGCAGCAAATTGCCAGGCTGGCACCACTAGCCCCCCTGAGGTTGCGCCAGAGACATGGCTTGAGGATAGATACTGGACTATACCCAAAAAATCAGTAAGGGCGAGAAATGAGGGGGAGACCGACAGGCAGACAACCAGACAAGACCTTAAAAAGGACCCCCTGTGGCCAACTATTCTAAGGACGTGGTGAGAGTTACCCCTGCCGGATAAAGTCACACCTGCACACTGGAAAGAAGTGGCCCGACAACCCTTTTTGGTAATCGATGGATTACTGACCAACAAAGCAGGGTACTCCTTAGGAGTGAGAACCCCTGAAAAGGTCGGGTCAAGAATGGGATTATGAGAATCAAAGACATCTCGGATCAAGAAACAAGAGACTGGTTGTCCGAATCCCAACTAAGGAAGAAGATGAGGTATTGCCATAAGGTGGGAGAGGCACTAGACACAATCATTTTTGCTATCCCCCTAGACTGGGTCCGAATTCTTCGCAACGGGTCATCTGTAAAGGAAGGGGATTGGGTAGGGTTCAGGGGCACCGAGGGGGTAGTTGGAAATGTGGTATACTCGCCTCCTGCGGGGGCAGGCGAGGAACGGGAAATGGTTGCCAATAGGTTCAGAATAAGGGCAGACAACCATTTGGAACAGATACAATCAGAAGAAGCAGAATGGTACCCGAGGTCGGGGGTGTTTCGTATCCATGTCCTTAAGGAGACAGATCAATGGAGGGCATATAGACCAGCTATGCCAATACATGATCTCCCCTTAGATCCGAATGAGTGAAGATGGACTTTGCAATATGGTAGGGGTAGGTCAGGGAAAAAGCGGTTTTATACTCTATCGGTCAAAGTCACCTATCGAATGTTAAGACCAAGGGTCAATTTGAAGGATGTGGTTGAGGCACGCTGGATGAAACACCTTAACATTGGAAGGGATAAGCTACGTCCAGTAAAGTGGTTTATGGCAAGCAATGCTATACCAACAAAACTGGCCTCCTTACAATGGCAGGTGGAACATAGATGCCTGCCAATAAAATGATTAGCTAATAGACAGAACGCGCTTGGAACAAAAAGGGTTGGCACTTCCCTGGTGCAGACTATGCACAAAATCCTTCCCTTCTAGGAAATGGCCCGAAACCATAGAACATATGTTCCTGCAGTGTCCAGCAACGATATGGCTGTGGAGACGGTGGGACCGCCTTTGGAGACAAATAGGTGCYTCACAGCCCTGGCCATGRGACTAGAGAGCACTTCTCTGCAAAGCTTGGGCCCCAAKGCAAGTCACCACCTTTGAGRAAAACATGTTTAAAGTGGGACGTCGTGCCATTATCTGGGCTATCCGGTTTACTCGGAATCGTTCCATGGACATACTTGGTACATTGAGTGGACACTCGGGGCATTGAAGGATGCTGGTTTCAAGATTGCATTGGAAAGAAGTGAGTTYTTCCTCTCAGAAATCTCATTGTTGGGGTACGTGGTGACGAGAAGAGGCTTACGACCGGATTCGAGAAAGGTCGCGGCTGTCCGAGAGGCCCCCATGCCTACAACACTGACGCAAGTGCGGACCTTTTTGGRACTGRCCTCATACTACCGACGATTTATCAAGGGTTTTGTTGCTATCTCACGACCTCTAACGAATCTCCTACGGAAGGACCAACCACTAAATTGGGACGCGTAATGTCAGCAGGCCTTTATCACCTTGAAGGAAGCCTTGGCTACAACGCCTCTTTTGATCCGGCCCGACCCTGAAAAACAGTTCATACTCATTACGGACTGACAAYCTGAAGCAATTTTCGCTATTYTGGCTCAGAASGGGAAAGACGGTCGTGAACACGTCATCGAGTACGCTTCGCGAATGGTACCAGACGAGAGAAGAAACGATTCGGCACCACAGAGAGAATGCTACGMAGTTGTCTGGGAAATCCAACACTTCCATCCGTATCTGTACGGACAACAGTTTCTCCTCGTCACGGATCATGAGCCTTTGCTGGCCCTCAAGAAGCTTACCAACTACACGGGCATGATTGGACATTGGGCTGYACGATTTYGACATCGTTCACCGGAAAACAGAAAAACACGGCAACGCTGACGGGCTGACACAATTGCATCGGCCCAACAAGGTGGCCAAGGGCGACGAGATTACACCGTGGAAGGAGCCAAAACCAYACGACGAGCCTTTGTACGGACAGGTGGCCATCCTCCCTCGACCCACTAAGAACTAATTGWYAGTTGCAATGGCGASARGGCACGAAGGTAATTTTGAAGGCCCTCTCTCTCCCCTTTCGTCTTTGTCTCTTCTCTCCCTGCCCGATAAATTTTGTTATTTTTGTGAAGCAATTTCGAAAGTTTATTCGGTTTCTATGCGTCGTAGTGGGGAAGGATATGTTGAATGGGTAGATTGTCAGCGTTGTGTCTCTCAAGCTCGCGGCTCCTGCATCCAGTACAGAAATACGGCCAAACCCTGGTTATGCCCCTTGTGTCGAACTGATAAAATTTCGACGGAGGCTCGATTCTTTGAAGCCACGTCTGAAGGGTTGGAAAAGACCCAACGRTTTAGAAGGGCTGAGGTCTGGACAAATGTCGTCCTGATAGCTACAGTAGTTGGGAACTCCCTCCGAGACTTCACTAAGGGGGATCGGAGGAGGGCCAATGAGAGGGCGCGAGACTATCGATGGAATGAAGGACGGTTAGAAAAGCGGAAAACGGATGGCAGCGGGATCTGGATGTCCGTGCCTCATCCGTTCATGAGGTACGACTGGGTTAAGTCGGCCTACGAGGAGACTGCGGCCCACTTCACCGTCCGGATCACGGAGGCGGCGATCGATAAAAATGAATGGTATTGTCCAATATTCGCGACGATGTTAAATTCATCGTCCGAAACTGCTCCGTCTGCGCCGCTGACAAAGCGCCGATTCAGCCGCCTAGATCGATAGTCCCTACCGTGGTTGAACGACCGTTTCAAAGTGTCAGCATGAATACSACCGATATTGTCGTGCCCCCTGGACCGAATACCTGCGAGTATTCAATCCTTTTGTTTTTTGTAGACCACTTTTCGAAATGGATCGATGCAAGACAAGACAGACGGCAGAGATCGCGCGATATGTCAACCGTTTCCTCAGAATGCATCAAGATACGGAAAAAATCCTAACAGACAATGGGGCGGAATTCCGAGGGGAGGTCCTGAGGAGTCTGGTCATTCAGGGAGTCTCCATTCGTAATACTGCGCCGCATATGTCCCAATCGAACGGATTGGTCGAGAATGCGAACAAGGTGATTAAGATCGCATTGCGACGAAATATCACTGCTAGAGATACCAGGCCTTGGCCTGATATCATTGATCACATCCTGACCATTCATCGGGGAGTGCCTCACGAGTCTACCGGCCTAGCCCGCTTCCAATAACGGACCAATAGTGTAGCCTGTGTAGCCCTCCCGAGCCTAAATGATGAAACGACCCTTCCGCGATGGGCCATTAGAGCAACGGTTAAGGACAAGGCCCAACACCATCTGGASTTGATGAAAATGGTCCTCTCCCGATTAGCTCGAAAGAGACAGCGGATGACGGAAATGGGCCACGGTAGACAGGTTCGGAGTTATGAGGCCCGAAATGGGAATGTTGGGCTTCGGTCCCAGTACAAATTAGGGGACACCGTGCAGGTGAGGAAATGTGCTCGCCAAGGTAAGTTAGCGCCACGATTCTTCGGGCGATTTTGAGTTGTCGAGCTCGGACCTAGCGGCGTGAGCACAGTGCGGCTGGCATCGGAGGTGTCGGGAAGTCGATCTGCTCGACCGATCATTCGACATGTGTCCTACCGTCGCCCTCTCCCTTCTTCCCCTTCTCCTTCATCATCTGCATCGTCCCTCGGTCAGGAAGAAGACGACGACTCTCTAGAATCCTCTTCTTCGACTCCGCCCCCATCGCCATGAGCTTTTCAACGGAGCAGGTGATCAGCGAGCGACTGATGGTGCCTGAGGGAGCCTTCTCAGTGATCCGACAAGTACAGCATCCTCGATTGAGTCTAGATCTTCTCTGATTTGCGGCCTTCTTTAGTACAGCGGCCATCCACGTGGCAACGGAGTTTCAATTCAGATAGTCTGGGGTGGCACGAGTATTGGATGAGGTGTCGGYCTTTTTGCASCTRTCCTCACYCGGCGAGAGCCACGTGTCGGTCATTGTCGTCTTTACAAGCGACRTTACGACACTACACCCAACACGGCATACCGCCGTCTTTCGACAACTGCGGGACTGGGCAGCGCGCCTTACGACTGAGTGGGTGCGRCTGTTGGCTCGACCACGAGATCGCGTCGTAACGACRAACGACATYGACCTTCAGCTTCGAGTCTCCTCCACCGCGYCAKAGGTTGCCCTTCCAATGCTTCGTCCCTTCGCTCGGCCTCAATGAACCGTCAYTGTCTTTCTACCTCCAGTCTCCCCTCCGATGTTCCTACGGTTTGGCAATCTACCGTGGAAGTGTCTCTGTCTTTCATGACCAGACAATTGGACGTGCYGATTCTGGACACGGTTAAGTGGACGCAGTGGTGCCAAGCATACGTGGCACTCAGTTTTTGCCTCCTCGACGTCGTCTTCCACTGGGCGGARCCCTGAGACAGCCGCGAGGAGGACGAGATCCCCGATGATAAGATAAAGTTGCTGCTCGTCCAGGCTTGGAAAACGAACACGAAGGGTGATTTTCTGGGGATCTTATTCGGGGAAGTGCGGGACGGCCACCTGGCATCCATCACAGACAAACTGCTGGTGTTTTTGAGCCAAGTACTCGACGATCTGCCGTTAGAGATTCTCTCTCGCTGTGACGAGAAGCCGGTGACAGCCACGCTCGTTCGCACGTTGGAGCCGCACCTTCTGTGGTCCACATGTACAGAGTTGGAGGAGGGATTCTACTACATACCCTCGGCGAGTGTGTACCTACACGTCAACGTCACCGATTTTTCCATGTGGGACCCGCTCATCCGGCGCGCTCCCGCAGGGGAGACGAGTGAAGAAGAGGAGGAGGACAACAAAGAAGAAGCATCAGCAGAGGAAGAAGATCGGAAATCCGATCTAGATTATCGAGGATTGGAGGACGAGGAGTTGGAAGAGGCCGATTCAGAGGAGGAGGCAGGCGAAGAAGAAAACGCGCCGAGGAATTCAAGTGAACCGGCCGAGCTGACCAGGGAGGAACAGGAAGCCGCGGCCCAGAGGCGGCGAGAGGCTGCGGAAGGCAAATGACCGATCGTGGAATCAGGGCCGCCGCCGCAACTGCTGCAGGGCAATCCGACACTCAATCCGGAGYCGTCGCGGCAAGCAGGCGAGAGGGATGGAGCCGCCACCACAGAGGGATCAAGGAGCCGCCGCCAYCGACGACGCGAATCGCCCTCGCAATCCTCCCCAGTTTCCAGCACAGCCCTTCCTCTACGTCGAGATGYGGGCGCTCGGGCTTCGTCCCCGATCGTTATCCCGTCGTCCCCGTGACTTCCTCACCATCCAGCAACTCCTAGGCCGAAACCCATTCCCTGATATGTGGCAGCCATTTCCCCTCTCGCTCTTCTATCACCGCTACGCCAGCCGCCTTCGGGTCACCATCTTCCCGCATGCTACTACCCGTTCACTCGTCACTTCCTTCCCCCTCCACGCCCTCCTCTTTAGCGTGGATTGGCGGGAGTATAATAATATAGAGGTCTACTGCGTCATCGCAGGCACGATCCCCACGTGTGAAGAATATGATGATTTCCGCGCTGCCATCCGCCGCACTCTCTGCACCCACTACCCTGACTACCTCGCCTCTCTCCCCCATCAATGCCAGCACCCTCGCTTCCCCCGCATCCCACTTCCGTCTAGCGATAGGGAAATTCACAGCTTCATTCCTCCTCCTTCCCCGGTCT
>BFEA01000860.1:483746-494157 GCA_003427395.1 Chara braunii | reverse complement strand
GAGGAAGGAGAAAGGAAGGAGAAGGGTGGTGAGGAAGAAGAAGTCGGCCCCCATAGCTGACCGGGCGTTGATCGGGAGAGTTGACCGGGCGTTGACCAGGCATTGATTGGGTGTTGACCGGGGTTGACAAACGTTGACCGAGAGTTGACCAGGGTCTGACTGTAGCATTGACCGGGCGTTGACCAAGGCGTTGACCAAGGCGTTGACCAAGACTGTTGACCATGAATTTGACCAGGCTGGAGCCGGTATAATCTCGCCAAGCCCTCAGCCTATCCCCTCACCCTATGGATGTGCACACATCCTGTGYTGAGTCAAGTCWGTTTGTCTMTTCTTTCTGCATTGAGTCTCTTCTGTCCAAGTGTTAGGAACTCWGCTGAGTAGGGCTAAAAACTATGTCTGACGACTCGACTGTCCCGGAGGACACAAACCCTCCCAAGGACCGGTACTGACCGGCGGGCTGCTCGGTGTGGCRCGGTAGGCCCAAAATCCGAGYTGTGGGTTGCACAACAGGCCGTCTAAGTCTTGAGAGGACCTGCTGATTGTGTCGTCCTGTCTGCAACGTTAAATAATTCCTGAGGAGTTATGAGGGATCTCCTTAAATGTCTCTTGATCAGCAACAGGCCCTGTAGAGACAGCCTTAGAGTAGGTCTGGGCTAGAGACCCTAGTTGACAGGATCATGTCCGGATTATGTAAGTTCTTAGATCGAGTCAGTAGGTTTGTCAGTCAGGGGGAGTAGAGTCTAAGTGGTGAGGAGTGGAACCGCTGACCGGTTGTGCACCTAGCACCATGGTTGAGACACGTACTGGGAAGAATACTGCCCCCCAATCTGAGGCCGAACAGGCTCGGATCGCTGCCATATTGAGAGAGAGAAAAGAGAAGAAAGAGTTCCTCAAGCAGGCGAAGCTAAAAGCAATTGCAAAGGAGCAGGCGACGAAAAAGAGAGAATAAGAAGAAGAGATGATAAGATTACAGAAGGAGAAGATGATGATGCTACAGCAGGAGGAAGAAAAGAGGAAGGTTGCTGAAGAGGAAGTCGGAGAAAAGGAGGAAGTGGAAGAAGAACCCCTTGAAAGGAGGCGTGGGGGAGACAGAGGAGAGACCAGTGGCACAAAGGGAGAGGACGCCTGGATGGAGAAGAAATTAGCGAGTGGGTGGCCAATTTATCGTTGGGGAAAGACGAAGAGGCACAATTGTATGTGCCGCAGGAGGAGAGAGAAGCATTCGCCAGGGTATTGGAAATGATGGAGGACCCCCTGGAATGTCAGACAACCAAAGAAGAAAAAAAGTTGGAGTGGAAGCTGCGAATGATGAGGGAGAAGAAGAGAAGGAGGGAGGAAGACAGCCAAGCGGCGAGAGAAGTGGAGAAATTCCGGGCCAGCAGACAGAAGGTGCAGGCACAAGCAGAGGTCCCCGTGAAATTAGACAAGAGTTTGGGGTACCTTGAGGTCCTGAGCGAGGTGTGGCTTAAGGAGCATCAAGCCAATAAGGGTCAAGATGTGACCCTGCACGCCATTCGGTCTGGGTTTAGAGAGTTTGTGCGCGACCTGGTGACCCACGTCGGAACTGAGGCTAAAAGACTAAAAGAAGGCGTAGATAAGTTTTGCGCAGGCGCCATTGGAAGCGCCAAATTGGTGGCCACAGAAGAGGCCACAGCGCGTTCACGCAAAGAGCTTGCAAAGCTCATGTTCCCTGATGCCTATAGCGGGAAGAAGGACGATAGTTTTGACAATTGGGAGACCAGTGTCAATACTTATGTGTACTTGCACCATATTGCCCCAGAGGAGCAAGTCCTCGTCGCCTTCCATGCGTTGAAGGACGAAGCGGCCAGCTTCGCCAGACCCCTTGCACGTGCCGCCGATTGTGAGCAGAACATAATTGCATACTCTAGGCTTACCCCTCTCTCCACTTTCCTCAAACTCCTGCGTGAGAGGTTCGCTGACGTCACGAGAGGCGTCAGGGCCTCTGACAAGCTCCAAACCATCCACTCGCGACAGTGGAAGAGTGCGAGAGCACTCAAAGCTGTCATGGACAACTTAGTAGCCGTCCCAGACCATGGGGTCACTGAGACCCAGTTGGYCCAGTTGTTTTATCATGMCATGCCAGAACCCTTGCGAGGGCWCTTCTTTGACAAGACCCAACARCCCAAATTATGTATGATGTGCTAAGTAGAGAAGTGGTCTTGTTCGAGGCAAAGTCCATGCCAGTTTCCACTTTCTGGCACAAGAACTTGGATAAGGSTAAAAAGTGGAAGGGTTGTACCATCTCTGGCCAGGTCAGGGCCAAGGATCATTTGATCCTCACTTTAGATGAAGGTGGTGCATACGAGGTCCCCTACAGTCAGATTGAGTGGGGACTCGAGGAGGAGGACACTAGTGTAGGGCAAGGGAGGTCCTATGCTGCTGTCGTGGCTGGAGGGAGGCCGCAAAGTAGAAGAGGAGGCAAGGGCCAAAGGGGCCAGACCACAGGAGGTCGAGGATCGGGCGCACAGGGGGTTGGCGGTCAAAGGAACCGTCAAGTGGGAGGTAGGGGTCAAGGTCCCCCGCCGAATCGTCAAGGTCCTAGTCGGTCCCCACAGCGACGAGGTGGTAGGTCACCTCAAAGGTCAGGAGGTTGGCACCCGGGTTGGCCACAAGGCCGACCATGGGAAGATTTGGGTCTGGATCAGAAAGTGTGGCAACATGGCATGGAGCACGGGCAGTGTATTTACTGCGGTGACCCTGCCCATATTATAAAATATTGTCCTAAGTATAGACAGGCCCGATGGGTTGCCCAGGAGTCAAAAGGCAACCGCAAGTGGAGGTCGCAACTGCCCCTACTATTAGGCCATGTGGGGAAGCGAGCACGCGCGTACAAGAAAATCCCACACCACATGTGCCTTTGGCAGAGGTTGCAAGCCCGTGCCTAATTAGTTGTCCAGAGACTGCTTGTGTTAGCGTCTCTCTAGGCACTTCCCTCACAGGCGTGGCAGAAGAGTTGAAGGAAAGGATGCCAGCCTGGGCCAAAATGAAGAAAGACAATAAAAGGCAGCTAGTGTTAGTTGATGTAGAAGTTTTGAGCAGTAGAGTAGGGGTCCTTATAGACTTAGGGGCTATTCTTAGTTATATTAGCCATAAAGCGTTGAAGAAGTTGAGGCTAGGATTGAAAGTCCAAAAGTTGGAAGACCCTATAGTTAGTGTCCTCGCAGACAACCGCACCATGCGTATTGAGGACTACGTAGAGGGATACGTAGTCCTGGCGTACTTCCGCCTAAAGAAAGATGGGAAGGTGGAGAAAGTTCTCCACTCCCTGACTCTCCTCGTTCAAGACGACCTTCCTTTCGACATAGTCCTAGGTATGGACTGGGGAGAGGCAGCAGGGACCACACTCCATTTGAGAGAGCATGAGTATAGGCTCCCTAGTCCGCCAGGCGAGGTTAAGACAACCCGTCTGTTCCACGTGTCAGGAGTAGATAACTCGCTTGCACATTGTTGTCTCAATGCTCCCACGTTCGCGCGACTAGTGAGAAAAGAGCAATTAGAGGACCAGGTCTTTGTAGTGTATGTCAGACTTGTCATTGAGCCTAAGGAAGAGAATAGTTCCATGGGTCCAACCATTGCCAAGCTGCTGGAAGAGTTTAAAGATCTGATATAGCCTCCTACAGGAGTAGTGTCGCGGCCGATCCAACACAGAATAGAGATAGAGTCTGGCAGTAAGACTCCTAAGAGAGCAGTCTACAGGATGTCCCCTAGAGAGTTAGAGGAGTTGCGCAACCAGTTAGACGAGCTCTTTGAGAAAGGTTGGATTAGGCCCAGTTCGTCTCCTTTTGGAGCACCAGTTTTGTTTGTCCCCAAGAAGGAAGGAGAGTTACGTATGTGTATAGACTATAGGGGTCTGAATGCGATTACAATTAAGAATGATGAACCACTACCCAGGATAGACGATCTCTTAGATCGGGTGCAAGGTTGTAAGTATTTTTCAAAGATAGATTTAAAGTCCGGGTATCATCAGATAGAGGTCTATCCAGATGACCAGTACAAGACTGCATTCCGGACTAGATATGGGCATTATGAGTTTATAGTGATGCCCTTTGGACTGACCAATGCGCCAACTACATTTTAACGATGTATGAATGATTTGTTTAGGCCTTGGTTAGATAGATTCGTCGTAGTTTACTTAGACGATATCTTAGTGTTCAGTAGGACCCTCCAAGAGCACCAGGGTCATTTGAGGCAGGTCTTGGAGAAGCCGAGAGAGGCTAACTTCAAGATCAACACAAAGAAGTGTGAGTGGGTCAAGACACAAGTCCTGTACTTGGGCCACCTGTTAGATGGTGATGGCATTAAGCCTGAGGACAGTAAGATAGCAGCGATTAGAGATTGATCGACGCCCCGCACGTTGACAGAGTTGCGGTCTTTCCTGGGCCTAGCTAACTATTATAGGAAGTTCATGAGGAACTTCTCCACTATCGCCGCTCCCCTTCGCAGGTTGCCCAAGAAGGAGGCAATCTGGCAGTGGGATAAAAACTTTATGTCTGCGCTAAAAAAGTTAAAGCGCGCGTTGATAGAGTACCCTGTCCTCAAAGTAGCAAATCCGTCTTTGCCGTTTATCGTCACCAGGGACGCAAGTCAGATGGAATAGGCGCCGTGTTACAGCAGGACGACGGCAATGGTTATAGGCCCGTAGAGTTCATGTCAGTGAGGATGCCCTCAGAGAAGGTCGCTACCTCGACGTATGAGAGGGAACTCTACGCTCTCAGGCAGGCCTTAGAGCACTGGAAGCATTACCTGCTTGGGAGACACTTCAAAGTGTATTCAGACCACGAGACACTAAGGTGGTTGAAGACACAGGCCAAAATGACACTTAGTTCACTAGGTGGACCGCTGAGATAGACGAGTATGACTTCGAGCTCAAGCCTGTTAAAGGCAAGTATAATATAGTTGCGGATGCTCTGAGTAGGAGATCAGACTACTTTGGACCTATAGTTCACTATCTGGATATAGGGAGTGACCTGCAAGAGAAAGTTAGACAGGTGTATGCGCAGGACCCTATCTATAGCGACCTCCTCACGAGAGTTAAGGAGGCCCCAGAAACCGAGCCAGACTACCGCACTACAGAGGGATTGATATTTGAGAAGACCAATGTAGTAGACCGTCTGTGCGTTCCCAACAGCGACGAGATCCGTAGTTTAATCCTTGGGGAATGCCACGACACAGAGGGACACTTCGGTTGGCAAAAGACTCTAGCCAACCTAATGCATGCGTATACATGGCCTAGAATGAAGAACGACTGCATAGAGTATGTCCGCAGTTGTAAAGTCTGTCAGAGAAACAAGAGCACTACGCGTGCCCCTCTAGGTCTTCTCAGACCTTGCCTATTCCTTACCAGCCCGGAGACTCTGTGCCCATGGACTTCATGGATACTCAGGTCAAGAGTAGGCACGGCAAGAGGCAAGTCATGGTTATAGTCGATAGATTTAGCAAGTCTGCTGTTTTTGTTCCTTTGCCTGCAGAGGCCCGTACAGAGTTAGTAATTCAGAAGTTTTTTTACTTCTGGGTTAGTAAGCATGGAGTCCCGTTGTCTATAGTCAGCGATAAAGATAGTCGTTTCACTAGCCAAAACTGGCAGGAGCTGATGAAAGTCTATGGATCCAAGTTGTTGATGTCGTCTGGCCGTCATCGAGAGACTAACGGTCAGACTGAGCAGATGAACAAGATCCTGCAACAAGTTCTGCGTATGTACATTAGACCCGATCAGATCAGTTGGGACGAGATGTTACCCAAGGTAGCCAGTGCGTACAATAACATCATTCACTTGTCCACCTGTCGCACTCCCAATGAGCTGCATAAGTCCTTTAGACCGCACAGACCGTTTGAAGGACTTAACCGGGATCAGATTCATAGGCTACTGCCCGGTACCCGGGAATTTGCGATACAGCATGAGAAAGAAATAGCCACTTTTGTTGAGAACCTCAGGAAGGCCCAACACCGAATGATAGAGCAAGCTAATAAGCACTGTCACCCGTCGCAGTTTCAGGTAGGCAACCTAGTCTGGGTCAAGTACAAAGAGTTCGCTCCTAAGGAAAACATCTCGCAGAAGTTACTGCCCGCGTATAGAGGACCGTGGCCAATTCTAGAAGTTAAAGGCGGAGAGGATGGACCGTCCTACACCATAGAGATCCCAACACACCTCCACACCTACCTGTATTTCATGCATCAAAGTTGCTGCCGTGTGTCATGAGTCAACAGTTTCTATCTAGGAGATCCATGATCCCCCCAGACATGGACGGGAGATACGACATTGACGGCATTATAGGTGAAGATGTGTTCAAAACAGGAGGTAGAGGCCATCCACAGAAGCAATATAATGTTCGGGTTGCTTATCAAGAGCCGGAGGACGACCGTTGGTTCACTAGAGCAGAACTTCTAGAGACAGCTCCCGACATAGTTAGAGCCTACAAGAGAGATAAGAAAGGTAAAGGTCCTGCCTTGGACTGAGTTATTCTCGGAGGACCTCGAATTTAGGCCGGCGGGAGTGAAACGGTATTCAGCATTTCGCAGTAGCCGATGCAGATCCCAGGGCTCGATCCCTAGTCCCCACCTTACTTGTGTACAGTATCTGTGTCGACCCCTAGAGTTGAACCCGTGGTCTGTGCATTTGTAACAGCTGGTAGACTGTCGTAGGGTCCATAGGTAGGAGGGGTTCGATCTGTAGACCAGTCGAGTAGGAGTCTTAGTCAGGTCTAGAAGTCATAGCTGTAGCTTTCCCGAAAGGTCAAGGTCGTAGCTGCTACAGTCCAGAAAGGTCAAGGTCGTAGCTGCTACAGTATCGAAAGGCCAAGTCTACGGCCTTCCGGAAGGTCCAAGTAGTGGCTTTTCAAAGTGGCCCATATTTAGGCTGAGGCGAGTGGGCAAGTGGTGGAGTCTACCCGTGCTGAGTCAGCAGTCCCAGTCCCAGTCAGTCCTAGTCCAGTCAAGCAAGTACCGCATGGGACTGTGTGCGCTACAGGCATGGGAAAGGGCTAGACCAACGAGTTGCAGAAGTATTAATCAAGAGGCAGCGCCCAGTCATTGATTCATTCCTGCGTGAGCCATGCGGAAGCGCTGCCACAACGACTTGTGCTAGGTGGTTTGCGGTGAGCCCGAAGACGAAGTGGGAGAGAGAGTAGCGTAGCCATAGCGATAGGGTAGCAGCGGCCATAGCCGCCATAGCTGTAGATAAAGTTCAGCATGTTTGTGTGTGTGTACATAGTATCGTGTGTGGGATATCCAGGGTGATCCTGTGCATGCGAACAGAGAGTTGTGTGGGCGCTGTGTCACCATAGCCATCTGAAGCAAGTTGTATTTGAACTGTGTTCTTGTTTGCCATATCTCTGAGTTTTGAGTGGGCGCTCGTCGCCAGTTTGCTGCGCACCTGTTTGCATGCATGAGAAGTGTGAATGAGAGCGAGTCTGATTGCAACARTCGTCCATTACACCTAAATCAGAGCAAACCAGAAAGGCACAAATCTTCGTCATTTCTTTAGTTCCGTGTTACAACCAAATTCGATTACACTGAAATCAAGATTTTTTACGAGGTCCGGGGTCCGGGTCCGGGTCCGGGTCCGGATCTCGGTCCGAATGTGTGGGCCCGAGCCGAACGGGCAAATTTTTTTGAGTGGTCCAGGGTGTTTGTTCACGCCTTGGGCCGCCACAAAAAAATGGTGCCTGGTTTTTTATCCCCCTCGCCAACGATCTGGAAGCCCCGGAAAGTCTACCAGGGGGGTTGGTAACTTTGGTTTTGTTTCCTACTTGCGGCGCAAGTGTGCGGTGCACCCGGAGCAGTCCGGTGGTCACGATGCGCAATTAAAAAAAAAAAAAACTAGTTATGTGTAAGAATACGAGAGAGAGAGAGAGAGAGAGAGAGAGAGAGAGAGAGAGAGCAAACAAATAACTCTGTATAATTTATTAGAAACCCCCTGCGGGTTACCCGAGAGGCCCCTACAGATAATTAGCAAGGACCTTCTCACCATGATCTAAGCAATGCTCATAGCCATGCCAGGGTCATGGCACGCCAAGTATATATGTTGTGGATTCACATTAAGGTCCGCGTTTCAGCAGTTATGGGACCGCTGAGCACTCGAGTTTTTTGGCTGTAGCAGGCCAACTCACCACGTGCTTTTCAGGGCTTCCCTCCACTACTCACCAAATGTGCAAAACTAGAATGAATCTTCTGCTAGAACAAGGAACTTGACGCCGCCATATGTTTTGTCTTTTGTGCAAGTAGTGACGAGTGGAGCAAGACCCTTAGGGCCACTGCTCGTAGGAAAAGGAAACAAAAGAAAGAGTNGCCCTTAGGGCTGCTGCTCATAGGAAAACGAAACAAAAGAAAACAGAGAGCTACGGTAGCAAGTAGTTGTAACTTGTGACCCATAACTGCTGGAAAGCAGATCTGACTTGGATCCAAAACATATATTGCTGGCCTGCTCCGCTCTCACACAAAATTTGCCGAACGTCTCTTAGTGGACCCTTGTAGATGCACTGCTGGGGTCCTTCGGGTCCTTCGAGAAAAAGACTATTCAATAAGGAATATGTGGGCCCAATTATTTTTTTTCTGTATGCCTCTGTCGTCCTCCTCCTCTCTTCTTGTCTTCCTCCTCCTCGTCTCCTCCCCCTCCTCCTCCTCCTTTTTGGGTTATTTATTTTTCATTTGGTCCACTTCCCCATTAGTGTGTGTCATCTTGGCGCAGGGGCCATGCTAATCTTGCCCTTGGGACATTCATTAACATTGGGAGGAGAAGATTAGCATGACCCCTGCACATGGATGACACACTTTAACTGAGAAGTAGGAGTAGAAGCGCTTTTTTTTTTTTTTTTTTTTTTTTTTTTTTTTTTCCTGGACAATGTTAGGGGATTCGGACCGGTCCGAAAATTTCTGAATATTCCGATTTTTCGGAAGTCTGGATGGGTCTGGGAGGTTCGGGGTCCGAAATCGGTTCACGGTACGGAATCGGTCCGGGGTCCGGTCCGGCGTACCTATGGTTTTTAGCAAATCTAAGGTTTATGAAAAGACCAAGAATTAATCCCGTAAAAAGTCAACACAAAATCAAGAGATAGAAAAACATGGAGGTGTTAAAGGGGGGCATAGTAAAGGAATTTCGTCAGCATCCCGATCATGCAAAAATCGGGACGGGCCCACCAGAATAAAAGAAAGAGCGTGCTCCTAGGTGAAGCAAGTCCCGACGTCGGTCTCAAACTCGATCACCGAGCTAAATACTTCAAAACGCAATAAAAGCAATAATAACAATAAAAAGAATAAAAAGAAAAAAAGTAAAAATTAGCGTTGCACGTTCCGCTAGCCCGCGACGCCGCGCACACCCAGGCTTTTGCGGGCCGCACCGCGCCGTCGACATTCCATGCCTGCCAAAGTTCCCGCAATCAAACACGCGGAATCCTGGTCCGTGTGTTCTATTTTCTCACATACTCCACTTACCACATAAAGTCGCACTGTCGCTGTCGACGCCATCCTCCATGCACACTCACTTGTCCCGGTCAAACGTATCAGTCAGAAAGAAAAACATCCTTTAATCGTAAAATAAATAATAATAATAATAAAACAAGGCAACCGGCATCCGCGCCGGCCTTACAATCATCAACAGGGGAAAGAAATCACGCGAGCCTTAAAACCGCGCGCCCACACACTCTCTATTCTAGTCAACCTTCAACAAACGTAAACCACTGACACAGCCGCGCCTCGCACAGTGTACACAAACTTTAAGCCAATCTAATTTCTATCACTTACAAAAACCAGGGCGGATACCCTTGTAAGGGTATTCGCCCCTACAGCGACACCGACCGCCACCAGACCGGAGGTAACCTGTCCCTTAGCCCTATTGCGCCTATGCCCCCGCAGCCCCGCCACAAGAGATCTCAGTTCTGATCTGGGACTCCGCCCCCACTTTCCTCAAAAATCAATAGCACACCCCTTTTCGCACTTCCAGGCCCACATCCCACTCCGATCAGGAAGTCGCATCGGGCGTGAGGTTGGTATCGGAGCCCGACACGTAGCAGGGTTATAGGATTCGTGGGACAACAACCAAGATCGAAGCAATCAGGCTAACAGGGGACGAACTCGACCACGGAACGCGCATCGACGCGACCCCGTCGTTACCAGAAGTCAGTCTGCGGCTCGACGGGTGGTCAACGTGAACGCTAATAGACAGAACTTGAATCCACAATAGAATCCTAATCAACCTACACCACGAGCACGAGCGCCTATGACACCACCCGACCTCTATCTGTTCGATCCCGCCCATCACCTTGTTGGAGCATGGCTGGCCACGCTCCGAGCTCAGCAGTACGATGATAACGAAGCATATGTAAATATCCCCGCACGATTCGGAGGAGATGCCCACCACTGGTTTAGCACCTATGTATGGGTTGATCTCCCGACATTC
>BFEA01000860.1:430387-444616 GCA_003427395.1 Chara braunii | reverse complement strand
TTTAAACAAAACCTACCAACGTTAGTGTAGCTGATAAGAGCAGGCAACACTAACACCTGGGTAGGGACTCCATCTATTGGTGGGGAGCATCACCTGCTGGAAACCGGGTCCAGCGTCCCTTTTACATAGTCTTTGTTTCTTTATAAAAATATGTGGAGATAAAAACTGCCTCTTCAGCCAAACCAGGCCGCCAGATACAATTATTAAATCTAGCAAAGAATTATCTCTTGGAAATAATCTAACAAATAGCCCAACAATGTAGACGACTTTTCCTTAAGATTGCAACCAAAAGCCTAAGATATCCAACCTATGTTGCATTCATACTCTATTGAGGATACCATTGCGAATCCACCATTGCTAATTCTGACGGGGGGAAGTGATCAGGAAAAAAATTTGGAGATCTGAGTGTGGTTCCTGGAGGAAACGAAAACCAGTCTTTGAAGCTCAAGAGGAAGTCTCGTTGTAAATTTTTCCCCTGTTCTTCCTTCCCCGACCATTTCACTTCTCTCAGGCACCCTCCTTCATTCCCTCCCGGCCAATTTTTGAATACATTCGATCAATCTTTTTTTTTATGGAACTGTTGTATCTTTGATCGTACTACTGAACAATGTGTTCTTATTTCTGTCTGTACTAATTGAATAATTAGTTCAACAAATTTCATACCTTCAAGTTTTACATCTTGTCTCTCATAGACACACCTCTTGTACCATAATGTCCACATAATGGCTTTTCGACCAAGTTCGAATAGATTCCTCTGAAATTATGATAGTTGCATATCCTGTGATTCCCATTGCCCTAATAGTATGACTTTCCAACCCCCAGGGCAAGTCGATTCATGTCGGTGTTCTCCACACACTGTCCCATTTTCTCCATAATAATATCGTTCCGGGACATTGGATGAATATATGCTCAATTGTTTCTCTGATTTTCTTGTTGGGGAAAACAGATAGACATGTTTTACACCATGGAAGCGACATACCTCTTTGCTCTAGATTGGTACGACTGATAAGTCAATCATTCGTTGAAAGACATCGATGAAATATTTGTCATTGTAAAGATGAAAACTTAGGAGGCCGTTTTTTTATTTGATTAAAGAATTTTATATTTCTGATACTTTGTATATCTATGTTCAAATTCCTGGACCATCGGTCCCTTATTATAGATGTCACATCTACCCTAGGCCTAAGTAGACGATATGCTGCCTTAACTGTTAGAGATTGTAGAGTACGTGGTTTACTTCTTGTACCCGTCTTTCGTACCCATTCGTCTGGATCAAAAGGTAGTTTTGTAATAGGGCATTTTGGCTGGAAGGCTCTCCATCCAGTGGTTGTTGAGATAAAAATAACTCTGATTCTAAACATTTCATTGAATGGAAAGAACTCAACCTGATTATCTGGTGTTAAAATGAGTAGATGATTTGTTGTTATTTTGAATAAAGCTACTAGAGCTCCTTCCTCAAGTAAACTCATGATTTGCCCAACCTTCCAATCTTGTGGATCTTGTGTAATTGTAACAAAATCACCTTTTTGAAACTTTACACCATTTCTCAATTCTCTGACCCATGTCAAAGGGATGAAACTTGTTATGCGGTCCAAATTCTGGTCCAATTTGTGGGCATAAGTAATTGTTTTTTTGAGTTGATCTGGATTTTTCCATCTTCTCCTTTGTAAATTCCAAATGTCTTTAACCCGTATGACCCCTTTCTTTATCCATTAGGACCAGGGAGGAGTAGAGCTATTATACACACAACTATTAATAGTTGTAATCCATCTGTTACCAAATAGAGGTTGCCTCAATATTTTCTCAAAACGTGTGGGTTTAGGTTTGTTGGGTAATGGTAATTTCCTCCATGCTTTCAAAAGAGACACCCATAGAGTATCTAGGATAAGATCTCTACGTGTAGCACCTCTTTCCCCATCATTTCTCAAATGTGCGGAAGGACGAGGGATATGCCAAAATAGGTTTTCTATCCAAGTAAGAGGATGAACCTCGGGTGGTGTCTCTGGTGCCAATTTTATGATTTGTTGTAGGGCTAGAGGCTGCCACGGCTTGTCTATACCAAAGATGAGTTCAATCATCCACTGAAGGGATAAAGCTTGACACTGTAGGGTGGGGTACAAAATCCCTTATCCTCCTCTGGACTTTGATTGGATAAGGGTAGACCATGCCACTCTAGGAATTACCTTTTGAAGCTCATGATCTCCTCTCCAGAGAAATGTCGTCACTTGTTTTATGAGATGTTTGATTCCTGGTTTGCTAATTGCCCAAATTGTTGATTTGTACCAATGCGAACACCACATTATTTGTAACCAGTGCCCTCACTAGAAGATAAGTATGTTGATTCTTCCATTGATTCATTTTTTGGATTGCGGGTTTTGAAATTCATTCATCATTAGTTGTAGGTTTGCCAGTGACCGTCAATGATACACCTAACACTCTTATGGGGGCTTCTAATGGCAACCATTGCACCCTGGGGAATTCAGGTGGACGTCCGTCATTTGAGTGGATCCACCATCCTTGTGTTTTACTTCCCCAATTGACTGTCATATCAGAAAGGTTAGAAAATTTGTCCAAAAGGTTTTTTATTTCTTCCATATTTGTTTCTGAAGCCTCTATGATTATTGTAAGGTCATCTGCAAACATTGAGGTTATTGGTATTGCCTCTTCCGGGATTCATGAAATGCTTAGTCTTTTGATATTATGATTGGCTTTAAGGTTGGCACCCAGGGCTTCCATTACAATAACAAAAAGAAAAGGAGTCAGAGGATCGCCTTGCCTTACTGACCTTTGAAGGCGGATTTCGGGAGACAGCAAACCGTTCACAAGAATACGTGAGGTGGCATTAATATGTAGAATTTCAACCCATCTACGCCTGTTGGGTCCAAAATTTAGTTTATGCAAACAAGCATCCAGAAATCGCCAATCCACATGGTCATATGCCTTTTCAAAATCTATAAAAACGATCGCAGCATTTTGTTTGGTTTGTCGTGCAACTTTGACCATTTCATTGATTAGAAAAATATTATCTTGTATGTGCCGATCTTTTATAAATCCAGTTTGTGAGGGATGAATTATATCTGTCATTACTGGAATCATGCAATTGGTCAGGGCTTTAGCAAGCAATTTGTATACTACTGTAAGTAGA
Organism: Chara braunii; assembly: GCA_003427395.1. NCBI lineage: Eukaryota > Viridiplantae > Streptophyta > Charophyceae > Charales > Characeae > Chara > Chara braunii. The sequence continues at coordinate 441,471 of BFEA01000860.1, read as the reverse complement.
GTAATTGGTCTATAATTCTTGATATTAGATTTATCCCCCTTTTTGTATAATAGGGTAATAATTCCTTGACTGACAAAATCTCCTATTTGTCTTGTTTCCCACACCTCATGGTAGTATTTCATCACGTCTGGTGACAGGATGGGCCACATAACTTCCCAAAGTTCTTTGGGCAGATCATCCACTCCTGGTGTTTTGTCGTCCTCCATCTGAATTAAAGCTGTCCAAATTTCTTCTTTAGTTATTGGTTTTTCAAGATGTTCACGTTGTTCATCAGTAATCAACTGAAATAGTGGCTCTAAGAAGAGAGAAGTAGCTTGATCATCTTCTTGGGTACAGGTAGGGTCTTTGGATGATTTGAATAACTCTTTAAATAAATCATATGCAACTTTCAAACTTGCTGTTGAGGATGCGGGTGCCAAAGGATCCCTTTGAGCCTCATGATTATATAAATTATCAATATAAGAACATTTAACTCGTAATTTGACTATTGCAAAAAAAGATTTATCCATCTGACCTTTTGTTCTGAATTTCGTCAATTTGCCTTTTATTATCTGTCCCTGCCAACGATGCTGCGCAAATGACAACAGTTTATTTCTCGAGCTCTTGTATATCAATATTTTGTGAAGATCCCGGGTCTTGAGATTCATAATTCAAAATTTGTTCTTGAATTTGTATTTCCTGCAAATGTTTATTCTTTGCTCGTAATTTTGAAAATTCATTACATTTTTTTGCAAGAAAGTTTAACCCATTGTTGAACCAAGCAATAAAGGAATCTTGTTTCTCTTCCACCGAATGTCAGTATTCCCATACATCTGTTAAGTATTTTTTAAAATTGTCATATATTAGCAAAGATGTATTTAGTTTATAGAATCTCTTCCCCTGATCCGGTTTCTTTTTGAAAGAGAGAAGTATTGAACACATTTTATGATCTGCACCGGTCCATGGGCTTTTTGGAAAAATTGTTGCCACTGTGAGAGATCTTTCTAGATCTTCAGACATTAGGATCAGATCTATTCTTGATTTTGATTGGAGATGGTTACCCTGATTGCATAAACATGTGAAAACTCTTTCCCTTCGGAAGATTCTTCGGTATGAGTCAAATGGGCGTTCATTTTCGCATAAGGTTTGTATTATACTCTCATCTTCCTCTATATAAGGAGGGCATGGAGTTGGAATCTTCCAACGATCTAACCATCTATCTGGGCTGCATTGAAATCTCCTGCCATGACTAGGGGTATTCTTGTCGGGATATGTGTTTTTATGTCCTGAAAGAATCTCATTCTTTCTTCAACTTCATTTGGCCCATATACATTCATTAAACATATAGTATCTGATTCAATCTTGAAGATAGCATATATCCATCGACCCTGTTCCTTATCTGATACCCATTGCACAATTTGTGCTCGAGATGTCAGTGGTACCCAAATTGCTACTCCTGCTGACCCACTTCTTGGAGAATACGCACTGATCTTAATAAAAGGTCAGACCATATTGTGAGCTCGAGTGTGAATAGGGGAATCAGTCAGATGAGTTTCTTGAATATATATTATGTCAGGCCATGACCTACCACCCACTCCGTTTAACTGTTCTAATATTGACTTTCTTTTTTTTGTGTCTGCCGTAGCTAGACCATTTACATTTAGAGATCAGAAATCCAAGTCTATTGTTTTTGTTGCACGTTGCCAGGATGGGTTCTTACCATAATATGCATTAATTGCTTCCATCTTAACCCCCTATTATGAAAGGACTTCCCCCCTTTGTGTTTTAGAGGCGGATCCATGGTTCATTTTCAAGATCTCCAGCAGGTTGAAGGATTCCTCTACGAAGAATTATACTGAGAAAAACAAGAATATCCGAGGCTGACCACACCACATTTGCTTTAATCTTAAGACTTTGAAGGTCTAACAAATTTGTGTGGGAAAACCATTTCAATCCTCCCTCATTTTGTTCCTCAAAACGAACAAACGTGTCCTTTTTTGCCATATGGGCGTTGTCCCCAATTTCTGTGAAAGTTGCTTGAGGACCAGGATCATAATGTTTGATTAAGAAATCTCGCATATCCTTTTTGAATGTTCGATCTCCTACACTTTGATACTCAACATATGTAGACCATCCTTTTAATGTAACCCCTCCGTATTGATCATGGCCTACTGGAGAAAGTCCCACTTCCCATTTTCCTCCTTTTTTCAGTACAGAATTGATGAGATATCCCTTAGGTGGTTGTCGCCTAACCACTTGATTTTTTTCCAATACATTCCTCATTCTCTGCCTTTTGCTAACTTCCTGTGTTGACCCTGTATGAGACGTGAGTGCTCCTTCTATCTGGGTTGTCGTTGGACATTCCTCTTGGTTAGATTGTTGCGTATGCGTTTGTTCTTTTTGGGTAGATTGCGCTATCCTGCCATTTTCTTCTATAGCTGTGTCTTTCATTTGTGATCCCTCCTCTTGATGTTGGATGGGAAGTTCTTGTTCTTTTGGCACCGATTCTTGGTTAGCCGTCAACTGGTATTCCTCCTCTTGTCGTTGGGTGAAAATTTCTTGTTCTCTTGAAATCGTCTCTTGTTTGTCCTTTAGCTGGTTTATTTCTGAAAGAGAGGTGTGATTGGACAATGTTATTTCTTGTGACAATATTAACTGTCCATTCATATCCCCATGTATTATTTGCCCCTAAGTATCTTTTTGACTATTGTCAAGCGAAGGTGAGTGAAGGGTCACTTGCCCATTGTTTTCTATATCTGTTATATTTTCTTGTATTTCCTCTCTTATATCCTCTAGAGATGAGAGTTGTTCTTCTGTCCTTGATTCTAACGAAGCTTGGGACTGATGTGGAATCTTTGTTGTTGTCAGTTGTCTGTCATTTTCCTTTTCCTTACTTTTTTCTGGTGTAAGGGCAGGTGGTTGAAACATGTTCATTATTGTATTGAACATGCGGCGACTAACTATAGGTCATTTGGTTCCTTGTGGAAGCCCATCCGTTAACACCCTTCTTAGGGAAGGACTTACATTCATAAGATTGATAAGATGTACATAGGATGTATCCCAAAACTCAGTGGTGGCTTCTCCATACTTTATCTTTAGTTGTTGGAGGACTCATTCTGCCAGTTGTATCATTTTGTGTTCCACCGTGATAAACCCTTTTTCACCTGAAGGAGAAGCTTTAGACATAGGATTGCCCTGCACTTATTGTTCCTGCTCAATGTCCATGTCTACAGGCCCAAATGCATCACTAAAGAAGTCTTGCTTAGAGTCTCTTTCTTGCTTTTGTAATTGTTCTATTTCCACCAACTGTGATACTTGCGGCACACCCTCTTCTTTTGTGTCCGATTTGGGTCTCCATTTTTAATAAGGTCCTCCTCTTATGATTATTATTATTATTATTATTATTATTATTATTATTTTTGTCATTTCTTCTTATTAGAGGTAGGTCTAGAAAATCATTTTGCTCACTGTCCTCTTCCATAACCATTTCCAGATCCCTGATTTGGTGGTTCCCTTCCTTTTGTGCTATCATAAGTTGTGATGGCAATTCCTTGTTAATCTTAATAGTCTCTGTTTCTTTCAAGTATCTATGTGGATCAGGTTCTTTTAAAGGTTCATTTGTAGTTTTCTTCTCCTTTTCCTGATTCAATTTGACTGAAATGGATGAATTGCATGAAGAAGGTATGATTAGAGGGGCTGGATTCGAGGAGGATAAAGTGGAGAGATTTTTGTTTACTACTTTGGCCGTAGTTTCTGGTGGAGTCCAATTATCTGGAGGCTTGGTGTCCCGATTTGGATTTCCTTCCTTTTCCCACGTCCAACCTTTTGGTTTAGCACCCGTGCCTGTCCCCTCTATATATACCCACCCCTCGTGACCCTGATCCACTGTCCTCCACAGATTATTTTTAAATGGATCTCTGATCAGCCTCCCTGTAGCTCTTTGTCTACGTATTGGATTCTGTTCATATGATTGATCTGTGTTGAGGTGTCCATATGCTTTGCATCTGAAACACCATGGGCGTAGCTTGTGTGCAGTGTGAATGTGGAATTCCTTTCCCCCAACTCGATAAGGAATCACATCGTCTAGATTGAAGGGCTTATTTGATGGGTGGTTAATAGCTAATATTAGGTAGTCATCCTTTTTAGCTGCGAAAGCTGGGAGAGGATCGATGAAATCAACAATATCATGGGTTTCCCCAAAGTCGTGTATGAAGGCAGCTTGTATTTCTATTGGGATATGACGAAATTCTACCCAATAGAAATCTTCCATCATTTGACGTCGCCGCTCATCTGGACCCTGCTTTTGAGGAACCCATGAATATATTCGGACTTCTGACCAATCACATCTCAACTTTCTCCATCCACATATTTTCTTTTTGTCTTCTTCATGAATGCTGAGGATTGTAAAAATTGTTGATGACACAGGCTGGATTAGAAAATCATCTTGGGCGGCTTCATGGTTTCCTTTCAGTGATGTCAGTTGTCTGCTCACCCATTTGATTTTTTCATTAACTGATTTGAATGCTGCGTCGTCATGGAATACCCAATTGTTTGCATGACGTGGTATACTGCATCTCGTTGTATTACCATCTGAGTTGGATATGTTTTAACCATAGATTTTTTTCCTCCATTGTCTATCACTTTATTTTCAGATGGACTGATTAGTTTAGATAGAAAAAAACCTCTGGCAGATGATAAATTTAACAAAGGTATTTGAAGCGGTGGAGCTTGTGGACTTGTTCTTTTGACTTCGAGTGTTTTGTTCTGAAAAGGACCCTTTGTTTTTTCCGCCCATGACTGAGGGACTCCTCTCATACTTGTTCCTTGTGTATCTGAAGAAAGAGAATGAGAGGTTGTCACAGTGTTTGATGAAGAAGGAGGTTCATTGCCTATCATTATACTTTCATTTCCTTCTCCCCTGTTTTCACTGTTCTCTACCCTCTTATCCTTTTCTCCTTCCTTAGTTTCTTTTTGTCCTTCCCCTCTATCCCCATACCTTTCTCCATTTCCTTTTCTTCCTTCTCCGCCTCTCTCGACTGCCTCCTGTATAGAAGGGAAGGATATCTCATATTGAGAGGGCCCAGATCCTTGCTGAATTTCTGAGAAAACCTGTTGATCTGTGAATGGAGATGCCAATGATTTTATTTCGTTGGATGTGTTCTTTGTACCTGAGTTATTTGACTCCATTCCTCCTTCTTCTCCTCCATACAGTGGGTTAATTGCCATAATCTGATTGTAGTGATTCTCTTCTCTCCCTCCTTTCCTCATACATGAAGAGATGAGGGAACCCATAGGGGAGGAATTTATATGTTGGTGCACGACCACTGAAGAGAAAAATGGATTTTGTGAAGCTCTTTCCTCTTCGCTGAGGACTTCCCCTTCATGTGAGAATAACATGGAATGATTCTTTCCTGTGGTTTGCATTTGTTTGCTCTGTGGGACTCGTCTTAATGGTGTATGCATTTGTCTTTCTGCCATCTGTCTCATTGCCCCTCTGAACATGAGCATAGAATCCACCTGACGATGTACCCTCTGATGGTGAATAATACGAGTCATTTTGCACAACAGATTTATCTCCCAATAAAATAATTAATTTACTAAGAAAGAGAATAAATCACCTCCAATTACAACTATTATCCAATTTCCAGATTTGAGAATTATTTTTTATTATTTTTTAAACCAAAGGTTGAAAACAACTCACCACACCATTGATATACATTCAGCCTTTGTGTGTATTTTGTGTTATTATTTCTTCTGTTCTTTTGTTTCTGTTTAAATTAGTATTTGTATTATCATTTATCGATCCTTGCCTTTCTGTTGTGGATGGGAGGGACCATTGAAGAAGGAGGGAACTGTGAGAGGATCAGGTGGAGGAAGGCTGGGGGAACGAGGTGCTTCCCTTTTTGACGTCGTACTCTTGTCAACTGTCCTTCTTCCAGCCTGATCTGATTCCTCCCTCTTTCTTCTTATTAACCCCCAATGGGCTAATGGCTTTACCAGCCGCTGCTTTATCTTGTACTGCCTTCTTTCTCCCCTCCCAACCACCCTCCTCTCCTTCCTATTCCTCCTTCCACTTCTTGTTGAAGGAGTCGACTGCACTCCTTGTATCCAACTTCGGGTGAGAAAGTCATATAAATCGTGCACAAAATCTCATTCCCGCAAAACGATTACGGTGATCAGATAATGACCTTCCTTCTCCTCTTGCTTGCCTTATGCTGTTGTTTAAGCAAACAAGATGATGATCCTCCCGATGTCGGACCGCCTAGCAGTGTTTACCGTGAAAAGAGATGTGATGACCGTCACGATGTCAGACAACCATTGTAGCAGATAAGGTGATGGTCCTCCCAATGTCGGACCACCGCGCAGTGATTGTCTTGAAAAACGATGTGATGACCGTCGAACAGCCACTCCCCCAAAACTGTTGCATAGATCAATCTCTCGCCAGAAACACTTCCCGTGCGTTGTTGATGACGATCCTCTCGATTTTGGACCGCCTAGCAGTGTTTGTCGTGAAAAGGGATGTGATGGTCGTCACAATGTCGGATAGCCACTGTAGCAGACAAGGTGATGATCCTCTCCAATGTCAGACCGCCACGCAGTGATCGCCGTGGAAAGCGATGTGATGTCGTCACGATGGTGGACAGCCACTCCCCCAAACCTCGATGTTATGATGTCTTCAAATTATTGCGAAGAGCTGCGCAGTTGATCCCACACCTTGTTAGCGATTGGACATGAACAACGGCCTCCCCCCCTCTCTCATTTCGTGCGCTCGAAACAAAAAAGATGAAATGCTCTTCCTCTAGCGCACTCCCCCCCTCTCACCTGCCGTACCCAGAGGCTGATCGCGTCGCTATCAAGAGACAGCGCGGAAGTGTAAATCGACTTCACAAGTCACTCTAGGAAGAAGATCGGTATAACGTCGAGACTGTACACGGTATTCGACGAACATGGACGTACCGGGACGCAAGTCACGTTAAGGAGGAAATTTCAATACCTCAATACAATGGGGTACGAAACTTGCGTTTTCTTCGCATAGGAAGATGCTATGGTAGGGTGATACGTGTTGCATTGCGATTTCGAGTTGGAAGTGCTACCACACTTTCATGAAGACGCGCTTTTTTACAATCGAAGAGCGAGCGCCATCGCACATTCGAGTGGGGATACTCTCGGAATTTACTAGAGTTGACATCGTTTTCACCAAACATCCAGTGTGGTAAGTTATTCGGCATCTGAGTAGGAGTGATATGCAATCACTTCATTACAAGGACCGTATGATTGGGAGAGACGATTGAGATTGTGCTCTCAAGAGAGAGTATTATCGCGCAATCGGTTCATTACAAGGACCGTATGATTGGGAGAGACGATTGAGATTGTGCTCTCAAGAGGGAGTATCATCGCGCAATCGACGGAGAACATTAAGTAGGCTAGAGTGCGGTTGAGATAGGAATATTATTGCACTCTTAGGGGGGAGCGCTATTGCGCGATCGTATGAAAAAGTTTTCGTGCGAGCTTGGAAAAATTATCGCTATCGCTCACTCGGGGGGGGGGCTAAGATGGAAATGTTGTTGCACTCTTAGGGGGGAGCGTCATCACGCGAACGTATGGGAATATTTTCATGCGAACTGGAAATACTATCGTTATTGTCAAACTGACCTCTTACCGGGTTTCCCTTTTTTTTCGGTCACGGGGTGACAACATGACTCTTTTTGGAGATACCATGGTTTTGATTCGGGATGCCTTAGTAGGCCTATTCTTCTCGTTTGCCCGTTCGGCCAGGGAATCTGGACTGTGGCCAATGACGGTTTTCGGAGGTTGTAGGATTTGGGACTAGGGATGGGCACGTTTTCTAGATACGGGCCCTCTGATTGGCACATCGGGCGGTGGCGACTGTCCATGGGTAGTACCTGATGGGCTGATCCCGCTGAGACTAATGTGCCGACCGCTGTCTTTAGGCAGCTGTATATTACCCGATTTTTTGATGTGTTGGGTCTCTCATCTTCTGACTCGAGCGTTGATATGAGCTCCGATGGGCAGAGCGGTTGTAAGGTACTCTTAAGTCTTTGCTCAGAAGGCGATCGCTCAGATCGGTTGCGCTTGGCCAAAGACGTGCAGCCGGTGGAGGAGACGCTGCTATTCTATCTGCTACATGCCAGTGCTTCGTCTACCATCGGCTGGATTCTGAGTTCCCTGCTGTAATCGTGTGAAGTTGACAGTTGTACGGGGACTTCCAGACGACGTGCGTTTGACTTCTGTGTCTCTTTGGTGGTGTTCTGTTTGCTTGTGTGGCGCGTTTGCAGGATCATCGCATCGATGGAGGACGTGTCTCATCAACGATCATCATTACGCCGAGTTCTTTTTCTACTTCCACTTCGACCTCGCTCCGCCGAGGATTCTGGGGTTGATTGGAGCTCGACTGGTTTTGATCATCCCGTGGTGTTTGCACCCTGGGGAGTACGTTCGATGCATACATTACCTTTTATTGATGCTATGGAGAAGGAGAGAATGGGAGTAGGGTAGATAGTATATAAGGGGGCAAGGCAATAGGGAATGACCTCCTGTATTGAGTCGATCAAGTGGTGATTGGTAGTGTTCGAATCCTACTGATGATGCTATGTGCGGGGTAGTTGAAACGCGTAGAGGTGTGGTCGCGTGGGAAATATAGGAGAGAACTATGCTTTTCTGTTAAGTCCGGCTCCTCTTTTCTGAGTGCTACCAGTTTTTTCCTAATTCATGTGACTCTTTTTGAACGTGCGTATTGGTTTGTGTGAATGGGGGCATCTTTTGCTTCCTATCTCATGCTCTAAGTTGTATTGCCGTACAGTTGTTTCTACACTTGGCTAGTGGGTCCAGGAGGGAGATCCCACTACCGATGTATAAGGATTAGTGTTTATTACTGTTTAAGGTGTGTGACTGTCAGGCATCGTGGATTTGGCAAGAAATCAGCGGTAGCCTGTTTTTGTGAATTAAGCCCGGGAAAAGGATGTTTTTTTTTGCTCTCCCATTCGTAGCTTTTTCTTTTGTTTTTGTTGTTGGGATCCTGTGGCTGTCCCAAACGTGCGTGAAATCACAACCAAGTTTTTTGGTTCATGAAATCACACACGTTTCACTCATGGCAAAGGCCAAAACGAATGGCTTCATCGCTGGAAATAGATCGTGGTTTGGGAGGTGTTTGGGGAGGTGTTTGGGAGGGTTTGATCCCCTCACCTACAGCAAATGGTGTATGGAGTTAGGCCTGGACCCCACAGGACAAAATCGTGGAAAAGTCTTGGAAAAGATGGCTTGGAAAAACTTTTCCGGGAGTACATCGGAAGAAAATGGCCGTCTGGAAACTCAATTGTGGGAGGTTCCGGCTGTTTTCGGAGACCCCACCACGTCGGAAAGGTTGTCCGGAAAAGTGGAGTTCCGTGTTTTCACTTTCGTATCGTGGTGTTGTGGCGGCAAGCGAGCATCTTGCGCCGGAATTTTGTGCCATTTCGAGAGGGKAGGGGGGGGGCATCTCTCTCGTGGAAAGTTCTTCTGGAAAGTGCTGGTCCAACCGTGGTCCGAGCCTGCACGTCCCGTCCTCGCACGCCACGACCGAACACCCATGAAGTGGCCTGTCGAAGCAGGGGCGGACATCCATGACCACCACGCGGTCCATTTGCAGTTTCCAGACTTTCCAAGCTCCTGGAGACTGCGTTTTCCAGCCTCTCCTGTGGGGTCCCGCCTTTCCGCAGGCGAACTTTTCCAGCCGGGTTTCCATGGAAACCCGAAGTTCGAAACATTTCTGGGGTTTTTCCTGTGGGGTCCAGGCCTTACTCTTGCCCTTCTTTGCCAAAGACAATTTTTGTCCTTGCCAAAGAGAATTTCTGTCCTTACCAAAGAGAATTTGTGTCAGAACAACCGAACAGCGCGCACTGAGGCCTATTTCAAGGAAGCCTCACACTATTGTCAAAGAGTATGGTCCGTGTCCCACTCACATGCAGTCGTCTTGACTGCCACAACCATGGTCAGTGAATCATACCCTGACATCTGACACCCCGCCTGGAGCATACACCATCTGTGAGAAGAGCACTTTCTTTTCTTTTTTAGCAGTTTTTTTGTTCATTTGTTTGGTCATGAAATGTTTTTTTTCGTTTATTTTCCCTATTTCACGCTGCCACCCACCTGTCCCCCACCCGTCCCACACCCGTCACACTAATCCAAATCCATGGGTAGTGGGATCTCCCTCCAGGTGGGTGGCAGCGTGAAATAGTGTGACGGGTGTGGGACGGGTGGGGGACAGGTGGGTGGCAGCGTGAAATAGGGAAAATAAATGCAAAAAAACATTTCATGACTATACAAATGAAGGAATAAAATCAAAAAAAGAAAAGAAAGTGCTCTTCTCACAGATGGTGTCTGCTCCAGCCGGGGTGTCAGATGTCAGGGCATGATTCACTGACCATGGCTTGGCAGTCGAAACAACTGCATGTGAGCTGGCACATGGACCATATTCATTGACAATACTCTGAGGCTTCCTTGAAATGGGCCACATTACACGTTACTGGGTTGTTCTGACATAACTTCTCTTTGACAAAGGAGGGCAAGATTAACTGCATACAGCACTTGCTGTAGGTGAGAGGATCGAACCCTCCAAAACACCTCCCAAACCACAATTACTTCTACCTGTCTTCCAAGCATGGCCAATGAGACAAAGGTGAGTAAAGGTGTGTGAAAATCATCACAAAAAAAAATGTTATGATTTCCACTCACGTTTGGGACCCCAAGAGGAACACTTATTCAGAAAGAAAAGAAATACCACCCAATGGGAGGCCCCCAAAACACACATATGTCCCGGTGCGTAAATACAAATAAAAACACACCGCAGATATCCAGTCCGATCCGCGGTGCTTCGGAGTCACACAACCTCTTACTTTTTCGGGTCATACATGTAAAATAAATACTGACTGTGGGATCACGAGGGTTGCACGGCAGGATTTGGCTCACTCAACTGCCACAAACTCTTTTCTATCCTATCCAGTTGCTAGTGGGACCATGGTCCAGGTGCTAGTGGTGACTGCTTTTATCAGCATCACTATCACTGATGGGGCTCTTTGTCCAAAAAAAAAAAAAAAAAAAAAAAAAAA
>BFEA01000860.1:318761-342817 GCA_003427395.1 Chara braunii | reverse complement strand
CTCTCCTCTTACTCACCCCTCCTCTTTCCCCCACCTCCTACTGCCTCTTTTCTCTCCTCCTTTCACCTTCCCCACCCCACCTTTCTCCCACCATCTATTTTTTTACTCTCTTTTCTTTATTTTATTTTTTTTCTTTCCTCCTTCCACGCGCCTGCGTGGCGGTCCTTTCAAGGCATGGGAGGATTTCTACGCGCACTCCCTTCGCACAGGTCGGACTCCGAACTTCATGGATTTCCAAGCGTTCCTCGAGGATCGCTTCGGAGCCCGACACGACGTGACTGACGCCTTCGAGCGTGTCGTCACTACACGCTGGTTCGGCTCTGGTGGCACTGCCGGCCTGGATCACCACATCCAGGTCTTTCAGGACGCCCGCCTCATTTGTGACGTGGCGTTCCTCCCCGAGGCTGCCCTTATCAATCGTTTCTTGGCCAGCCTTCCACTCGAGTATCGCTCCGAGTTATGGCGGTACGAGTTCACATCGGCCCCGCAGGCTTATGAGGCCGCCAGGGACCATCAGCGGATGCGGGCCCGTCTTCACCCCACCTCCTCCTCCCAGCCTCAGCACACCGGCTACGGCTCCTCCTCCTCTCATGGCACTTCCCAACGCCGTTCCCCTTTCCGCGGTCACCCCCGTCATTCCGCGTAGCAGGGCCGCCACTTCTCGCGCCGCTTCAGCGCGCTCGAGTATGGTGAGCAGGATGTTGTTGCCCCGCTGTCGCCCGAGGGTGACCATAGCGACGACCTCGACCTCGGCGAGGCCGTCCAATACCACCTGGAGGACACTACTCTCCCGATGGCCGAGCGCCTCCAGCTCATCCTCTCCGCCCTCTCCAGGGCACGCAGCTGCCCCGGTCACGCTCGCGCGTCGCCCCCCGAGGTCCCTCAGCAGGACCTCCCCAGGGCTTTGTCCCTCCTCGCGGTGTTCTTTCTGTTGAGGAGCGCGTGACTATTTTGGGCCGACGTGGGTGTTTGCGATGCCGCCAGGACGGTCATACCTCCTCACGGTGCCCTTACACCACCGCCCTCGACCGTCACTATGCTGACCTTTCCCGCCAGCGTCGTGCTCAGTCCCCCCCCGGCGCCTCGCATCCCCGCGGCGCCTCCTTGCCACGGTGCAGTGTACACCTGCGCCCTCCTCAGTAGTCGGCTTCCCGACATCCCCGTCACGGTTTGCCCCTCTAGCTACTGGAGTTGAGGTCTCGCAGGACCCGACAGAGTGTACTCAGCCCTCTGTCGCAGTACCGTCTGCGCCTCCGCAGACCACCATTTCCCCCCCTTCCCCGCCGCGACTACCGACGCGTCGAGCCATTCGCTCAGCCTGTTGCAGCGAGTAGCTTGCGACTCACGAGGATGTTGTGTCCTCTCTTCTGGACTTGAGCATGCTCCAGGTTTGTCAGGAGCGACTCACTCTCCATGTCGCTGCACTGCGTCGCCTTCTCACCATCCTCTCTGACCCTGATCGCACCCTCCCGATCATCCCCTTACAACTGGGAACCTCCACGAGGGTGTACTCAGCGCTGTGGGATTCCGGTTCTCGGGGCGACTTCATTCACCCACGTGTGGTGAAAGAAGCCCGCTTACCCACTTCAAGGTCTCCGACTCCCATCTCCGTTACCCTAGGGGATGACAAGACCCAGCGCTTCTTCGATCAGACGGTCACCGACCTCCCTTTCTTCCTCACTCTTGAGCCGACTGATCGTTTCCCGGCGTCTCGTCGCCACCGCTCCTCCGCACATTTCGATGTGATGGAGACGGGATACGACTTCATTCTCGGTACTCCGTGGTCTCGTCGGTTTCGCAGCACCGAGGCCGATTGGGCGACCAACACTCTCGTTCTCAAAACGAAGTGTGCACAGACGTATCGCGTACCTTTCAAAGGTACCACTGCGACACCACGCCGCGATCCTCCTCCCCCGGAGCCTTCCGCGCCCATACCATCTCCTTCTATCACTGTCACCTCGCCTCGGCAGTTCTCTCCACTTCATCCGACAGGACGACGTCACCTTCTTTATGGTGAACGTGACGGATCTCTTACACTATGATCCACCCTTTTCCGACGCCGAGCTCATCCCTCTAGAGCCAAATCCTCCTTCTATCTCCATGACTCTCATCTCTATTTCCGTCCCTCCGCCGTCCGTCGAGTCCGCCCCGCCGTCACGCGCTGACGCTGACGCTGAGGAACTCGCACGCTATACAGTCGACCTGGAGCCCGCAGTTTGTGACCTCATTCAAGAGTACTACGACGTCTTCCCATCGTCGTTCTCGTACGCCGACATCCCACCGATGCGTGACGTCGAGCAGTCCGTCCAGCTCGTGCCTGACTATCGTGTTCACCACCAGGCACCCTACAGACTCTCGATCCCCGAGGCCACCGAACTCAAGCGTCAACTTTAGGAGCTCTTGAGACTAGGTTTCATTAAGCCTAGCAACTCCCCGTGGGGTGCACCCGTCCTCTTTGCTCGCAAAGCGGATGGAACTCTCCGTCTCTACATCGACTATCGCGGTCTCAACCGCTACACGGTTAAGAACAACTACCCCATGCCTCGTTCCGACGAGTTGTTCGACCGCCTAGCAGACAACCGCTTCTTTACGAAGATTGATCTTTGTAACGGTTATCATCAGATCCGCGTTGCTGCAGCGGACCAGCCGAAGACAGCGTTCCGATCACGCTTCGGCCACCACGAGTTTACGGTGCTGCCATTTGGCCTTCACCAACGCACCCGCTACCTTCCAGAGGGCGATGAACGACATCTTCAGGGACATCCTGGAGCAGTACGTTCTCGTCTACCTCGACGATATCTGGTGTACAGTCGTACCCTTGAGGAGCACCTCAGACATCTCCGCGACGTCCTTGACCGCTTGCGAAGACATGGTTTTTACGCCAAGCTGAGCAAGTGCCGCTTTGCCCAGCACAAAGTGGATTTCTTAGGACACTACGTGTCTGACCAGGGTCTCCACATGGACGATGCGAAGATCACTGCTATTGTACAGTGGCCCGCCCCCACATCCGCCAAGCAGCTTCGCAGCTTCCTAGGCCTTACAAGCTACTATAGTAATTTCATCCAGGGATACGCTAGGTATTCCTACGTCCTTACCTCCACCCTCCTCCTGAAGAACCCTCCCTCGGCTTGGATACCCCTCCACGAGGACGCCTTCTGCGCCCTCAAGAAGGCGGTGACATGCGCATCGGTTCTTCACCTACCCGATTTTGACCGCATTTTTATCCTTACCACCGATGCGTCAGACTTTGTTGTAGGAGCAATGCTTTCCCAGGTCTTCCCCTCCTCCCCTGACTCCTCTCATCCTCGTATCCCTCGCTTCCCACCACCTACACCTACCACTGCTTCCCGACTGACACCTACTCGTCCAGCTACTGACGAGCCTTCTATTGACTATTCTCCTACCATCGCCGAGGACGGCACTGCCGAGTCTCGCTCAGGTGATTGTCCGATAGSYTTCTACTCCCGTCAGTTTCTGCCYGCCGAGATAAACTACACTGCTGATGAACGTGAGGTTCTCGCAGTAGTTTATGCCGCTCAACACTGGCGTCACTACCTGCACGGAGCACCATTCACGGTGCGCACGGACAACTCTGTTGTCCAGGCTTTTCTGACAAAACCGAAGCTCACTCCTCGACAGGCTCGCTGGTGGCGCGACCTATCTGAGTTTAGTTTCACCACTGAGCACATAAAGGGTGAGACTAGTCGGGTCGCAGATGCCTTATCCGGGCGCCCTGACCACGACCAGGAGCAGATCCAGCTCTCTTCCATCTCGATCACCACTGTCCACCACTCAGTGATCGACGAGTTTCGCACTCAGTACCGCCACTGCCAAGACTATCGCGACATCCACGAGACCCTTCGCAGTGGCGGTCCCGAACTACTTTCTCGGGGACAACGGTCTTGAGTATTGGCACGGTTCACAGGGCACCAGAGAGCCCCGTATTTGCGTTCACTCCAGTGGACAGCTACGTGTCCAAGCAGTAGCAGAGTTCCATGACCAGGCAGCCGCCGGTCATATGGGCTTCCACAAGACGTTCGCTCGTGTGAGCTGCCTGTACGTCTGGCCGAAGCATAAAGACTTTGTGAAGGACTACGTCGCAGAGTGTTCCACCTATCAGGAGGTGAACAGTGCGAACCACCTGCCTTATGGTTTGCTCCATCCTCTTCCTATCCCTGAGGGTCGTTGGCAGTCCATCTCAATGGACTTTATCAGTCCTCTTCGTCCTCCGACCCCCCGCGGTCATGATGCTATCCTGATCGTCGTCGACCGCTTCACGAAGCGTGCACGCTTTGTTCCATGCCGCTATGTCATCAGTGCACGTGAGGTCGCCGACATAGTGTTTGACCGAGTCGTGCATGACCACGGCTTACCTCTGAGCATCATATCTGACCGTGACCCGCGCTTTACCAGCCGATTCTGACGACGGCTCCACGAGGTTTACGACCCCCAGCTCCTCGTCTCCTCGTCTTACCATCCTCAGGCAGATGGTCAGACCGAGGTCACGAACAGGACTCCCGGAGATATTCTCCGAAAGATTGTTCGTGACGATTAGCAGTGGGATCTCCATCTTGCCCACGCGGAGATAGCCTACAACCACGCCGTCTCGCCAACCACGAGGATGTCGCCTTACTATTGCGACCTTGACTATCACCCTCGTGTTTCCGCGGACTTCCTTTGACCGTCACAGATGCACCCCGACACGAGTTGTCCCACGCTGGATGATTGGGTTGCACACATGACGTCGATCATGAAGACCGCACATGGGAACATAGCCGTTTCCCAGACTCGCATGGCAGCACGTGCGAACCGATCGAGGATGGATCATCCATTCAAAGTCGGTGATGATGTGCTTATCAACGCCCGCCACTTACAGCTCGAAGCGGACACGCTTCGCAAGTTTCAGCGTCGTTTCTTTGGTCCATGACGCATCCTCCAAGCCGTCGGTTCTGATACGGCTTCTAGCCCAGTCAACTTCCGTGTGAAKCTGGCCGACTACCTACGCCAGGTTCGTGTGCACGATGTCTACCACGTCTCGTTACTGCGTCCCTACCGCAGACCGTCTGAGCGTTTCGTCGGGCGACCATACRAGCGCCCTCCACCCATCATGGTGGACGGCCACGAGKAGTTCCTCGTTTCARACATCATTGGTCACCRWGTCACCGACGACAACCCTCYYCATGTCGAGTATCTCGTACGTTGGAAGGGTTACCCTGATGAGGAGGTTACCTGGGAGCCCCTCGAGCACTTGCAACACGGTCGCATGTTGGTGCGTGCCTATGACCGTGCTCGTCGTGCTGGGTTCACTGCTCCTCCTCAGCCCACTGACCCTCCTCCTCCTCCCCCGGCCGAAGAGACCGTTGAAGTCGAGCCTGCCCCTTTTGAGGTGGACCTTCAACAGCAGTCGGATGCTTCTGAGCGTCCACAACGCACTCGTCGTCGTCCTGCTCGATACGACGATTGACTCTGACTTACCTTCCCATGTCTTTGACTTCTCAGTACTCCATCCACTCCAGTTTTGCTACTTCAGGTCGTCGACCTTGCGGCTCTTCCTTGACGACATTTCAAACTTCTCATCATGGACGTCATCGGCAGCTTCATGGACTTCGTCACGATCTGCTCTGCCTACTTCATACGTCATCACTCTCTTACCACTTTACCCTGTACAGTACCCTGCTTGTGTTGCATGATGGTCTCCCTTGCCGGGTCCCTCAGAGTTGGGCTCTCCCTTGGTATACGCATAGGCATCGGGACCGTAGCGTTGCCCTGGCTTCCCATCTTACGGATCTAGCTCCGACTTCCCTCAGTTAGGAGTCATTTCCATGATTCCGTTACCCATCACCTTTCTACCCTCTGCCGACCCTCACGCCCTAGTTAGGCAGCCCCGCATGCTTCATCTAGGTGCGCCGAGTATACTAGGCTCCCTTGTTCTCGTGCGTGGTCGACCC
Source organism: Chara braunii (assembly GCA_003427395.1). Classification (NCBI taxonomy): domain Eukaryota; kingdom Viridiplantae; phylum Streptophyta; class Charophyceae; order Charales; family Characeae; genus Chara; species Chara braunii. The sequence continues at coordinate 336,869 of BFEA01000860.1, read as the reverse complement.
TCCATAGTGGTCACCCCTTAGTCGATCTTTACCCGCCCTGATGGTCTATCTACAGGGGTCATTGGTTCTGTTTGCTCCCAGTTCCCTACCCTCATTGCGCCTGATGACATGTGTCTCCGTATTATTTATGTGTGGATGCCCTTCAGAGTTTTCGACCCCTAGGCTGCATTCGCCACCCTCAGAGACCATCCCACCCTTTGGTTTGCGACACACTTCTCCTGTGACATATGGTTGACTTGTTGTTGCTTGTTGCTCTCAGACTGAGGGTACTGCCTCTGACATTCTAGGATTTAGTTGTTCTGCTTTTGCTGATTCTTAGGACTTATACACTAGTCAGTTGTTCCGAGACTGAGGCTACTGCCTCCAACAGTCTAGGATCTAGTTGTCACTACTTTTTGCTTTCCTAGGACTTGTATGCTAGTTACTTGCTTCTACTTTCCTAGGACATGTATGCTAGTTAGTTGTATGCTAGTTAGTTGCTTCTGCTTTTACATAGGCTGTTAGCTGTGACATTGCTGTCTTGTGACATTTTATATCCTAGGGTGCATCGCATGGACTCAGCATGGAGCTCGCTCCGCATGATAGACTACTCAAATTTTCTTTTCATTTGGTAGAGTTCCGCTTCTTGGCGGAAGCGTGCTTGTATCTAGGCGATCCATCACAGGCCGAGGATCTTGTAGCGGACCTCTGGGTGGCCTGTGAGACCAGCCCCTTGGCCTGTTCTCACAGGCCTGTGTTTTATTCGGGGCAGTCCAGTCCAGGCCGTTACCTCTGTCGGTACCAGCCAGTCCAGTCCAGTCCCGTCAGTCCGCTGGGGTATTCCCGCAGTTTGACGTGACTGGGAGGGTTAGAGGTTGGCAATGGCCAGGACCGGTGGGCGGGAAGTGGCGTTCCGCGTTCGGGAGGACGAGGCCCGGGAAGGCCGGTACAAATGGAGAGATCATTCGCCGAGCGCCGCGTGGCCTGGACAAAAGTGGCATCAGCTGGGCTTCCGAGGAAAGAGGTCAGGGGGAAGGGTGCCATCGGAGTTGCTGTGGAGGACAACGAGAGGAGGCGGCGAGGCGCATTGTGATTTTTGTTCACAGAGAGAATGGTGATGCTCAACAGGGGGTTGGAGGTAAGGCACCAACTGGAGGAGGAGGAGAAGGTGAGCGTGGAGGAGGAGGAGAAGGAGGTTGCGGCGGAGGAGGAGGACCACGACGGCCAGTGTACGGTCATCGTGTGAGGCCCCTTGTTTTCCTCGGTAGATATACAGCCCTGTATTGGATTGAGCTTGTTTGGATTGATAACTAGCATTGGATTCAACGTTTTTGGCTACCGATTGATTACGAGCATCGTGTCGATGTCCTTAATCTTTTGATCAGGGGAGATACGCTCTCCACCAATAGACCGGAGCCGGCAGACGATGGTGGTACCGGGGAGTGTTCCTATGACCCCCTGCAGCACTGCCGCCGGCTGTTTTGAAAAAGGAGGAGGAAGGAAAAAAAAGGTCCTTAATGCTTATACCATGGACCTTTTGATCATGGGTATCCTTCCCTACCGTCTTCACCCGCATTGAACACCCTGTCATGATAGCTGTATCTAGNGTCTTTGACTTCTCAGTACTCCATCCACTCCAGTTTTGCTACTTCAGGTCGTCGACCTTGCGGCTCTTCCTTGACGACATTTCAAACTTCTCATCATGGACGTCATCGGCAGCTTCATGGACTTCGTCACGATCTGCTCTGCCTACTTCATACGTCATCACTCTCTTACCACTTTACCCTGTACAGTACCCTGCTTGTGTTGCATGATGGTCTCCCTTGCCGGGTCCCTCAGAGTTGGGCTCTCCCTTGGTATACGCATAGGCATCGGGACCGTAGCGTTGCCCTGGCTTCCCATCTTACGGATCTAGCTCCGACTTCCCTCAGTTAGGAGTCATTTCCATGATTCCGTTACCCTCACGCCCTAGTTAGGCAGCCCCGCATGCTTCATCTAGGTGCGCCGAGTATACCAGGCTCCCTTGTTCCCGTGCGTGGTCGACCCTCCATAGTGGTCACCCCTTAGTTGATCTTTACCCGCCCTAATGGTCTATCTGCAGGGGTCATTGGTTCTGTTCGCTCCCAGTTCCCTACCCTCATTGCGCCTGATGACATGTGTCTCCCTATTATTTATGTGTGGATGCCCTTCGGAGTTTTCGACCCTTTGGCTGCATTCGCCACCCATAGAGACCGTCCCACCCTTTGGTTTGCGACACACTTCTCCTGTGACATATGGTTGACTTGTTGTTGCTTGTTGCTCTCAGACTGAGGCTACTGCCTCTGACATTCTAGGATTTAGTTGTTCTGCTTTTGCTGATTCTTAGGACTTATACACTAGTCAGTTGTTCCCAGACTGAGGCTACTGCCTCCAACATTCTAGGATCTAGTTGTCACTACTTTTTGCTTTCCTAGGACATGTATGTTAGTTACTTGCTTCTGCTTTCCTAGGACATGTATGCTAGTTAGTTGCTTCTGCTTTTACTTAGGCTGTTAGCTGTGACATTGCTGTTTTGTGACATTTTATATCCTAGGGTGCATCGCACGGACTCAGCATGGAGCTCGCTCCGCATCATAGACTAAGATTTTCTTTTTATTTGGTAGAGTTCCGCTTCTTGGCGGAAGCGTGCTTGTATCTAGGCGATCCATCACAAGCCGAGGATCGTGTAGCGGACCTCTGGGTGGCCTGTGAGACCAGCCCCTTGGCCTGTTCTCACAGGCCTGTGTTTTATTCGGGGCAGTCCAGTCCAGGCCGTTACCTCTGTCGGTACCAGCCAGTCCAGTCCAGTCCCGTCAGTCCGCTGGGGTATTCCCGCAGTTTGACGTGACTGGGAGGGTTAGAGGTTGGCAATGGCCAGGACCGGTGGGCGGGAAGTGGCGTTCCGCGTTCGGGAGGACGAGGCCCGGGAAGGCCGGTACAAATGGAGAGATCATTCGCCGAGCGCCGCGTGGCCTGGACAAAAGTGGCATCAGCTGGGCTTCCGAGGAAAGAGGTCAGGGGGAAGGGTGCCATCGGAGTTGCTGTGGAGGACAACGAGAGGAGGCGGCGAGGCGCATTGTGATTTTTGTTCACAGAGAGAATGGTGATGCTCAACAGGGGGTTGGAGGTAAGGCACCAACTGGAGGAGGAGGAGAAGGTGAGCGTGGAGGAGGAGGAGAAGGAGGTTGCGGCGGAGGAGGAGGACCACGACGGCCAGTGTACGGTCATCGTGTGAGGCCCCTTGTTTTCCTCGGTAGATATACAGCCCTGTATTGGATTGAGCTTGTTTGGATTGATAACTAGCATTGGATTCAACGTTTTTGGCTACCGATTGATTACGAGCATCGTGTCGATGTCCTTAATCTTTTGATCAGGGGAGATACGCTCTCCACCAATAGACCGGAGCCGGCAGACGATGGTGGTACCGGGGAGTGTTCCTATGACCCCCTGCAGCACTGCCGCCGGCTGTTTTGAAAAAGGAGGAGGAAGGAAAAAAAAGGTCCTTAATGCTTATACCATGGACCTTTTGATCATGGGTATCCTTCCCTACCGTCTTCACCCGCATTGAACACCCTGTCATGATAGCTGTATCTAGACTGAAAGTTCCCTAAGAGACAACTGCAATGCCCAGGCGTCCTGTTTTGGTGAGGACGGTCGTCCTATTTGGTGAGGACAGTCGTCCTATTTTGGTGAGGATGGTAGTACCTTCCTCTCTCGTGGTTAGACTTCCTATTTGAGAAATCTGACGGTGGATATCAGACTGTGAAGATGAGTGGATTCCGAAGACAAAAGCCATTACATATCTCGGGAGCCTGCCTGTTCTGTAATCGTAAGGTCCTGGGAATTCGCACTGTCCATCACAGGTCTGGTTTCCAAATTCGTGTTGCCGATCCTTCTCTTYGATAACTACGCTTKWAGATTTTATTTATTTATTTATATKTTATTTTATTTTTATTTTTTAAGGCTAGTTCTTGTATGCCCAACCAATTCAATTACCTGTTSAGTCGGGAAAGGATGGACATGTTTGGTTTTTATGTTTGTCAATGATGAATATAGACGACGRCCRACAAAGGAGGAGGGAACCTGCTGCCGTTGTTGCCCTTTCTGTGAAACTACTCTACTGCTCTCTAAAATGTTTGGGTTTGGTGTTTGCCCGTGATGAATAGAGAGAACTAGTCAGGGAACTGATGGCAGATRGGGAAAAAAGATTACAGGYTCTGTATTCGTTTTAGGGAACTGATGGCAGAATGGCAGAGAACRATTACAGGGAACTGATGCCAAGAAACGGGGGGCCGTGACAGACTGTTTCGTTGGAGTTTCACCAACTGATCAGAGGACGCTGAACCCTTACAGGCTGCAGAGTCCCCKAACAGAGGATACTGTAACCGATAATCCACTTTAACCCCTGTGTGYAGGTGGACACCAAACACTGCCCCACAACCCRTACCCCCAGTGGGACATTAACTTCTGCCCTCTAGCGTGCCTGTAATCGAGATCGAAGCAGACTTTCACCCACTCACACCAGATGGAAGACTCTACAGATTGTAGGTTCACACCGCATCACCACTAAAGCCCCCGCGTGACAAAAGTCTTCCACACACACACACACACACACACACACACACACACACACACAATCTCTGGCACAGGCATGCCTTTTCGTGGACTCGTGTATGGCGAACATGATAACACACACATTTACCTACTTTCCAACGGGAAATACTGTATGACTACAATATATGTACGATGTACGCGTATGTGTCTACATACATGTCTGTGTGTGTGTGTGTGTGTGCCTCCGAATGTGGGACACCCACGAGGTAATTGGCAGTGCACGATTGGCCTACGTGGGGGTAAAATCTCATGGAGGTTCTTGTGTAACACGGGTAATAGCAGGGACTAGAGTGAAGAATTGCTCACATCACATCAGCCTTAATCAAATGATTGCGGGACTATCAACCGATTGGGTTGGCCCCATAATTTGTGATAACTTGTGTGCTACCCCTGTCATTTCTGATACCCGTGCTGTACCTTCCTGACACCCACAATTCTGTGGCAAGCCTCTGTCAGACCGGCATGCAATCTGCAAAGTTCCCCGGGGTTTCCAGCACTTGCACCCTGGTACCTAATGACCAGATGCACGGTGGCATCTGACAAATTTGAACTGGCAGCCACAGGGTCACGGGGGTTAGAAAGAGAGGGTTTCGTACTCAGATGATGTTTAACTGATGGTATTTCCCAAATGTAAACCAGCAACAGAAGGGCGCATCACAACAATCTAAAATTACAGGGGCAGTGGACAGAGATTATAGGGGCACAACACACATTTTCCTTAAGAAATACCTGAGAAACCATGGGAAAGAACAAAGCAACCACTGCAGATGGTGGTATGAACAACATGGACACTTCGCTACAGGCAAGCAGATCAGTGCTTTGTACCCTGCTGGACACAACAACGTTGGTCGCTATGGCCTTGAAGTTCCCAGTTGTGGCAAAAAAGCAGCACCCACTGCCCCCTCACTGCAGAGAGGCGAAGTACCCTGTATTATGCACTGATTACATACTACTACTCGTTGTGACTGCTTTGTTGCACGCCAGCACAGAATGGGGTACGGTTACCCATTATGCATCCCTGGTCATAAGCGATCACAGTCTGTGGTTTGCTGCCAGCATAAGGCTGAATGTATGCACCCCCTTTAAATGTGGCCCAGTGATGTATTAATTTGGACCTGTTTTCTTTTTTTCTTTTCTTTTTTTCTCTTCTCTTCACTGTGCCTTTTCTTCTTTTCCCTCTTCAAGGTGTTTGTTGTCCTTCGAATCTGCTGTTACGAGTAGTGCAATTGCTCAATAGCAAACAATGCCGTTATGAGCGCGTTCCCAAAAGGAAGGAATTTCCTGACTGAATATATTTGCTGAACTTCTGACATGTCCAGCAGGCAGGAGTCGTTTTGAGTCAGAGAGCTTGAAGTTGCGCTCTTGTTTGCACGGACGCCGGGACGCCCAAGGAGTGAATAAAGTTTGGAGGTTCATTACCCTGGTCCCTACGTGTGGAATAATTGGAGTTCCAAGATAGGCATGGGGGATGAGCATGGGACAGGGGAGCTGAAACTGGTCCCTAAATTTGAGAGGAAGGGTTGGGACATTTTGGAAGGTGGTTGCACAAGGGAGTTACCGGTTTCATTGCATCCTCATGAGCCATGRGTCATATTCACACCTGACGGTAAGTCACTTCAAGTGTGGAACTATGACAGCGGAACACGGGTTGGTTCTTGGGAAATCCCTGATATGGATGATGCTGAGTGGGCAGTTTTCGTCCAACAAAACAACTGGATTGTTGTGAAGCAGAAGAAAAGTTTTTCTATTTATGAAAATGAAGGYGACAGTTTGCGGTGCATAAAAGTTCTAACGGCAGAAACTGGTMACGCGGATGCATATCGCGTGGCTGTCCATCAGACCTTGCCTTGTTTATTGGCTTACTTTGATCACCCGAACTTGTATTTGTACGACTGGGGCAGAAAATGGGAGAAGGTAATACTTGAGGGTCATTGTGGGTATGTATTCCCAGTCGTGTTTCATCCAACAAAGTCAGAGACATTTGCAACTGCATCGAGTGATGACACAATCAGGGTTTGGGTCTTGGGGAAAAGGTCGATCACCAAAACATTCAAGGATACGGGTGAGGGTCATATTAGTGCATTAGGATTCTGCGACTGTGGTGAAAAGTCACGTCTGCTCTCAACACACTCCAGAGAGGGAATTGTACGGACTTGGGACTACAAGAGGGGAGTTTGCGTAGCAAAATGGGAAGCACACAGTGAGGGAATTTCCAAAGTTTTTCCCCATCCACATATGCCATATATCTTTACTGCAACATATACTGGGAAAATAAGAATTTGGGAAGACTCGAAATATCAGCTAGTCTCATCGTATTCCTATGATAACTATTGCAATATTTATGCACAATTTGTGCATAAGAACTCCAATGCTCTAGCTCTTGGAGGTGTGCGAGAGTTCCGCGTATTACAAATAGTCACGAAAGCGGGACAAAGTCAAAGGGAAAAACGGGAGCAAACACGATCGTGTTCTGCCGTAAACAGTGAAACAGAAGCAGAAAAAAAACTCTCTCATGCTTTGGTGGAACTCGAAAAGAAGATTGAGCAAGATGTGGCAAACATTGAGCTAACCTCTAAGAGACTGATTGAGGAATTGAAAGAAGAGCATCAGAGAAAGGAGAGAATCCATGCAGAAAGATTTGGGCAGTTGGAGACACAGATGAAAGCAGTGGTAGGGAGGCTTGAAAAATCAGACGTAATGATTCAGGAGATGGAGAGCAAATTGGCAGCAGAGGTCATCGCACGAACGCAGAGCAGATCTAGCGGATAGGATCTCTCAACTAGAATTTGAAAGGGACACACAGGCAGAGAAACTCAAGGAACTGGAGAAAAGATTAGGAAAAGAGCTTGTTGATGCATGCACAACAAATGCTCCTCTGCTCCGTGAGTTTTCAAGCAAGGAACTTCGAGATGCGACCGACAATTTTGATGTGAAGTGTGCAGAAGGGGATCCGAGACAACACATTTACGTCGGCAAGCTATGCGATGGAACTCTGGTTACGGTGAAAAGGATGAAGGAGGCAACAACAGAGGCAATAATTTCTCATGCCAAGTTCAAGTCCGATGTTGTGGATAGGTTAAGCTTGCTCCGGCATCCGCATTTGCTGACCCTGCTTGGTGTCTGCTATGAAGAGAGAAGTCTGGTTTTACGAGCACGTGGCACATGGAAACGTGAAGGATTGGATTGCACGTGGAGAAAAGTCCACAAGAGGATTCCTACCGTGGTATACCCGATTTCGTGTAATGGCTGAGGTTGCTCGAGGCCTGTGTTTTCTCCACTCAGATCCGTTGGCTTCCGGTCGTCCCACCATCCATCGTGCCATCAGACCAACAAACATCCTGTTGGACAACAACTTCGTGGCAAAGATCGGTGGTGTTGACCAGGCACTGCCTTACTCGGAACCAGCCAGTGGAGTCCAAGAGGGAGGGAGCAGTGTGTCTGTACAAAATAATTCTTTGTACGTGGCCCCGGAGTGTTGGCAGTCCCAAGTTTTCACTGAAAAGACGGATATCTATGCATTTGGCATCACCGTTTTGGAAATGCTGACAGGAAATTTTTCAAATGCATTTGAGGTGATTGATGATGCTATTGAAGACAACAAAGCTTTTGAGAGTGCGCTCGATAGCAATGCAGGCTTACGGGATGTGAATCTGTCTCAGGAAGTGGCAAGGTTGGGGTTGAGCTGTGCTGATTTCAATAGACGCAGACGGCCAAACATGATGACACCTGATATAGGCATTCTGCCTGTATTGGAGGGAGTTGCAAGAAGTGTAGAGCTTGCAGACTGTGAGAAGGGCGCATAGAAAGGACAGACACATCTGTCCTTATGACACATAGAGAGGCTGATGTCAGGCGTGGCGAGTGGAGCTCATCCTGTTGCCGTCCAATTGATGCCTTCCACTGGGCAGTTGAGCCCTCCAAGGCCCAGGGCAGGTTTGGTTCGGGACGGCGTTGTGGAAGGAGACTTTTCAGCCAAACAGGACGCAGCAAACAGCAGCAGCCACGTTGGGCAGTTGAGCCCTCCAAGGCCCAGGGCAGGTTTGGTTAAGGCCCTGGACGTGTACAGCAAGAGCCAGGAGGCCGCCATGTCGCACAGCGGCCGTGGACCAATGAAAATGCAGCTGTGCTGTCACACACTGGCCGCGAGCCAATCAGATGCAGCGAACACTTGGAGCCTCATGGCATACTTGGGCGTGCTAGCTGCTTCGGGCCCAGGCCAGTATCTGAGTTGGATCCGGGGAGCAGACACTTTGGCCCGACTGGAAGCTACTGGGAACTCCCACGAGCAGGCCCAGGCAGAAAGAAGCATCACTTTCCATAAAGGAAAGTGCCTGCCTCGTGGGGAGGCATTCTGGGCCGTGTGCTTGCTGGCGGCAGCACTGGAGGCCACTGGTAGGCCAGGGGCTGGGGGGCGCAGGAGGGAAGTTGGGCGCTGCTGGAGGCAGTGTCAGTACCCAGCCATAGCCGGGCTTGGCGAAGGAGAAGTCAGTGGAGATGGTGGTGGTCTTCATGGACAATGTGGTTGAGTGTGGGTGAAGTCAAGGATGGGCGAGGGAGAGCGAGTGCAGGATAGATATGAGAGCACGTACCTGGTTGTCGCAGAGGTATGCATGGGCGACATCTGCTTGTACTTTGGTTCTGCTGCTGACGTCATCTGGTTGCATTGTCACTAGGTGTAGGCTAGTATAGGGGATGACATTGTACGGTAATTGTAGTATGGGCGGTGAGCGCCAGAGGAGAAAAGAGTCGTTGGATACCATGATGATGGTGGCGAGAAAAGGCTCTCATTTACAAATGAATTCGCTACTTTTGGTTCAGAATCTCTTGGTGTATTATTGGTGCATTTCTGCATTCTGGACAGCTCATGAATATCTGGCTTCAATGTGATGTGCAATTTGGATTTCTGTCATTTTGCTATCGCTCATTTCCTTGCATCAAGGTACAGGCCTGATGAAAATGTAGATGGGGTATGAGAAAGTCTTAGACTGGTGGACCCTTCTTACAAGGTTCTTTTATGATCATCCATGCTGGTGACAGACTAGACCTGGTAAAAGGGTTTGGCAATTTTTACTTCTGTTTTGCTCGCACGATTTCATCAGTTATTGACTTTGACTATGAATGCCACCGGAATTTGATCTGCTAGTCACTTCCCGCTGTTGGATAATGACAGGAAGAGCTGAGATTGAAGAGAATTCAGATAGCAGCTGATTGCAGCTTGCTTTGTGTACTGCTTATTGTTGACACAGGACATCTTATTTATGGCGGTGACACTGATCCAGGAGTTTTGTCGCAAGTACAATACAAACATGTCTTTTTAGAGATGGTACCTCTAGGTGTGGAGGAGCCCCACCGCCAGTCTTTGGAAAGATTGTTAACTGTTAGCTGGGGGGCTGAGACTTTTTTTTGTCCTTTTTTTTTCCCTTTTAAAAGTTTTTAACTTTCCAGTGCGTTTCATCAGCTTGTACTTTTTCTATTCATATATCATTGAACTCTCTCTCTCTCTCTCTCTCTCTCTCTCTCTCTCACACACACACACACACACACACACACACACACACACACACACACACACACACACACACACAGAGGCAAACTTTCGTCTCTGGATTTTGGCATGATCTTCTTTTGGTTTAGGGTTTATTGAAACTTTGTAACAATGTATTGCCTCAGAAACAATCTCAGACTGCTTGGCATCATCACTGCAATCGCTACTAATCGGTATCTTGTTTTTTTCCGCATGATTGTAAGTTTGTGATGGAGTATTGATTCAGAAATTGTTTGACGCTGCTTGGCATTATTATTATATTATAATTGTAATTTAATCAGAGTGGGTAATATGTATCTTCATAACCGTTTGACTGTGCATCTATTGCAATTTAAGATTGTTCTAGAAAAAGTGTTGCATTCCGCCTGGTACTTATTTCGGTGTGGGTTCTCGCATTCGCTGTACGTAGGCAGGAATACAGTGTAGGTGGAAATCAATGTGTAGGAGGAAACCTCCATTTCCAAAAATTATGGTTGGGTAGTTGTTCTGGGAAAAGGCGAGTTAACCTGAAGGCCGCGTTTTGGAGGTACCCTGCTGCCTGCCCTGGGTCTTTTACACCGATGATAGAAACACTGCCAGGGTACGGCAGAAGGGTGTCAGCAACTGTGACTGGTGGTTTAAAATTGCCAGTGATACGTTATAATTTGTAAAATTTTAATTGCATTATATAACATGCACCACAACAGATACACAGAAGATGGAAAAAAAAAAAAAAAAAAAACTGCATCAAATACTCGAAGCCTCTTAAGAGTTTATTCTTTCCTTACCTTTTCTTTTTCTTTTAATCTGAGATAGGGACAGTTGCAAGGAATATGAGGGAGAGCGATAGACAGAAATCCGAATTATTGCAAAAATGCCCACTGCAGAGAGTCGTACACCAAGCAGAAAGCACAACGCACCTAGATACAGCCAAATAAGAGCAATACAATGAAGTCAAATGTCTACTCTCTCGCCACATCAAAATAGTATCCAATGTCGCTCCGCTCCAGCGCCCGTGCACGCCCTGGCCAGCAGTGCCAACGCAGCTGCTCGTGCATCCATGCACCAGCGTGGCCGCATTGCCTACACAGGCCAGATTGCCTACACTGCTGGGCACTCATTTCCTTTCATTTATGGAAAGTGAGCCCTGCCTTCGGCCTGGCTGGGCCTGGCGTGCAGGGGCCCAGTAGCTTCACGACAATCCAAAGTGTCTGCGCCCAGGCCCAGCTTCAGATACTGGCCTGGGCCCCCCCCCATGCAGTGAGGCTAGTCCAGATAGCGCACAATCCTCCAATTTTACGCTGCAATCCCATTGGCTCGTGGCAAGTGTGTGGCGAAGGAGCTGCATTCTCATTTGTCCGCGGCCGCTGGGTGACTTGTCGGCCTCTGGATGCGTGTGCCCAGGGCCTCAGCCGCCTGAGCCCTGGGCTCAACTGTAAGGCGCAGCTGCTGTGCTGCTTCTGGAAAGAGCCAGGGAAGGCTCACATTGCCCTGTAACCAGCTGGCTTGCTGCAAATGTCAAAAATAGGCCTCACGCGAATATGCAGGCCTGCCTCACTTAGGACGGGCATGAGGCTTGCTGGGGGCCTAAGCCCAGAACGTGCGTATGCCCGAGAAGGGCCTTGCGAGGGCTCGAACCTTGCACAGTTCTGCACAGAAGTCTGGACATGTATACTTGGGGGTAACTTTCTTTCGTTTTTTTCTGAGCACCCCTGGGTACTTCCGAATTTACTGTATTTCATGCATGTGGTTCCATATGGAATCGAACTCAGGTCCGTATTTGTCCCATATTCAAATTTGAATGTTGAATATATGGCATCCTTCCTGAACCAGTTACAGAGGGAAATAACAACTTAGGGCCACTACGTTCTAGTGTGCAGAGCATTACATCTTTTGATGGTTCCTGACCGCCTGATAATTCTGCCGGTCATCCCACGTACTGGGCCAGAAACCAACACAAATACAGATGTCGCCGAGTTGTCCAGTGCACATCTTTTGCTGTTCTATGACCTGTCTTCACTGTTCACTGAGAATGGTCAACAGCTGAGGGTGCTAGGATGTAAGAGTGCAGGCCCTTTAGGGTTTACAGTTTTTTTTTTTTTTTTTTTTTTTTAATCCAATCTATTCGTGGGGAGCAACACGTGCTGCGAACCGGGCACAGCGTCCCTCATAAAAGTACAAAGAACAGGAGATGCCGGGGCCATTACCCGGCTTTGGCTGAGAACGGTGTGCCCCAGGAAAACTCGTAATCAACCACTAGCCTACCAGAGCAAAGCTCTACAGAATCACCAACTTGAAGGTCAATCAAAATGAATGAATACTTGTCGAAACGAAGCTGAAACCTCTGCCAACACAGCCATGTTCAAACCAAAGCAAACCAGATCTCTCTACCAGGCCTCACACCCCAAAGTAACAGGCTAGTAGACTACAGAGGGGCGCCGCGTCGCTCGAGCTCGGGCCACAATCGCTCTGGCTTCAACCCCCATTGGCCACTGGGACTGTCCCCTCTTAACATCCCCCCAGATCCTTCTACCAAGCTCTCGCCCCCGGTAAGCTAGGTTACAGGGTTGTGCCACCTCGCCCCAGCCCTGGCCACAGCGTCGCTCTGGCATCGGCCATTCGCGGGCCACTGAACAGTACCACGGTACCACCTCAGCCAAGTTACTCGTAACAGCCGGGTATCCATAACCGACGTAGTCTCAAGATATCAATGTATCAATGAGGACACTGAACCTCCCAAGCACAGTTGAGATGGGTGAATACCCACTCAACCCCACCTGAGAAGACCACCAACGCGGTCATCATATTCAGGAAAGAAAAACAGATCTCTCCACCAGGCCTCGCACCCCCATCAGGCTGGGTTACAGAGTTGTGCCACCTTGCTCCAGTCCCGGCCAGCGTCCCTCCAGCTTCGACCCCTGATTGCCACTGGAACTGCGCCCTCAAACAGTCCCCCAGACCTGTCTACTAGACCTCACACCCCCAGTATGCTAGGTTACAGAGTTGCGCCGCCTCGCTCCAGCTCCGGCCAGCGTCTCTCTGGCACCGGTCTTTGAGAGCCACTGAATTACGACCACCCTTAGCGGGATCACCGATCAGTTGTTGGGTATTCCCTTTTCGTAAACAGATCAAGGAAAATTCCTTAACTAGCTGCTGAAGTTTGTGATTAAGCAATTAGTACTGTTAAAAAATGAGCTACAGGATTTGATAATTTTAATTTCAGCCGCCGGAAATCTGGATTTAGAAATCAGGAAGCAGGAGTTGAGGTTTGGAGAACTTTGGACTATAATGGGATTAATGGAAATGTTATCATCTGCATTTCAAGGAATTTGCCAAGTGATTCACACGGATAATTATTTCCAGTAACGAATGCAGAGTTTTTGTGGGCGCTAGTGTGATTTTGATTTCAGCTTTTGCATTTTTTTGGTGCACTGCATGGTATGACAGCATGCAGGGTATAAGAGCTCTTTTTTTTCCTTTTTTTTCCTTTTTTTTTTTTTTTTTTTTTTCAACAGGCCGCTCAAATTCTTCTAAACCTCATTCAAACCCCTCCAGACTCCTCTTTTTGGAGCCCAAACACCCTTTTTGGCAGCAAGCTTCGATCATTTCACCTCTCCATTTGGCAGCAAAAGATGTAATGCTCTGCCCGCAAAAAGACTTGCACTGTGGAGGTGATGGAAGGAAGGATGTCTCTCTGTAGGAACTCTTCTGATAATATGTCTTCTTCAGTTTCCCAGACAGATGCTTTCACAGTGCAGGGTTGCCCTGCCCTAGTTTGACACGTCCCACGCTCCCAGTGCTGGATGGTCCAAACAGGATCATATAGAGAACTTGGTATTGCAAGGCGCATCCAAATTTCACACCAGGAGGGCCTCATTCTCGTTCAAAGCCATGCCATACTATGGACAATTGAATACTGAAAAAGCAAATACTAGGTAGGTCTTGTGTGCTAATAAGTCGTATGATATCCATGATACTCGTAAAGCAGGAAGCTCGTCGTGGAGCTGCCCTGATGCGTACTATCTTAGCATCGTCGTGGAGCTGCCGAGATGCATACTATCTTAGCATTGTCGTGGAGCTGCCCAGATGCGTACTACCTGAGCGCACAAACACATTTGCACCAGTCGTGCGTGATCCTTGTTCAAAGGCATACTAGAACACTGTCAGGCTATTATTATGATGATATTATACGTACTAGTCAATGAGCAACCGAAATTAAAAACAAAAAAAAGAAAAACAAAAAAACAAAAAACAAAAAAAAAAACAGCCGTTCTTATGCTCTATTGCGTCTCTCCTTAACGACAGAATCTGATGTTATTTAACTTCAATCTTTCACCTTTCCTCGATTGATAGGAAAGCCACGACTCTGCACTCAACATGGGAATGCGTCTAAACTTCTCTAAAGGAGATTAAAACAAAGAAAACCTAGAAAGTACAACTGTAGAAGTGTCTTCCAGACTACTGCGCACTAAGTCTTATGGAAAACCTTACTACTACCTGCCATAAAAAAACCTCACATGGTGCAACTGATGACATGACTCTTAAGTTATTTATGGTTCTCCCAACTTCTCCTGTTAACAGCGTGCCCAGGTCATCACAGCGGCCAAACACAACTCTGAAGCGCAATAAGTACAGCAGTTCTCCTTACGCTCGTGTCATCAGCTCTCCCCCTCCTCATGATCACAGCATGTTTGAAAATGGAATCAAATAGGCTTGTGTGATTATTCACAATGCAGAAAAGCTTACCCCCCCCCGCCCCCCACTCTCTCTCTCTCTCTCTCTCTCTCTCTCTCTCTCTCTCTCTCTCTCAAAAGCTAAGGTATGTCAGCTGGTGGTTGCAAGTTGCAACTGGTTGGTTAATCCTCCCTCGGGCTGTCAGTTAAGATACTCATCAAATGGGCCTTGCTCCACTGCACAACCTTCTAGAATCTCGATGTGTCCGGACTCCGGACCTCAATGCTGTCCCGAATCCTGATACATTCAGAATTATCCTGGAGCAGTCAGAACAGTACCGTCCCAGATTCCCGCAGTCTGAGAATGTTCCGCAATGGCAATGTCCCTAACATACCGCCTCACACCTGCTGGATATGGTCCCACAGCTGTCACACTAAGTGCCTAGCGACACTTTTCACCGAAAGCCAGTACAATGGTAGGCGGACTCGCCTCGCCAATCGAATTTTCCTCCAAACCCGCAACTACTGGTGCAATGGCGAGTTCTGGGTTGATCCACCTACTTTGCTGAGTTGAGTAGCCCGCCTGGCCTGCATCAAAGTGTTGAACCTCATCGGGGCACCTCTTGCCGCTCTCGTGCAGCCACCGGGTCCGTGGATCTGATGGCCCACCCCGATGTCCAGTCTGGACAGTTTTGTAACTTAGCAACCCACTCATAATTCAAAAACATTGCGATATTATGTTTAACTTTCTTTTTTTTTTTTTTTTTTAAAGGGTGATGGCCTTGAGATACTATCATCGGACTAACCAGCCCAGGCAAATTCAATCTTGTGACTAATCTGAAACCGGGTGGCCTTATTGCCTTCAGGAAACCCCCAATCGGGGGGGGGACACCGGCCAGGGGACACAGCCGGTAGCAGAGGGACCGAGCATCAGCAAAGACTGCTTTTTTATGCCAATTGGGGGGACCAACGGGCTATCTCTAGGTGGCGGGCACCAAGCATGCCCAGGAAGGTACATGAGGCCAATGGGGATTGAACCCAAGACCTCCTGAATGCCACTTGCGTGACTTACCAACTGAGCTAGGCAGCTGGATGATGGATGATATGTTTAACTTCCCTTGTCAGCCCTTGTGAAGATCGTGCATCTTATCTCTGAAAAAAAAAAAAAAAGAAAAGGTCAATGCATCTTGGTGGCCGATAACCAACTGCCACAGACTATTTTTTTCAGATGCAGGTGCGACCGTGACTGCCTTCCACCATGAACACAACACACCCTCGCCATAAATATATAAATCCATCATTTTCGTCCAATACCGTACTAACTGTACAGTCTGTGTGCGCTCGGGGGAACTTGAAGATGGTTGTGTAACTTGTGGGCCAGTTACGGTACAGTAACTGCAGGTGCAGGTGCAGGGTGCAGGTGCAGGTGCAGGACGAGTTAGTTGGCCCTTCCTTTCAAGAAGAGGTACTACTAGTTACTAGTTACTGTACTGCTGGTCTCTCAGGGCCTGCCCTGCCCTGTTAGCGCTGCTGCTGCTATGGTCCTGTTATTAAGTGAGGCCGAAGCTACCTAGAGTATAGTAGGGCCAGGTTCATGCTTTCCAAGCACAGACACAGCAGCTACRGTGCCTGGACCTGAAAGCGTACTCCCTCGATYACAATTCCTTAATCTGGTCATACACTGGTGGCCGGATTCAATCAATGAATTCCACGTGCAGGTATGCTCTTAATGAAGGGCAACGTACCTCGTTCGACTGCCAACATCTTAAATGTATCTGGATTGGATAATCATCTAGATACATTCAAAATGTTGCAGCTTCGGCCCCAACSTACCTGGATGAGATAGCAGTCCAGATACATTTAAAATGTTCTGTAGTGGAGCGAGACCCGTGGTCATCAGGGGGAGTTCCCCTCCCTGATAATACATTCTGGTATAGTGAGGGAGTCAACTTGGGTCTCCCTCCGCAACAGAACATTCTGCATGTATCTGGACAGCATCCTAGGCCCCATGCATTTGGATTGATCCGACATAATTTTTGAGTGCAACATTCTAAATGTATCTGGACAGTGTCGAAGGTCCAATGCATTCGGACTGATCTGAGATTTTGAGTGCACCTGCACAATGTGCAGCTCCGAATACACTCAGACAGTTGTGTAGTGGAGCGAGGCACTTACTCTTTTTTTGGACAGATTGCAACTGAGACAGTTGTGTGTACGGTAAACCACACACAGGCAGCAACTCCTCCCTGAGACCCTTGTTGTTCCACCATTCTCTAAAAGTGAAATTCCAAGGGATTTTGGAGGGGGTGGAAAAAAAAAAGAACTATGGTGAAAGTATCTTGATGTATCTGTCGTCGTASTCAACCAGTGAGGGGATAGCRTACACCCTCTACCACRACATGGACCTTTAARAAAAAATTWAAAAAAATTATCTTGATGTAGATCACGAGTTGCGATCTGAGCATTAGCGCATTGGTCATGGTACAATGGTGCCATCCTGAGGTGACTCCCCARTGGATGAGTACTACAGTAGGGGCACCTCCTGAGGCCTGGCCACCACCCTCTACTACACCCTGGACCTTTTMTGAGACGAAAGACGAAAGAAAAAAACGTATCTTGATGTAGCATAAGGCGAGATACACTCCCCACTTGGCACATCTGAACGTGCTGAGTGTATCTGGACGTACAAGGCAGAAGGATACAATGGCAATTTGGCAAAGTTCCACATTCCACAAGTCCTGGAAAGAGGACCCTGTCAGTGAAGGACGTGCTTCATTCATGGGGTCTCACTCCACTGCAAACATTCTGAGAATATATGTACCTGGTAATAGTCCCGATACATTCAAATGTTGCATCAGTCCAAATGTATGTGGTCCATATCCACTCCACAGTCCAGATACATGCAGAATGTTGAGCAGTCGTGCAAGGTCCATGCTCTCTGCAAGTCCTGTCGTAAGTTGGAGTCCTGTGGTTGGAGAGACTCCCTCCCCCGCTCCTGCAGTTGGTGAGGGTGATGCCTGCACAAATTTAAAGAACACAACAAACTGCTAGTATTCAAGCAATGTAAGTTGCATCTGGCCCAAATTACAGAGTACATAAATTACAGACCATACAACGCAAATTTAAAGCATGTATAGAGAAACAATTGTTCATCTGGTGTTCTGCAAATTTCAAATTTATAATCAAATCCGGCTTAAAGAATGGAGACGAAACCGCACCATGTCAAAGTCATCTCCCATCGATAGCTTATGATGAGTTCAGAATTGCCGATGACAGTTTTTGGCAACAAACCACATTGCA
>BFEA01000860.1:152716-181598 GCA_003427395.1 Chara braunii | reverse complement strand
CACTTCAGGCTTCGTTCCACATCATGCTGCACCACACGCAAAACCCAAAATGTGGCAGCTAAGAAGTGCGCATGAACAATTTTTTTTTTCTAAACAATAGTTGAGAATATTATTCTTTTTTTGTAAAGCAGGGTAGGCGGGAGGCTTCTCGTTGCACTTGGATCCATATCTTGCTTCACCACCCACAAAACCCGCACCAGGCCGCTAAGAAGTGCGCATGAATGTTTTGATTTTCATATATACTCAGGAATATATGTATTTTTTTTTAAATTCAAGTATCATGTTGCACCACATGCAAAACCCCGTGTGTGTGTGTGTGTATGTGTGTGTGTGTGTGTGTGTGTGTGTGTGTGTGTGTATGTGTGCCCCCGTGTATCTGTGTGTGTCATATGTGTGTGTGTGTGTGTGTGTGTTTGTGTTTGTCTATCTCTGTGTTTGGTTTGGTTCCACATCATGTTGCACCACATGCAAAACCCCATGTGTGTGTGTGTGTTTTTGTGTGTGTGTGTGTATGTGTGTGTGTGCCCCCTTGTATATGTGTGTGTGTGTGTGTCATATGTGTGTGTGTGTGTGTCATATGTGTGTGTGTGTCTGTGTTTGTCTACCTCTGTGTTTGTGTGTATCTATGTGTATGTGCGTATGCGTGTGTGTGTGCGTATGTGTGCGTGAATGTATGTGTGTGTGCTTGTGTGTGTGTATGCTGTCATATTCACTATACACTCAAAAAAGTATGATTGTGCTAGACTGAAGGGGAGCGCATCGGTCCGGCACCGCACGTGGCAGCGCGGGACGCTCTTGGCCGCGTCACGCAGGAGTTGGACCAACCTCGTCACGAACACGCAAATGGAGCTTCCTAAGGCCGCTCCGGCCGAGTGCGCCAGCCATACCTCTCGCAAACCCCTACGACAGGATAGGGCCTACGCGAGGCACAAATTACCTCCACCTTACGGGAGTTGTCACCTCCCTTCGGTGGGCGTATCCCCGCTGAGCTACCAGTCCACAGTACGAAAGCTACTCGGTTGCAATCGCAGAGGTGGACCAGCCGAGGGCGTTTCTCGTTCCCTGTAGCATAGGGGGTACGCGCGGTAATACGCCTGTCAGGCCCGCAGGCGAACCGACATCTTGGGGGAATGAAGTCCCAAGCGCGGCTCGTCGTCGGTCGACTAGGACGCATCCCACACACCACGCGCAAACCACTTTACGAACACAAAAATAAAGCACACACACACACACATACAACACGACAGAACACACAACGCGACAACGCTCCTAGCCCCTCGGTAGCCAACCCATAACCTTCCGATGCGGAAATCAAATAGGCGTCGCGCGCGAGATTTAACATAAAACTGCGCGGACGCAGGGCTAACTCATATCGACTCACGATGCAAACGTACGCAGGCAGCCGCAATGATGGCGTACTATGTAGTGCCCATAATCGTGCGGTCCTCGTTAGTCTCGAGGGTCGCATTCGACACTCAAGTGTCGGCTGACACGCGCATTGAGGGTTAATCTCTCGACGCCGGACAACCGTCATGCGCGGTTGAACACCACACCCTCTTCTGCACCCTGTGCAGAGGTGTTGAGTAGACAGCTTTAAGTTGTCGTGGTGGTCAAACATCAAGGGGTTTGACTTTGACAGTTGTCATGGACCACAGCATCCAACCATAAAGACTCTAGTAAGCAGACGAATGGGCCGAGGGGCCCCTTCCTATTTCAGCCAGGGTCATGATCCTTTGGGGGTACCCTCCCTCTCCTTGGGTGATGCCCACGGCCTACAGTGACGTCAGCGTTTGCGTCTATGTGCGAGCCTCCCGATCCCATAACCTCTGGACGTTGGGGCGGCAAGGCCTCACACGCAGGATTCTTACATAAGGTTGCGCGACTGCTAACCAGTCCCATGTCGACCAACAATCCTAGTCGTATGTGGTAATCGCGGCCCCGGCCTTGCGAACCCCCACAGTAAATACACCCAAGCATACACACATAGGGGAGATAAAGTTGCGACGATCACTGCTCACAGGCACTGTGGGACTTCTTACAGCCATAAGTACATATATGAAATCGCAGGCAACCCCAATTCCAAATCCGAGTCACAAGGTCTACCTGCAATCACATCAAGGAATCGAGCAGCAACCACGCGTTACACGGAGTCAACCCCATCCAATCTCCACACTCATATCCCTTGCTTTAGCCATGCAAACCCCAATCTCCCGCCCAATCAACCATAATAAAATACACAGTACCTTTGTTGAATGACCATTTAATAAAAGTCTGTGTGAAACCCTCAACAAACAATAAACTCACCAGGGCTAAAGCCTTTTAGGTTGGGTGTGAAAAGTGAGTTGGAATAGAGTCGTAGACCGACGAATCGGCAACCGACCTGTTATCAGTAATAATAGAAGGTAATCCTTGTAGGATGCGGCTGACACTAGCCCAAGTCCTGAATCGAATGTCCAAGAAAAGTCTGTACCATGAGACAGATCAAGGCCCAAACTAAAACATCAGCCTTTGGGGATGAATCTCCATAGTACATCCTCACTCATAGCTATGTGTCAACTAAGTCTAAGCCGACCTCCACAGCGAGTCTACGCCAGTGCCCAAAGCAAAGCTAGACTAATGGCAGAATCTCCCCTTTTCAGGGTGGATTGCCAGAATCGCCACCTGTCAAAAAAAAATCTAACTCCTCTAAATTAAGAAAATTTCGGCAGCTCTTCCCGTAGGAAAAGTGTCTTTCCAGAATTTATATCAGCCCGAATATGAAAACAGAAATATCCTTTGAGTTTTCAAAGTCCAATTTTGTCCAACTCCCTGAATTAGCAAAAAATTGGGCACCACTTCCTTTAGAAAAGGAGACCTTTCAGATTTTTACTAAGCCAAGTATGAACTTTAGACAAGTTGAACTTTGAAGCCAAAATTTAACTAACTCCTTGGATTTGTAGAAATTTCGGCAGCGCTTCCCGTAGTGAAAGTAACTTACCAAAATTTATACAAGGCCAAGTATACAAAAAAATCCCAGAAAATGCGAAAATCGATCTAAGTAAAAAAACTTAGCTCAGAAAATGCAGAAACTGAAGCTAACTCCTATCGCTCTAGCATGTGGCGAGCCTCTAAAGCAACTACCTGTCAACTTGAAACTCAAACCAAGTAGTAGCCTCAATCAGCCACATGCAATGCCAAACCACAACGGTAAGTACTCTCACCATCCCCAAGCCAACTTGGCAGACAATAGTTTGTAATCTCTCGATGCTTTATTCCCTTATACCCAACTTACATAGAGCATAAAGTCAAGCCATCCAATCTTATGGAACCTGCCTGACTCAGCCATTGAGTATACACAAAATGGTTGCACAACTACTTTTTTCTTCCTTTTGGGCATATGGCTGTCTTTCATCTTAGAACAAGGCTCAACCACCCTGAACTGTTTAATATCCAAATTATATATACCTCTCTGAGCTTGGTGTTCAAAAGCTGTGCATAGGACTGTGCCGTTCATCTTAGAATAAGGCCCAGCCTGCTCAGGGTTACCTTCAATTATACTCTTAGTTATACTCTCTTCATTTCATGATAAGCTATAGTTAGGTCGTCCAATCCTATGAAACCCATGCCTGACTAGCCTGTTCATAAATAGGATAGTATAAAATATAGCCAAAATTTTACCTCTTGGGTTCCAGCGTGTGCGAGGCATTGGGCCAGACCGTCCAATCTTATGGAACATATCTGGTCCTTTGCCACGTTCGTTTCTCTCTGATCCACTGTGTGCGGCGTGAGTCCAAAGTCGTCCAATCTTATGGATATGCCTTGCCCCCAGCGATAATTATCCCCTCAGAATAAAACCGGAAGGGGCCGAGCCGTCCTATCTTATGGACTTGCTCAGACCTCCACGACCAAAAACAAAAGAAACAGAACAAAACCCCAACCAAACATGGCAACCAAACCCTCCAATCTTATGGTACAGGTTTGGCCCCTGAAAAGTCGGTCACAGTCAAACCCTCACAATTTAGAGCAACCAAGCCGTCCAATCTTATGGAACTGGTCTGACTCTCCTCGCAATTCATAAATAAACATAGCGGTCAGGCCGTCCAATCTTATGGAACTAGTCTTACCCCATATGACCCATTCATGCTCAAGCAAAACCACCTTTCACCCACCCTTTCCCAGATGCACCCCCTTGTGTTCACAATCTGCCTTCCGGCAGCAACAAACTGAGACTACGATTAGACACACATTTCTTTATTTAGTCTGTCTTATGTCCTGCCAGTCAATCCAAAGTCAAGGTAGGGGTGCATACAATATACTTAGTCAAACATAAGGAGATGTACAAATAAGGGCTATACCAGGGTGTATAGAGGGAAGGGAATGGTTACCTTTCCGTTACCTGGCTCCAGAGCCTCGCCTAGGCTCTGGCAGAGCTCCCGCAATCGGTAGGGCAACCTCCCAGAAAGGCATTGGCGCGGATTACGGGTTGCAATCCCGCCTGCCGCCTTCCTCTCAGAACCAATGGACTACACTTAGAATGAGGAAGGGAAAAATAAAGGGTATTTGACTCTCAGATCCAAGGAGGGTGCTCTCAGACTCACAGGAGGGGGCCTTGATTCCTTGATTCGCTTGAGGGCCCCGCAATGGAAGCCAATCCTGCACAACTTGATCAATCCATAGTCAACCCGCCGCAGTCAGAGCCCCCTGACGGCCCTCCAGATCGCAGCAACAATCCCCCTTACTCGTCCTCCCTGACCACCCCTCTAAGCCTCAACACCTCTCCAAGTCACACTGCGCGGCCGCTCAAGAGCCTGGAACAGTCATCAACGGTAGGCAGCAACATACGGTGACCAGCAACAAAGAGTCCACCCACAACCCATGGACGCAGCAGCACCGCAACACCCCCGGTCTTACCACCAACAACAGCCTACAACAGACCAGTTACTACTATAGCAGAGGAAAGCAGCCCAAGCAGCAAAATACACCGCAAGTGACCGCCCAATAACGCAGTGTCACTCAACACTATGCAAAAACAGATAAAAGTAGCCACTAGTCCACTATACACAGCCTGTCGCATAGGCACAACACTTGCTACTCTGCCTTCCCACAACTGCTCATCCACGCATGCCTTCCTAGCCCAATTGTTGTTGCACAACAGATTGTCACAGCCAGCTATGACTGGGCAGCATTACGACGCAGTATGTAGTGACCATCAGCAGACCCCAGCCGTAGGCAGCCACCAACAACTTGCCGCCGTTTGTGCACAGGCCATAGCAGCAGTAGCCGTGCGCAGTTACCAACAGCAACCGCTCACCACGGTTAGCAACAACGTGCGGTGTTCTGCCGTAGCCAGTAGTCTGCTATCCACAATCCCTAGCCTGGTCTTCAATTCGCCCCACAAGGACCGCTACTGGCCGCCTGTTCGATCAGCCGCAGACAGCCTGCCCCTCTGCAAGCGCGCTAAGACAGGCAACTTGTAACCTCTGCAGGAACTGGCCTGGCCGGCTGCACTCCTTGCTCCACCAGTTGATCCCCACCCGCCAGCAGGCGGCCCTCTTTCTCTTACTCCCACAACTCTCGAGCCCTGCCCGTTCGCCCGCTGCCGCCGCTCAGTCCTCAGTGGCTGACAGACAGTGGTACCCCTCCTTGCTCGATACTCCGGGACGTGACCCCTCTCCCTCTTCTTCAGCCTGTACAATCACTCCAGTTCACCCGTCTGCCTCGCCGCCTCCCCACTACTTTTCTCGAAGTCGAATGGATCTACTAGTTAGGCCGGGCCTGATGCCTCGTACCCAAAGTGCAAGGCTCGGTGCGGCTCCTGCTCACGCACGCGGACCAACAAGTATGTCCCAAAACTTCCCGCTGCTAACCCCCTATTACTGCTTGTCAGAAGGAACAAAATGGAGTGATCTTTCCGTTGGATCACGGAAAGTTACACTGCAAAATTTCGAATTTTTCTTCCTCACCCACTCCCCCCTGTCTCCGACCTCACCGCTGTCTCTCACTTGGTACGACGCACGGCCCACCCGTCCTGACCTCAAAGTATAAGTCGTGGTTTCAAAGGCACGGTCATGAACTCTTCATAGCAGGACAACAGCGACTGCAGTATACAACAGGGTAAGCGAACCCGCGGGTCGGCAACCTGCTGAGCGGAGCACAAGGCATCAGTAACAAGATAGCCAACCCATTTAGCTAGGGAGTCACTCCGATACCCTCCCCGTCATCACTCGTAGGCAATACAGACACCTGAATTGGATGTCCCCCGCCTCGACGAGCCTGGCCATTCGCTGTCTTCGTTAACAGGTGGGCCAAAGTCAAGTGAATCTTCCGCAAGATTTCGGACGGGTACACCCACCACCTCGTGTCTGAGTGCGTGCTCACCCCTCCTCTCTCTGTCTCTCTCCCTCTCTCTCTCCCGCTGTATCTGCCCCCATCTACTGCAGAAAGTCGAACCCTGTCCGAATGTGTATGAAATGGGGAAAAGGAAAAACGGATGAACCTTCCTCTAAAATGCGGAAAGATTCATTGTCGTTCTAAATCTCCCCCTATACTGACTTTTACACCAATCCGACCTTGATTCGGGGTCGCCCACCCCGAAAGCCCCTGTTGACTGTCTTCCCCCGCCGAACCCGTCCATCTACGAGCGAGAGGTCCGTCCACCCTTTTTTGTTTTCACCTCCTCCATAGCCCGGCGTACCCTCTTTCTTTCCTACCTTCTATTCTACTATCCTTTCAACCAATCTAACTTCATATCCTAGCTCGCCGCCCCTCAAAACCCCCGGCCAGCACTTTTTCCCGGTCGATTCTGTTAGGAATCGAGAGAGAAACTACTTTCCCCCTTCCTGCCATTGCCCGTTTTCACCATCTCTCGGCGCAACCCTTCCTCTACTAGCCTCCCTCTACACTAACTCCTTCACCATTCTAACCCCACCACTCAATTCGCCCTGCCGGATAAAGTCCGATTAGCACGTTTCCCCTCCCGTTTCCACTCCGGATCGAGAACGCAGTGCGTTCTTCACTGCGCCCGCCCTGCCATCTCCGTTTTCAATTTGTATGCACCTGGCGCACCTATGCGACAGGGTGCATCCCTCTTTTTCGTGGCCTCGTACTCCCCCTTCCTAACTCCTTGTGCCTCCTTCTGCACCCGGACGCGGTTCCGGTTCCGGTTCACTTCACCACTTCCTCGCCCCGTCGCCCCGCCTCTCCATTCCTGTAGCCTTGCTGCCTCACCCCGATCGCTGTATCCTGCCCACTTACTCCGCCTGCACCTGGCGCTCGTCACCCGCTGCCCGTTCGTAACAGCGCCAGCACCACCCCATAGCACTGTGCTTCAGAATAGCGCACTCCGGCCAGGCCATGCAATCACACGAACTGAGAAGGGGAGGCAAGAATGAGTCAACGAGCGACTCTAAAACAATAGCAGGGGCGCTCCGGTTCCGTCCGCCCCGTATATACCTTAACGCCCCCGCACTCTCTTACCTCCGGACGCACCTTAACACGGAACCCTCCGGGTTCCCTCCCTGTAATTGCCAACCCCAAGCACCTTGCAACGTGGTCACTGGTACCCCGAGCGCCGAGCTATCGGCCTGACGACATTCGAATGTCGAAGCCAAACGCCCTGGGTATCGGCCTCCCCTACTTCATCCATTTCGCGTCCGCGCAGAGACCGTGCTGGCTCCCCCGCTCACTCCTATCCTCGCCTGAACCTGGCGCGACCCTCGACTAGGTCCCCTCCCACCCCTTTCCATGCTACCCTTACGTCGGGGGGGGGGCGCGCGAACCCCCTCCGTACTACCACAAAAGCCCCGCAGGACTCCGACCGAGGTAATGCCCCGTGGCAGCGCCGAGGGCCGCTTGGCCTCCTTACTCTCGGTCTGCCAACGGGGTTACGGCCGCGGACCATCGTCGGCCTTTAAATAGAGACGGGGCCATAAAAACCTGAAAAAAACATAAGTAAGAAAAAAAATAAAAATAAAAAGAACGAGCCCAAACCAAACATCCCGAGGTATTGTCGGGAGGGGGATGGCCTCGCGCCAAGGGGCGGGGCCCGCGATTGGACTCCCCTCACAACACAAAAGGGGGATAGTCCCGCGGAACCCTCTACCCCTTAGCCTTCCGCTGCTCAAAGTGCTCCCTCATGCCGCATGCTGACCTCGATCCCCAAACCCCCGTAGTAATAGTCCAACATTGTAACCTATAGGGCTATGCCCCAGCTTGGAACAACTAGGCGTGGATTCCAATATGAAGTGGTGTCGCGCCGTGCCCCGGCCTGGGAGCCACTGCCTAGGCCTTCCTTGCCTACCGCTGTCGGCGTGCCAACACCAGGCACCCGCGCCATCCTGCCCAGACCGCGCCGTAGCCGCCCCGTGCGCCTACTGGCGTGCCAGTCCTACTGTCGATCGTGCGTGCCAACCAAAAACGATCTTTCATCCCCTAAACAAAACCGTAGCACGGTCCAGGACCGGCCGCTCACTCAACCAGAAAAATCACACGCGCACCTTAAAACTGTGCGCCCACATACCCTCTAACTTAGTCAGGACGGGTCCCGGACGCGGCCGTACCTCGCCCGACTTATGCCGACCAAACCCGCTTTTCTGTCGTTTGCAAAAACCCACGACGGATACCCTTGTAAGGATATTCGCGCGGACAGCCTACCGGACTATATTAAGCGACGTCCCCGTCGCTACGCAGAATCAGAAGGCTACAAACTCATTCACACTCCAAATGCTGACGAGGGCGGAACCAATTCCGATTAGCCGACAGACTCAGGGTTGAGGCCTCCAACACTCCATGCCGACATAACTATATGCTGTCAGGGTTTTAACCTGGGTTTCCGTAGGCCTGACACAAGGACGCAGGTGTATTCCGCATCAATACTACAGCATAAGTTCCAAAGGCCACCTCAAACTGTCCTTTCCCCTTCGTCCTAGACAAACGCGGGCTTTTCGTTGGGTGTCCCAGTTAGACTCTCTCTTGCAAGCAGAGTAATACGGGGACGCGGGCTTTAGACGAGACCTCAGAAGGCATTCTCGCCTTCCTCGCGAAAATCCTCACAATCAAACATATATATATACATAAATCTCCTCTCAGCTCTTTCTGCAGTCTAGTACAGAAATGCTAGGTCTCCATCCTGGCCCACCATAGTCTGGTTGATCGAGCCAGATCTACGGCCTACCGCATTGTTATCTTAACGGCAGTTTCGTCGTTGGTTGTGCAACGATAGGTTTTCTCCTGACAAGCATTCAATCAGGACTACCCGAAGTCTCGACTCATATCCCCGGCCATCCCACCGGAGTAATTTTCCTGGGGCGTGCATAACCCCTTAAACTCTTACCCCATTGGTAGACGCGGGTCCGCAACCAGGTTGTACTGGCTTGCAGTTATCCAATAGGGGTTGCGCCATAGAGGTGCTAACCTTTACCGTTTAGCTTGGTATTCCTTAACATGCCTTGGGATTATTACAAGTGTCTGAACGGTGGGTCGCAAAACAGACCACAGGCCCACTGCGGGACTACGCAGGGGTCTGTCTCACTTAAAGGCGTTTACCAGTTCCCTATGGGACAACATAGGAAGCATGGCCCCTTTTCACAATCACAAACAGATTCACCGCCAGACTCATACACAAGGTCGTGACCTACTGACTTGATCAGAGACAGCAGCCCACGCATCCTATGACATCTTAATGCACTGACTTGCGACCTTCCCAGTTCCACCAATGATCCTGTCTGTAATTCTGGTTCCTCCCGTCAGGCTTTATCAACTCAAACACTGCTTATCATGCCCTTAAATCTATTACCCTCTTTTCACATGAAGGGGGTCTCTCGTAATAGGTCTCCCAACCATCCCTCTCTTCTCATTGGATAGACTATCACGCGACCTCGGTTGTATAATAGTCAATAACCAGCGTTTCCACCCTCCATAATCTGAAGGGGGTCTCCACCATAGAGCAACTCACTGAGGGCCTACTTAGGGGTCTTCTTTGTCATCTCATACGCAAGACAACTCAAACTGGGGAGCCAACTTATGGGCCTCTTTCACAACTTAGCCATAAACATTCAGCATGGTAAGCATTCGAGTCTTATAGGCGCGCAAGACCCCTTAGGGTCCTCACACATCTGTCACCAAACAGTCGGGCTGCCTCCCCTTATACTCGGTCATTTCACCCGCCCATGGGCAGGTCGCACGAGTATACCGAAGAGTAGACGACAATCACAATCACACAATACACATACATGAGATGTATCCCACACATCTCTCACACAAAGCCCTTGTTCATTGGGATTAAGCCACACGTGTGAGAGTGATCGTGATCGTCACAAGAGTAAATCCCACAGAGAGTGGAATCAAAATATACTCGGGAGCAAAATATCTCCCTCAAGTCTCAATACAATACTCAACTCAAGCTCTCACGCACACAATTCCTAGGATATACCTAGGAATAGGATGCCCGCCCCAGTGAACAACTCAACACTCAGTTCCCTATACACTCTACAGGGTGGACTCACTCCCCAAGTGTTATGGCTCTCAGGATCCAATCAGAAATGTAAAGAAGGTTTCCAAACCTCCAAACCTAATGTACAAATCACACAGTCACAGGTATCTCACAACTGAATCTCACCCGCCGAACTGTATCACACACAAACCCCAATGACCGACTGAGCCCTGCCACCTATGTACGTACAACTAGACAGGACTCCCACGGCGAACTCAGACGTGCACACTCCTTTGGACCCACTCAACCGACTGCGAGTACGTACATCCCTAACCCGACTTCTGGGTACAGAGGAACTCTAGTCCTACTGTCATATAGACAGGCCATCCCCTACTCACTCATGGCCTCCTGGTTCTGTCTATACAACTGTGCCCTACCCCCATCTGGAGCCCGCTCTACCACTCGCCCCTGTCTGTCGTACATCCTCCCACCACTCTCTGTCACTCTCCCAGCCGCCTTCTCCTTAAGGAACTTCGGGCATTCAAGAGCCCTATGTACGTCGTCCTTTGAGAAGAAGCACTGATCGTCTGATCTCCCTCGACACCTCCTCTTCTTCTTCTGGGACCCAGGCAACGGCGGCGTCTCACTAGTTTCCCTGCTCATCTCATGGCTCTGGGGCATACTCCATGACTCTGTCGGTCCTGCCTCCATCATCTGGGTACTCGTCCCTGCTAGCATCTCATCTCCCTCGGGTCGGTAGGCTCGAGTGTCCAATCTCAGTGGCCTACCCTCGCGGACTCCTCCCATCGCAGTCGCCCCCTCGTCCCTATGCAGGTCAGAAGGCTGGGGAGTCACGGTAGTCGCTGGCTCGCTCAGAACTTCCTACTGCTGCTCTGAGATGTGCTCTCCCGAGTCAGCTTCAGTAGCCCAAGAGCCTAACTGCGTCCTCATCTCCCCTATCTCTGGCACGCGCTCCGGGGTCTCCTACCTCTGAGGCTCTCCTGACGGCATGTCCAGCTCCATAGCTGCCACCAACTCGTCCAGTCGAGACGCCTCTCCCCCCATTACCTCCGGCTCAATGGATGCTGCTGCTCCCGTAAGGGCACCCTCCTGCACCTCCAAAAGGATCGTAGGGGACTCCTCTGTAGGGCCCCCCTCCGCCACCGGAGGTTGGGGTCTCTGCGCCGGCTCGTCCCCAGGAACCTCAATCGTCATAGCGGTGGCCTGTTGCGAGGCCAACTCCGTGGGAGTCCTGAAGCTGAACCTCCTCTCCTCGGCCTCCCGCCTTGTCGCCGCCTCTGTTGGGTCCGGGAATACCTTTCCCATTCCCTCTTGCTGTGGCGTCTTTGTCGTTCCTTCCTGGCCAAAGAGCCCCTGTACCTCCTTCCCTTGGATAGCATACCGGCTCTGCTCCGTCCAGTCGACCACCTTAGTGGCCGAGAGCCTCTCTACCATTGCTGCCATATCCTGGAGCCTCTTCTCCCACTCCGCCTCCTTGGCTTCCATGCGGGACCTCCACGCTTGGTTCTCTGCCCTCTCTTCCGCCAACTGGGTGGACAATTGTCCCACTTCTGACCTCGAGGCCGCCAACTCATCGCTGAGCATGGAGTACCGCTGGAAGGACGAGATCGCCACCTCACCTATCCTCCTGTTTGTACGCTCAATCTCCATCCTGGCGTCGGAAAATCCCAAGTCCTCTGTCTCTCCTGCCTCGCCCACCCTCGCATTCTCCTGTCCTGCCTCTCGTGACCTCAGGCGAGCAGCCTCCCTCTCACCCTCGTAGCTGGCCCAAACCTCGCTAATCCTCTGCTCGCTCGTCGGAGGGTCAATTGGCGGCCTTGGCGCTTCTCCTGCGGCCTCCATCCTAATCTTCTCCTAATATAACTCCTCGAGGCGTACCTGCACCCTCTCGCGCTTCTCTTCTTTCGTCTCCCCTGATGGCCTCCTTGCCCGCCCGCGCCTTTTGGGGCTTTCGCAGTGGGTCTCTCTCACTTGTCCCCTCCTCTGTGGGTGGCGGCCTTGGCGGAGGCTCCCCGAGGTCGGCACCTCCACATCCATGCGTGCACCTGTAGGCTCAGTTAGTTGCGGCGCCACAGTAGTAGGTGTCCTCGCCCTCTCGCCCTCCTCTGGTCTCGCCCATGTCGGAGGTGGCGTAGTAGCTTCCGATGGAGGCCCCAACATCTCCTCACTGTCCGGCTCAGGAATTCCTTCAGGCCAATACTGCCGCGCCTGCTTAGGAATCGGGGTAGGGGGAGGGGTATCATCCCCAATAGTGATAACCCCCTCGGTCTGCGGCCCCCCGGTCCCACGAGTCCCTGCCTCGGGCCCCGGCTCAGGTGGCTCCTCCTCTGGCTCATCCTCTACTGGCTCATATCGTGCCGGTCCGCTCTGGTCCGCTCCCAGCTGTGACGCCCCCCACTGGGATGCATCGAGATGAGCCTCCAACCTATCGAGCGGCGTCCTCAATGGCACCGCCTCTCCTCCCTCTGGTAATGTCAGCGACGGGCCCCGTAGATCACTGTCCGTGACTCGGCGAAACTCCACCCGCTCAAGTCCATAGGTAGGGGGTAGCTCTGCCGTCTGAGCTGGCCCCGCGGCCTGAACTGGCTCCACCGCCTGGGCGGCCTCTGCTGGCCCATCTCGCTGCGCCAAGGCCTTTCTGCCCCCTCTAGTCGTAGTGGCCCCTCTCGCCTCTGGGCCCCGTGGCCTCTTACTCCTCTGTCGTCTCTCCACCCTGGGCTCTGGTCTCTCGGGCTCCAGTCGTCGAAATGCCTGCCTCAACTGGGCCTGGCAGTCCTCCCAGTCGCGTGCCCTGTCCCGGATCTGCCTCGCCAACGGCCTCTCCGCCCTCCGCGTCCAGAGGGGCAGCGTCTGCATCCACTCCTCTTGCCCAGTCCCCTGGTCGCGCATATACTGCTCATAGGCCGGGATGAACTCTTCCACATTGCCTTCTTCCAATCGAATAGGCAGCCCATCCAGTCCCAGTGGCGAAGCCCTCAACATCTGCATCCCCGCCTCCACATCCTGATAGGTCAAAGCCTCCTCCCGGATGTGCGCAAAAAACTCCTCAAAACGCCCAACTCCCCTCAGGTGTCGTATCCTCTCCAAGGTAGACCAACCCTCCCGTGCCGCATGTGCCTGGTAGGAGTCTAGAAAGAGCTCTATGTTATTATCGCCTCCTGATGCTCCCTGAGGCCTTTGTCGTGGCCGCGCGCCCCTCCCGCCCCTCTGCATGGCTGTCTTCGGAAAGTCAGACCTGCACAACAGGCGAGAGAAAGCAAGCAAGCACATAACAAGGTTAGCCCTCGGTTCGTTAGGTTTTTATCACAACACACATGCCTTTTCCTACTCCCTCACCTGTCCTAACCATAACATGCAACACCTCAAGGACTTGTTCCCTCTGAGGAAGGTAGGATTCTTTACCTATTCCCTGGCCACAAACTTTTTCAGCCTGGTCCCTGATACCCAATCTTGCCAGCCTGTCCCGTCCAGCTCCTCGATCTGATAGGCCCCAAATTCGCCGCATCGCAAGATTCTATAGGGGCCCAACCATCTCTTGTCAAGCTTCCTCGACCATTGCTTTTCCAAAGAGGAGTCGTACAGTAATACGACATCCCCTACTGCCAATGGCTCCTTCCTTACTCGCGCCATCTGGTCCCACCTCATCTTATCTTCCATGCGACTCCTTTCTACTTGACCAGCGGCCTCTCGCAATCTTTCTTCGGCCGCCCCCACTTGCCGCGCTCGAATATCGAGCAGTTCTTCGAAGGGAAAATTCACTTCCAAGTCCTGGCGCCTCCACGTCTTCATAAAGCTTTCTATGGGAAAAGTGGCGTGCCTCCCGTACTGTAGCGTGGCTGGCGCATACTTGGTGGTCCTTTTCACAGTAACTTTCTCCACGAAGAAAGTTGCCCGTAGGAACTTTGGCCACTGACCAGGCTTACCCTCTGTCCACTTAGCCAGGAGATTCGTGATGGTACTATGCCCCCTCTCCACAGGAGCATTCGCTTGAGGGTTGCGAGGCCGTAGTATAGTTGGCCACTACGCCATACCCTGTAAGCAACGTCCTCACCTCATTGCAGGTAAACTCTGATCCTCAATCCATCACGAACTCCTTGACAAAAGGATATCGCAGGTAGCACTCCTCGATGCAGTTCGCCAAAACCTGGTCAGTCTTTGTCCGGATAGCTCGTCCGTCCACAAACCTAGTAAGGTTATCCCGTGCATCGAAGATGTAGTTTCACCCATTCTCCCCTGCTGGCATGAATAACAGGTCCAGGTGTACGACCGCACCCACTTCTCTTTCCAACCTTGGGTGTAGGGGCTCTCTAGGCCTTTGCGCTGACCTCTCTTGGCAAGGTATACAGGACTGGCAGTATTTGATAACCATCGTCAGCATCCCATCCCAATGGTAGAGCTCGCTTATCTTTGCGCATGTGACACCTACTCCTCTGTGCCCCCCTGCTATACCATCGTGTAGGGCTGCTATGATATCAATTTGCCGGTTCCTCCCACATACGATCCTCTTGGGGTTCCCGACCTGCCGCATTATAAACAAGTGGTCGTCTCTTACCACATAGAGGTGCCTCATCTTCTGTGCTTTGGCACTTGCATCTCTATCCCTCATCTCACATGATAGGAGCAACCCCAGTTCCCGGTAGATCCCATCGTACTTCTCCGCCCGAAACGCCTCCTTGATATCTCCTTCCTCGAATTCGTCATCCTGACTTTCATGAACTAAAATCTCATCTTCCTCATGACTGAACGAGCCCTTCCGGTCGAAGTCTCCTTGCATGAGCGTATTCGTGAGCAGGTACATTCCTCCCATTAGCTGCTCATGCTCCTCTACTTGAGTGGGGCCTTCCTCTATTGCCCTCACTTCCTCCACCAAACTGTGCGTTCCTGCCAACGCCAACTTCATCATCCAACCAACATCCTTGCTCCCCCACGGATCCTCCTCCTGAAAAGACTTTAGGACCAACTCTTCCTTCTGATCGTACCCTTTTGGCGCTAACCATATAGGGTGGCTGACGCAACTGGGTACTCACAAGGACCACTCGTCTATATGCAGGCGGACGTCCTCCTGCTGGTCCAAAAAACCATCAACTGGTGGGGCATCTTCTATTGATTCGTGGTCGGATCCGTCCCTGTTGATGCGGCTTAACCCATCTGCCTTGTTCGTGTTCCCTGGAATCCTTTCCAACTCGAAATTAAACATCCAGATGTAGGTCAACCATCTTGCGACGGTTGGGTCAGATGGAGTATAATTCTTCAGGGAACACGCCAGTGCAGTAGGGTCCACCCTCAAGATGAGCCTCCTGCCAAAAACATAGTTCCAGAAGGTCCTTAGGCAAAAGTACCGCCAGCGTTTCCTTCTTGAACTGAGAGTAGTTCCTCTCAGTTGTATTGAGGGTACGACTTTCAAATCTTAGCGGCCTCTCCTTCCCCTCGGTATCTGCCTGGATCAGGACTCCTCCCAAGGCAGTTGGCCCAGCGTCCGTTTCAATGACGAATGGTCTCTCCTTCGTGGCCTCATAGTTTGGCGCTCCCAATACCAAGCCTCCTTCCTTAAACTCTCCCTTCATCCTACCCACCGCCTCTTCCTAGTCTTCCCCCAAGACCCATTTTTGATCCTAGCGTACCAACTTCCTTAAATGCTCCGTCTTCGTGGCGAAGTCCTTCACGAAGCTCCTCCAAAATCCGCACGTCCCAAGGAAGCTCCTCACATCCGTTATCGAGCGGAAGGGCACCGGTCACTCAAGAATCTTGTCTGTCTTCTTTACATCAGGCCTTCGCCCACTTTCATTACAGACAAAGCCTAGAATCGTGGCCTCCCTCATACAATGTTTCGACTTGGGGCCGCTCGCCGTCAGGTTATGTTCCTCCAATAACCCCAAAACCTGATCGATGTTTTGGACATGCTTCCAGACAAAGCGCCGCACACCGGGCATCACTTCGTTTTCCTCCTTCTCCTTCGGACCTTTGACTGTCAGGTCATCGATGTAGGGCTGGGTAATATGTGGACTAACCGTCTGCATGACTCTAATCATGTGTCTTTGCACCATCGCCACTGCGTTTGTCCAACCTTGAGGCGCCACGTTCATATGAATGAGCCCTCAGGGTGTATCCATCGCTGTTACGGGTCTGTCTGGCGGGTATACAAGGAACTGATCATACCCAGAGTAAACGTCTATGAGCGAGATTATAGGCCTCCCTGCGCACGATTCTGACAATGCGTCCGCATTCGGCAACCCCCCCGCATCCCGCACTGTCACCGCATTTAGCCGTTGCAAGTCTTGCACTCACCTTAGCGTCTCATTTGGTTTAATAAAACAAAACCAAGGCGATGCGTTCGGTCCACTGGAATAGTCGGCCACATGCGTCCGCATCTTGCCGTCCAAGTAGTCCACCACCTTCTTCTCCTCATCCGGATTTGGGTATTGCGCGCCCCTTAGATTCCATGGCTCGTGTGGAATAGTGTGGATTCGTATCATCGGAATCTTGTCCACATTTGCCTCCCACGCTCGTCGCCATTGAACGCATACGCGCGGTGTCTTTTCTTCATCAGCCCCACCATCAATGCTCTTTCGTGGGGCGACAGGAAGTCGGGCTCCCCAATTATCAGCTTCCCCTCATTCTCACCGTCGATACGTCACGGCCCGGCCAACGCGTGCTCCCGCATACGCCGTATCAATCCTCGTTCCCGCTCGTAGTCGGCTTCCTCATCCTCCGTGACGAGCAGGAACAGGGCAACACTTCTTCTCTAAGGTCTTGTACCGCCTTTGGGAGCCCTGCTTAAGCCCTCCCCTAAAAAAACCCGACTTGTTGTTCGGGCCTGGGCCATTGCAGGGCCTCCTCCCGCTCCTGGAAGCCGATACACCAACTCCACCTCTCCCACTTGAGGGTTCTCCAGAACCTGCTCCCTCAATGCCTTAATGGCCTCCGGATCCGCCATGTCACGAGCCGACACCACTTCCATGGCCTTATTCACATTTGTAAGGCTCAGTGTCAGCACCTCAGCCTTATCCTATTCCTCGGGCACTTCCCAAAGCCGTCTTCGCTCATTTTTCGATTCCTCGAAAGTGAATGAGTCGAGATTAGGCCTATTCCTCCCGCTCCCCAGCCAAGTGTTCCGGCAGGTGATAACTTCATAATTCCCACACGCAAGGTCGCATAGGAGCAGGATCATTGTCCCGTCGTGCTTATTAAAAATCAACATCTCCGTTCGACATAGGAACGGTCTTCCCAGAAGGATGGGATGATCGACATTGGGCATGGCGAAGAAGCACGTCCTGGCTCGCACCTTCCCTATCTCTATAATCACATTAGACACCGTGCTGCAAAAAGCGGCCTTGCAGTTAGCGCCATGCAGTATGCCATGGTCCGAGCGGTCGATTTCCATGCCTATCATTACCGCCTCCTTCTCCGTGATGATATTCATTTTTGCGCCCGTGTCCACCATCCTAGTGCACTTCTGGTTCTTTATCACCAGATCCACCTGCCCGCACGACACACATTTCCAATCCATCCTTGTCCCTGCCTCAGTCCACTCCACCTCCCTGGGCAGGACCATACTCAGATGGACATTTGGCACCAATCTTCGCGAGAGTCGCCCTTTCAACTCCCCACGGAGCCTTGGCGCCGACGCCAGGATATCCTTCAGGTTCATCAAGTCATTGTGGCATTCAATGAGCTTGTCCACCATCCACTCCACATCAAAACCTTCCTCCATTCGGACCGCGTACTTCTTCCTCTTTGGTACGCTGTCGGGTAGGCTCGGCTCGGCCTCCTCCCGGGCTCCTTTCTTTTTGGCCCTCAGCTCCGCCCGCTGATCCTCCTCTTGTCGAAGCCTCTCATCCTCTTCGTCGTCATCCTCTTCCTCTACCTCCGGGACCTCCGCCACCTCTTTCCTACGTCCTGGCTCAAGCTCCTTTCGAGGGGGTGCCTGACTGGGCTCTTGGCTAGGCCCGACCTTGTTCTGGCTCCTAGTCCGAGCCGCCTGCGGCACCCTCCCATGCGACGTGGGGGGTCTATAGGCCATACCTGACCTAGGGTCCGTCCCTACAGTCGCCACTCTTGGGTACCCCTATTGTCCTGGCGAAGGCTCAGGTCCGGAGTCGTAGAGGAAGACCTCAGGCAGATTGGCCTCCCACTCTCGGGCTTCTTCACACAGGGCGTGCAACTTCCACTGGTACCTTCCCACCTTTTCCAGCAGATATTCCATCCTCCCCAGGAGGACTATGGCCGGCTCTCCTTCGCCTTCCTGCCCCTCGTGATCCGATTCGACGACTATTGGCTCCTCCCTTATAGTCCCCGCCTTTAGTCGCAGAGTGACCTCCTCACTATCCCCTACAATCTCCTCGACTCTTACGGTCAGCTCTTCCTTCTCCTGCCACATCCTAAACATTGTCGGGGGTGCTGTGGGTCCCGCTGCTGCTTGTCGGAGAGCCTCCTGCCTGATTCCTCCCGGGGTCCTGGGGTCGATATGCTCACGCCACTTGTCATATATATCCCCGTCCATACAGGAGGAGATTAACCCTGACAATTCATCCTCCCACCGCCGCTCGCAGAACCGCACAGTGTGGCCCACATCGCCACAATGCCAAGAAGTGGCATTTCGCCAATCAAAGCGGGGCCTCCCATACCCTTGGCCCCCTTCCTGGCTGCCCCGACCACCTTGGTTTTGGCCCCTTTGACCATTCCAACCACCCCCACGACCCCCACCATTTCCTCCCCGGCCTCGGCCGCCACCTCCTCGACCCCCTTGACCTCGGCCTCCATTGCCTTGTCCGCCTTGTCCTTGGTTTCCTCCACCGACCACGCTAGCCTGCGAGGCCTGTTGGGAGGGAGGTGGTTGGGCCACAAACTGACCTTGGGCCGCAGGATAGCTCGGGGGCCCCATACTTGCCGCTGGGCCTGCATAAGGGACCATTTGCCCGGGGTGAGTTTGACTGTCCCCGCACGAGGTGGAGTGATTACAACTGGGACAGGATGCAGGCTGACAATGCGGCACCCAGTGCCCACAAGCCGACGGCGGCCCCATACATGACGGCCCGACCGTCGCTGATGTTGTCGTAGCAGCAGGTGGCGGCGCAGCAATCGCTTGCGGGACCTGCCCTTTTCCGGATCCTTGACCCCCCACTTGTAAATTCCGTAGCTTCCTCTGGGCCTTGGTTAGGATCTGGGAGCCGGTCTCTTCTCCGCCATAGTCCTCGCGCCTAGCCTCCTCTTCCACTGCCCCCGATGCCTGGCCTTGGGCCACGGTCACTCCCCTCGATTGCACTTCCGCCTCATTATCATACCCCAACGCTGCGAATACGTCTGTGACAATCCTCTTCACCCCTGGGGTCCCGGACGCGGTGGCGTCCCTTTCCTTTCTCTTGCGCCTTTGCAGCCGCACCTGGTGTTGTTCCACCTGGTTCAGGCTCCCCTCTTCCACCCCTTTGTCAATAGTGGCCCTGGTGAGTTTCTCACTTCCCCCTTCGTGACCCGTTAGCTCCGAGGCCTCCGAGCCAGTAAGCAGACCCAAGAATATGGCACACTGCGTTTCTTCGGAGATCCCGTGCAACTTCCACGCCTTCCTTTTAAACTCGTGCACAAGCGCCCCGATCGTGGAGAAGTCATCCTTGTTCATGGCCTCCAAATCCGCCATTGTTAGCAAGCCATCCCCCAACCTGTACTTTCTCTGCATCATGTCCCTGAACCTCGCCCAACTACCATTCGCGGCATCCACGACCTTGCCCACTTCCTGATGGTGGCTATGAAGGACATATCTTAGGACTCGCTGGAGCTTGACCTCGTCCGACAGCCCCACCAGTGCTTGCTCCGTTAGATCCAGACAGTCGGACACCCGTTCTCCCTTGAAGTGAAAAGTATCAACGTTCGCAACATTGCTCGGCGCCCTCTCGCGCTTATCCAGGGCATCGATGAGGTCGTCGAGTGTTACAAGCTTCCTCCCACCGTCCGCCATTTCCTCAGGCATTTTGATTAACTGTCTACGGCTTCAATCCCCCTGTTATAAGAAGCGATAGGACGAAAGGTTCCACTCAGCAGCCCATTCCTTCATGATCCTATCGGGCTGACCACCTAAGCACCCGACGCTCTGGACCTGGCAGGCATTTCTCTCTCTACTTCTTACCTCCCTTGGGTTCACCTAAGTAAGACCCATTCTCATCACAGAATTCACTCACATACTCACCTCGTTCATCCCATCAGCCAAACCACCAATCAAATCAGCATTCACACCCACACAGCCATATAGACTACTATACGATCCATCTCATAGTTCTTCTCTTATTTGCTCACGTGCTTAGTTCTCTCTCGTTCTCATACCCGGATGTCGTTCCACCAGGGACAACAGTAGGCTTCCGTCATCCCCGGCGACAGCGCCACCTGTCGAGCGCATCGGTCCGGCACCGCACGTGGCAGCGCAGGACCCTCTCGGTCACGTCACGCAGGAGTTGGACCAACCTCGTCACGAACACGCAAATGGAGCTTCCTTAGGCCGCTCCGGCCGAGTGCGCCAGCCATATCTCTCGCGAGCCCCTACGAMTGGATAGGGCCTACGCGAGGCACAACTTACCTCCACCTTACGGGAGTTGTCACCTCCCTTCGGTGGGCGTATCCCCGCCGAGCTACCAGTCCACGGTACGAAACCTACTCGGTTGCAATCGCAGAGGTGGACCAGCCGAGGGCGTTTCTCGTTCGCTGTAGCATAGGGGGTACGCGCAGTAATACGCCTGTCGGGCCCGCAGGCAAACTGACATCTTGGGGGGGTGAAGTCCCAAGCGCGGCTCGTCGTCCGTCAACTAGGACGCATCCCACACACCACGCGCACACCACTTTACGAACACAAAAATAAAGCACAAACACATGCACATCCAACACAACAGAACACACAACGCGACAACGCTCCTAGCCCCTCGGTAGCCAACCCATAACCTTCCGATGCGGAAATCGAATAGGTATCGCGCGCGAGACTTAATATAAAACTGCGCGAACGCAGGGCTAACTCATATCGCTCGCGGTGCAAACGTACGCAAGCAGTCGCAATGATGGCGTACTATGTAGTGCCCATAATCGTGCGGCCCTCGTTAGTCTCGAGGGTCGCATTCGACACTCAAGTGTCAGCTGACACGCGCATTGAGGGTTAATCTTTCAACGCCGGACAACCGCCATGCGCAGTTGAACACCACACCCTCTTCTGCACCCTGTGCAGAGGGGTTGAGTAGACAACTTTAAGCTGTCGTGGTGGTCAAACATCAAGGGGTTTGATTTTGACGGCTGCCACGGACCATAGCGTCCAACCATAAAAACTCTAAAAAACAGACGAATGGGTCGAGGGCCCCCCTCTTATTCCAGCCAGGGTCATGATCCTTTGGGGGTATCCTCCCTCTCTTTGGGTGATGCCCACGGCTTACAGTGACCTCAGCATTTGCGTCTATGTGCGAGCCTCCCGATCCCATAACCTCTGGACGTTGGGGTGGCGAGCCCTCGCACGCAGGATTTTTACATAAGGTTGCGCGGCTGCTAGCCAGTCCCATGCCGACCAACGATGTTAGTCGTATGTGGTAATCGCAACCCCGGCCTCGCGAACCCCCACAGTAAATACGCCCAAGCATATACACATAGGGGAGATAAAGTTGCGACGATCACTGCTCACAGGCACAGTGAGACTTCTTACAACCATAAGTACATATATGAGATCGCAGGCAACCCCAAATCCAAATCCGAGCCACAAGGTCTACCTGCAAATACATCAAGGAAATGAGCAGCAACCACCCGCTACACGGAGTTAACCCCAACCAATCTCCACACTCATACCCCTTGCTTTAGCCATGCAAGCCCCAATCTCCCACCCAATCAACCATAATAAAATACCCAGTACCTTTGTTAAATGGTCATTCAATAAAAGTCCGGGTGAAACCCTCAACAAACAGTAAAGTCACCAGGGCTAAAAACTTTTAGGATGGGTGTGAAGAGTGAGTTTGAATTGAGTCGTAGACCAACAAATCGGCAACCGACCTGTTATCAGTGATAACAGAAGGTGATCCTTGTAGGATCAAGCTAACACTAGCCCAAGTTCTGAATCGAATGTCCAAGAAAATCATGTACCATGAGACAGGTCAAGGCCCAAACTAAAACATCATCCTTTGGGGATGAATCTCCATAGTACATCCTCACTCATAGCTATGTGCCAACTAAGTTTAAGCCTACCTCTACGCCAGTGCCCAAAGCAAAGGTAGACTAACGGCAGAATCTCCCCTATTCGGGGTGGATTGCCAGAATCGCCACCTGTCAAAAAAAAATCTAACTCCTCTAAATCAAGAAAATTTCGGCAGCGCTTCCTGTAGGTAAAGTGTCTTTCCCAAATTTATATCAACCCGAATATGAAAACAAAAATATCCTTTGAGTTTTCAAAGTCCAATTTTGTTTAACTCCTTGAATTAGCAAAAAATTGGGCACCACTTCCTTCAGAAAAGGAGACCTTCCAGATTTTTACTAAGCCAAGTATGAACTTTAGACAAGTTGAACTTTGAAGCCAAAATTTAACTAACTCCTTGGATTTGTAGAAATTTTGGCAGCGCTTCCCGTAAGGAAAGTAACTTACCAAAATTTATACAAGGCCAAGTATACCAAAAGATCCAAAAAAATGCGAAAATCGATCCAAGTAAAAAAACTTAGCTCAGAAAATGCAGAAACTGAAGCTAACTCCTATCACTCTAGCACGTGGCGAGCCTCTAAAGCAATTACCTGTCAACCTGAACCTCAAAGTAATTAGTAGCCTTACTCAGCCACATGCAATGCCAAACCACAACGGTAAGTACTCTCACCATCCCCAAGCCAACTTGGCAGACAATAGTTCGTAATCTCTCGATGCTTTATTTCCTTATACCCAACTTACATAGGGCATAAAGTCAAGCCGTCCAATCTTATGGAACCTGCCTGACTCAGCCATTGAGTATACACGAACAGGTTGCACAACTACTTCTCTCTTCCTTTTGGGCATATGGCTAAGCCGTTCATCTTAGAATAAGGCTCAGCCGCCCTGAACTGTTTAATATCCAAATTATATATACCTCTCTGAGCTAAGTGTTCAAAAGTTGGGCATAGGACTGAGCCGTTCATCTTAGAACAAGCCCCAGCATGCTCAGGGTTACCTTCAATTATACTCTCAGTTATACTCTCTTCATTTCATGATAAGCTATAGCCAGGCTGTCCAATCTTATGGAACCCATGCCTGACTAGCCTGTTCATAAATAGGATAGTATAAAATATAGCCAAAATTTAACCTTTTGGGTTCCGGAATGTGCGAGGCATTTGGCCAGACCGTCCAATCTTGTGGAACATATTTGGTCCTTTGCGAGGTTCGTTTCTCTCTGATCCAATGTGTGCGGCATGAGTCCAAAGCCGTCCAATCTTATGGACATGCCTTGCCCCCAGCGAGAATTAGAAAGGGGCCGAGCCGTCCAATCTTATGGACTTGCTCAGACCTCCGCGACCAAAAACAAAAGAAACAGAACAAAACCACAACCAAACATGGCAACCAAACCCTCCAATCTTATGGTACAGGTTTGGCCCCTGAAAAGTCAGCCACAGTCAAACCCTCACTATTCAGAGCAATCAGGCCGTCCAATCTTATGAAACTGGTCTCACTCTCCTCGCAATTCATAAATAAACACAGCGGTCAGGCCGTCCGATCTTATGGAACTGGTCTGACCCCATAGGACCCATTCATGCTCAAGCAAAACCACCTTTCACCCACCCTTCCACCAGATGCACCCCCTTGTGTTCACAATCTGCCTTACTAAGACTGTAATTGCACAAACATTTCTTTATTTAATCTATCTTATATCCTGCCAGTCAATCCAAAGTCAAGGTAGGGGTGCATACAGTATACTCAGTCAAACATAGGAGGATGTAAAAATAAGGGCTATACCAGGGTGTATAGAGGGAAGGGAATGGTTACCTCTCAGTTCCCGGCCTCTAGAGCCTCGCCTAGGCTCCGGCAGAGCTCCCGCAATCGGTGGGGCAACCTCCGACAAAGGCCTTGGCGCGGATTACGGGTTGCAATCCCGCCTGCCGCCTTCCTCTCAGAACCAATGGACTACACTTAGAATGAGGAAGGCAGAAATAAAGGGTATTAGACTCTCATATCCAAGGAGGGTGCTCTTAGACTCACAGGAGGGGGCCTTGATTCCTTGATTCGCTTGAGGGCCCCGCAATGGAAGCCAATCCTGCACAACTTGGTCAATCCATAGTCAACCCGCCGCAGTCAGAGCCCCCTGACGGCCCTCTAGATCGCAGCAATAATCCCCCTTACGCGTCCTCCCTTAGCACCCCTCTAAGCCTCAACACCTCTCCAAGTCACCCTGCGCGGCCGCGCAAGAGCCTGGAACAGTCATCAACGGTAGGTAGCAGCATACGGTGAGCAGCAACAAAGAGTCCGCCCACAACCCATGGACGCAGCAGCACCGCAACACCCCCGGTCTTACCACCAACAACAACCTACAACAGACCAGTTAATACTATAGCAGAGGAAAGCAGCCCAAGCAGCAAAATACACCGCAAGTGAGCGTCCAATAATGTAGTGCCACTCAACACTATGCAAAAACAGATAAAAGTAACCACTAGTCCACTATACACAGCCTGTCGCATAGGCACAACACTTGCTACTCTGCCTTCCTACAGCTGCTCATCCACGCATGCCTTCCTAGCCCAATTGTTGTTGCACAACAGATTGTCACAGCCAGCTATAACTGGGCAGCATTACGACGCATTATGTAGTGACCATCAGCAGACCCCAGCCGTAGGCAGCCACCAACAGCTTGCCGCCGTTTGTGCACAGGCCATAGCAGCAGTAGCCGTGCACAGTTACCAACAACAACCACTCACCACGGTTAGCAACAACGTGCGGTGTTCTGCCGCAGCCAGTAGTCTGTTATCCACAGTCCGTAGCCTGGTCTTCAGTTCGCCCCACAAGGACCGCTACTGGCCGCCTGTTCAATCAGCCGCAGACAGCCTGCCTCTCTGCAAGCGCGCCAAGACAGGCAACTTGTAACCTCTGCAGGAACTGGCCTGGCCGGCTGCACTCCTTGCTCCACCAGCTGATCCCCACCCGCCAGCAGGCGGCCCTCTTCCTCTTACTCCCACAGCTCTCGAGCCCTGCCCGTTCGCCCGCTGCCGCCGCTCAGTCCTCAGTGGTTGACAGACGGTGGTACCCCTCCTTGCTCGGTACTCCGGGACGTGACCCCTCTCCCTCTTCTCCAGCCTGTACAATCACTCTAGTTCACCCGTCTGCCTCGCCGCCTCCCCACTACTTCTCTCGAAGTCGAATGGATCTACTGGTCAGGCCGGGCCAGATGCCTCGTACCCAAAGTGCAAAGCTCGGTGCGGCTCCTGCTCACGCACGCGGACCAACAAGTATGTCCCAAGACCTCCCGCTGCTAACCCCCTATTACTGCTCGTCAGAAGGAACAAAATCGAGTGATTTTTTCGTTGGATCACGGAAAGTTACACAGCAAAATTTCGAATTCTGCTTACTCACCCACTCCCCCGTCTCCGACCTCACCGCTGTCTCTCACTTGGTACGACGCACGGCCCACCGGTCGTGACCTCAAAGTATAAGCCGTGGTTTAGAAGGCACGATCATGAACTCTTCATAGCAGGACAACAGCGGCTGCAGTATACAACGGGGTAAGCGAACCCGCGGGTCGGCAACCTGCTGAGCAGAGCACAAGGCATCAGTAACAAGATAGCCAACCCATTGAGCCACGGAGTCACTCTGATAACCCTCCCCGTCATCACTCGTAGGCAATACAGACACCCGAATTGGATGTCCCCCGCCTCGACGAGCCTGTCCATTCGATGTCTTCG
Organism: Chara braunii; assembly: GCA_003427395.1. Taxonomy (NCBI): domain Eukaryota; kingdom Viridiplantae; phylum Streptophyta; class Charophyceae; order Charales; family Characeae; genus Chara; species Chara braunii. The sequence goes on along the minus strand of BFEA01000860.1, from coordinate 155,314 downwards.
TTAACAGGTGGGCCAAAGTCAAGTGAATCTTCCACAAGAGTTTGGACGGGTACACCCACCACCTCGTGTCTGAGTGCGTGCTGTCTCTCTCTCCCTCTCTCTCTCTCTCTCTGTCTGCCCCCATCTACTGCAGAAAGTCGAACCCTGTCTGAATGTGTGTGAAAGGGGGAAAAGGGAAAACAGATGAACCTTCCGCTAAAAGGCGGAAAGATTCATTGCCATTCTAAATCTCCCCCTATACTGACTTTTACACCAATCCGACCTTGGATTCGGGGTCGCCCACCCCGAAAGCCCCTGTCGACTGTCTTCCCCCGCTCGAACCCGTCCATCTACGAGCGAGAGGTCCGTCCCCCCCTTTTTGTTTTCACCTCCTCCATAGCCCGGTGCACCATCTTTCTTTCCTACCTTCTATTCTACTATCCTTTCCACTAATCTAACTTCATATCCTAGCTCGCCGCCCCTCAAAACCCCCGGCCAACACTTTTCCCCGGTCGATTCTGTTAGGAATCGAGAGAGAAACTACTTTCCCCCTTCCTGCCATCGTCCGTTTTCACCATCTCTCGACGCACCCCTTCCTCTACTAGCCTCCCGCTACACTAACTCCTTTACCATTCTAACCCCACCACTCAATTCGCCCTGCCGAATAAAGTCCGATTAGCACGTTTCCCCTCCCGTTTCCACTTCGGATCGAGAACGCAGTGCGTTCTTCACTGCGCCCGCCCTGACATCTCCGTTTTCGGTCTGTATGCACCTGGCGCACTTATGCGACAGGGTGCATCCCTCTTTTTCGTGGCCTCGTACTCCCCCTTCCTAACTCCTTGAACCTCTATCTGCACCCGGACGCGGTTCCGGTTCCGGTTCACTTCACCACTTCCTCGCCCCGTCGCCCCGCCTCTCTATTCGTGTAGCCCTGCTGCCTCACCCCGATCGTTGTTTCCTGCCCACTTACTCCGCCTGCAATTGGCGCTCGTCACCTGCTGCCCGTTCGTAACAGTGCCAGCACCACCCCGTAGCACTGTGCTTCAGAATAGCGCACTCCGGCCAGGCCATGCAATCACACGAACTAAGAAGGGGAGGCAAGAATGAGTCAACGAGCGACTCTACAACAATAGCAGGGGCGCTCCGGTTCCGTCCGCCCCGTATATACCTTAACGCCCCCGCACTCTCTTACCTCCGGACGCACCTTAACACGGAACCCTCCGGGTTCCCTCCCTGTAATTGCCAACCCCAAGCACCTTGCAACGCGGTCACTGGTACCCTGAACGCCGAGCGATCGGCCTGACGACATTCGAATGCCGAAGTCAAACGCCGCGGGTATCGGCCTCCCCTACTTCATCCATTTCGCCTCCGCGCAGAGACCGTGCTGGCTCCCCCGCTCACTTCTATCCTCGCTTGAACCTGGCGGGACCCTCGACAAGGTCCCCTCCCACCCCTTTCCATGCTACCCTTACGTCGGGGGGGGGGCGCGCGAACCCCCTCCGTACTACCAAAATAGCCCCGCAGGACTCTGACCGGGGTAATGCCCCGTGGCAGCGCCGAGGGCCAGTTGGCCTCCTTACTCCCGGTCTGCCAACGGGGTTACGGCCGCGGGCCAGCATCGGCCTTTAAACAGAGACGGAGCCATAAAAACCTAAAAAAAACATAAGTAAGAAAAAAAATAAAAATAAAAAGAACGAGACCAAACCAAACATCCCGAGGTATTGTCGGGAGGGGGATGGCCTCGCGCCAAGGGGCGGGGCCCGTGACTGGACTCCCCTGACAACACAAAAGGGGCATAGTCCCGCGGGACCCTCTACCCCTTAGCCTTCCGCTGCTCCAGTTCTCCCTCATGCCGCATGCTGACCTCGATCCCCAAACCCCCGTAGTAATAGTCCAACATCGTAATTTATAGGGCTATGCCCCAGCTTGGAACAACTAGGCGCGGATTCCAATATGAAGTGGTGTCGCGCCGTGCCCCGGCGTGGGAGCCACAGCCTAGGCCTTCCTTGCCTACTGCTGCCGGCGTGCGAACACCAGGCACCCGCGCCAGCCTGCTCAGACCGCGCCGTGGCCGCCCCGTGCACCTACCGGCGTGCCTGTCCTACCGTCGATCGCGCGTGCCAACCAAAAACGAGCTTTCATCCCCTAAACAAAACCGTAGCACGGTCCAGGTCAGTGGATTAGACCGGCCACTCACTCAACCAGAAAAATCACACGTGCGCCCTAAAACTGCGCGCCCACATACCCTCTAACTTAGTCAGGACGGGTCCCGGACGCGGCCGTACCTCGCCCGACTTATCCCGACCAAACCCGCTTTTCTGTCGTTTGCAAAAACCCAGGGCGGATACCCTTGTAAGTGTATTCGCGCCGACAGCGCGATGTGTGTTTGTGTGCGTGTGATTGTGTGTGTGTGTGTGTGTGTGTGTGTGCGTGTCATGTGTTTGTATGTGTGTTTGTGTGTGTGTGTGTGTGTACGTCTGTGTTTGTGTCTGCATGTCTGTCTGTCTTTGTGTTTGTATGTGTGTGTGTGTGCCCCCGTGTGTGTGTGTGTGTGTGTGTGTGTGTGTGTGTGTCTGTGTGTCTGTGTGTGTATCTATAGGTGTGTTTATGTGTCTGTGT
>BFEA01000860.1:141606-152204 GCA_003427395.1 Chara braunii | reverse complement strand
GGGTGGGTGGGTGGGTGGGTGGTGTGCGTAGGTGGGTGGGTGAATGGTGGTCGTGGGTGGGTAGGTGGGTGGCGGGCAGGTGGACGGCTGGCGGCCGGGCTGGGTCGGTGGATGTGAGTGGGCGGGCGGTTGAGTATTTCAAATCTATGTGTGGGTTCAAACCCCGAAAATAACCATTGAAAAAAAGGTTTCCAAAAAAAAAAACGCATCCAACGGCCTGCCTCAGTTGGTAAGGCACGCAAGTGGCATTCATGAGGTCATGGGTTCAATCCCCATTGGCCTCATGTACCTTCCTCGGCAAGCTTGGCGCCCGCCACCTAAAGATATGTCGTTGGTCCCCCCGAGTGGCATCGAGCAGAGACTGCTGATGTTCATAGGGGGAGGGGACTAGAGGGGAGGCATAGTGACTGGCCCATCAAAGAAGCTCGGTCCTGATGCTACCGGCTGACCCCTGGCCGGTATCGCTCACCTGCTGTAGCAGGTATCGCACCTGCTGGTGGGTGCAACTCTCGCATGTCCCCTCGTTGGAGGCTTAAGCACGAATGTGGCTGCTACGGGACCATCGACCTCACCCCGCGGCCAATGGCTTAAACCACCAGTATTTGGCCCAACTATTGAAGCCGAGCCTGAATATGCCCTGCGCGCCGATTGTCGCTGAGCCTGAATATGCCCTGCACGCCGATTGTCACCGAGCCTGGAGGGAGCAGCACCCGATTTGAAGCATGTGGTGGCTGGCACAGGAACCGCCCCTTTTGCTGGACCTGTTGCCAGCAGCTGGAACGAAACGATAGCGGGCTCCCTTGTTTTCACTCGTCTACCACTCCAAGCCTTGCCAGAAGTGCAGGTAGATACATTATGGAAAGAGCAACCGTGAGAAACTAGGTGACTTTTGTTTTGTGGCAGGCAGTTGAATGCTCCCCGCTTCTCACGGGGAGTCGCATTAGATACAGCGGAGCTCCTTCTCTTTTTTCTTACTTGTAAAAAAAAAAAAAAAAAAAAAAAAAAGGAAAAAAATGACAAACTATGTGATTGCCATCTGATTCATGCGCCGGAGGCCACAATTGTGGGAAAATACATTCTGGCAACTGCTTGTCCTTGAGTGCTCCAAATGTTCCTGTGGTGGCAGGCAGTTATAATGCTCCCGTATCTCACGGGGAGCTGCGGCAGATACAACCGAGATTCGTCTTTTTTTTATAGTTAAGAAAATAAAAAACACTAATGGGAAAAGTTCACACACAACGCGATGGCCTTCAGATTCATGCGCTATAGGGCACCATAAAGGGAAGATACATTCTAGCAAGTGCTTGTCGTGGATTGGCCCAAACCTTCCTCTGGTGGTATGCTGCCCGTGAGAAACAGGGAGTCACATCAGATACCCAATTCCTTACTTCCTAGAAAAGAAAAAAAAAAGGGAAAACACTCAGAACATCACAGGGAAGATTCACCCAGGTCATAAATGCGACCTGATACATTTCAAACTTCTATCCTGAAAACGCCCTTCCAACGTTACTTTTTTTCTTTTTCTTTTTCTTTTTTTTCACGTCGTGGCATATTTTTATTCTTCCTTTTTTATGTCATTTGCTCTCGGCGTCCGTGCATACGTTTCCACATGCCACGGAAAACCAACAGGACACATAGCAGCCCAGTTGCCCGTTCTCCTTGGGCCAGCCACCTTGCTCCCTTGTCGCACTACCGACCCTCTTCAGAACCCCGAAAAACGTGTAGCGTTAACGCTAAGGGCCCGCGACCGATGTATGGGCCAAGTATTGGTGGTTTAAGGGGTAGGATAAAAAAGAATAGGGGGAACCGGTAGCACAGGACCACAGGTCCATGAGGGCTACCGGTAGTACAGTGGGGGGAGCTGGCAGAGTGACAAAATTCAAAATTTACATTGAATTACCCCCGCGATTTATTTCACGGTTGACATGTTTTTTCTTATTTTTTGTAATATTTTTCCTGTAAAGATCACAATCAAATTTATAGGCCCTCAAAGTTTCGAAGTTGTTGGGTCATCCTTGTGATTGCAAAAAATCGCGAAAGTTGGGTTTCTTTTCCCATTGGCCCATACGTGGTAGAGTAGCAAAACTAGAAAATGTGACAAAACAGCGCAGCATTTACTTCACCGTTACATTTTTTTACTTTTATTTTTCTGATATTTTTCTTGGAAAGATCACGGCCTAACCTACAGGATATCAAATTTTCAGATTTTTTTGCCAATTTTTCGGAGCGTGAAAAATCGTCAAACTTCACGCTTGAAAATGCTTGGCCCGAACCCGCCTGCGCGACGTTAGGGTTCGGACACACAGCCACATCCTGACGTGCCAGCAGCCTGACGTCGGATACACTTCAAAAGACAGCAGTCCCCAAAAACAAACAGGGACCCAGTCCACCATAGTGGTTACAGCATCGGGCAATTGTGTATTTTGAAATTTGTGCATGGGTTCAAACCCCAACCCAACCATTGTGCATGAACTTCAAATACAGTATATACTAATACTAATATATGTATATATACTTGGGTGGGTGGGTGTGGGTGGGTGTGTAGGTGCGGGTGGGTGCGTGGCTGCCGCCGGTCGGGCCTCCTTGCTTTTGTCGTCACCAACTCAAAGGAAGGGGCAACACGACAGACGAATACGGAAAAGAAAAGCGAAATCAGAGGAATGCGACGGAAAAGGCAGGAACACGACAGAAGATTGCAATGGAATAAGAAAGAAAATAAAAAGGGAACCAACCGACAACGAAAAAAGGGAAAAGAAAAAAAAAAAAAAAAACTGAAAATGAATTTAAAAAAAAAAAGGGAAAGACTATCCGACGGCGACCGCTTCGAGATTTTCGCTCGCATCAACGTCCATCGCCGCCCGGCCCGATGGGCGCGCTCACTCGTTTTTTGGCGCGTTGTGAACAATTTGGTACGCGCGCCGCTCTGCACGCCGCTCCTCCCTCGATCGCCTTCATCCGCTGACCCGAATCAAAACTTCGGCCCGATTCCGGCGCACAGTGGACACAACCTCCCCCCGCGGGCCGCTTGCGCTTAAGGGGTAGGATAAACAACCAGAGGCCGGGGTCCTCATAGTCTCCCCGAAAAAAGGATCATCTGGGAGCGTTACCCAGTTTCGCTTACAGGGAGGAGACCTGCAGGGGACCAACCCCCTGGACCAAACGTGCGCAAACCAATCACACTTCTGAATTTAAAGCAAACGACAAAGGCAGCGTGTCGTATGCTGCTGAGCCACTAGAGCCTGAGACCTCCCTAACTCGGGTGGTTGGAACTTATGGCAGTTCCTTGAAACGAAAGCACTCTCTCCTTGCCCTCGAACATCCGACTGCTGCCCTTCTCTTGTTTTTTTTTCTGGAAATCGGGTCCAGCGTCCCTTACATTATGAAAGTTTATCCATCTTCCCATTGCTACTGTCATCTATTATAAATAAACAGGCTCATTGCTTTTCTACCACCTCACCAAGGGAACCAACCCATTCTCAGAAACACTGCTGCAAGTGCTAAAAACCTCAATCTGAAGTCTTTCTAACACTACCTATTCTTGTATCTTATCCCCCTCTCCCCCCCCCCAAACCACTCAAGATCCACCAAAGCTAGTGTAGAGGGAGGGAAAGGATCAACAAGTACTCGGGTGATCTCAAGGAAGCTCCTAGTTGGATGTCAAAATAGTTGCAAAAGGTGATCTGGTAATCCCGCTTGAACATCCCTTGCTCCCCTACCCCTCCCGGGCATATTACTTCCCCCAGTTTTTCCCCTCCAGCATCCCCTAGCCATTCCAATTAAAACTTTTGGATTTGTTGTTTCATATCTGTTTTTTGTTTAAATTCTTTGAGTTTTGTTTTCGTCTTGTCCCATTGGCTTCTGATTTTTGTTTGGACAAAGTGTTGTATTAATTATGTCATCTCTTGACTTTCAATCTTCACTCCTTCCATCACATTAATGCATCGTTTGTGCCATAGTGCCCATAATACCGCTTTCCTTCCCAAATGAAAGAAGTTTTGTTGAAAATCAGATAGCTCTATCAGTTGAGGGTTCCGGTGTCCCAACAGTATTGTCCTTCATTCCCACGGTCATTCCAAGCCTGCTAACTTTTGCCACACATAGTCCTATCGTTGCCACAGCAAGACAGAGTCCGGGCATTGCAGAAAAATATGTTCAATTGTTTCTCTGATTTTCCTTTTATGAAAGGTCTGTACACGGGAGTTACACCACGGTAATGCCACTCTCTTCTGTTCTAATGTGGAGTGATCTATTAACCAGTCATTCCTGGGTAAACACCTTTGTTCTATCTGTCATTGCAAGGACGCAAACTTCGTCGGCCTCTCTCTAAGTCATTGGCACCACTTAACTGATTTGAGCAGATCTTCATAAATATTTAAGCGCCTTTGCCATCTGTCTTGAACAATTTCTGGGACATTTATTCTGGGACGCATTAGCTTATAAGTCGCCTTGACTGATAGGGATTGCAGTCTCAGGGGCTTGCATTTCCTATTTGAACGCCATAACCAGTCGGCAGGATCCAGGCGAAGGTCCGGGATAGGACGATGGGGAAGTTACACTATCCATTGTTTTTTTTTGTGACATGTAAAGTCCTCACCCTGTGCATTACCTCAAAGGAGAAGAAAATCACCCTATCATGATCCCTTTTAGGGATCCTGTTATCTTTGTGGGTCTTCAAAACATTGACAAGGGCACCTTCCTCATGTAAATCTAATATTTATCCTATTGTCTTAGAATTGTCTTGTCGATTTATGCACACCCAGTGAGTCACCCAAACACGGGGCCTTTTTTTTAAGTGACTATCCAGGACAGGGTAGTGATCCCTTCGCCACATAAAAGTTGCCAGTTGCCTTTGTAAACCCTTTGTAGCGTTCTTACGGAGTGACTATAACATTGCTTTATACCAAATTGAGGCTAAAACCACATTATTGATTATTAATGTTCTACCAAATATTGATGTTTGTTTGTTCTACCACAACTTTTATTTTTTCTAATGCAGGTGACGAGATTCATAGATCATTCGAGTTAGGTTTCCCTTGTGCTGTGAGTATCACACCTAACACCCTGATAGGAGTTTCTAAAGGTAGTCATTTAATCCTAGGGAGTTCTGGTGGTCTATCCCCTTTGGAGTGAATCCACCATCCCTGCTTTTTGTTACCCCTGCTTACTAACATATCTGAAAGATTCAAAAATTTATCCATTAATGTTTTGATTGCCTCCAAGTTAGTCGAAGAAGCCTCCATCATGATAGTTAAATCATCAGCGAACATAGAGCAGATGAGAATTGCTTCATCTGGAATGTTAGTGATCCGCAGGCGTTGAAGATTGCGATTTGCCCTAAGATTAGTTTTTTATGCTTCCATAATGATTACAAAGAGAAAGGGATCTAAAAGGTCCTCTTGTCTTACTGATCTTTAAAGAGGAATCTCAAGGGACAATAGACCATAATTTGACTTGTACCCGTGTTGTGGCATTAGAATGAAGTATTTGCACTCACCTTCTTATCCCCGGCCTGAATTCTAGCTTAGCTAAACATGCGTCTAGGAACCGTCAATCTACATGGTCATACGCTTTTTCAAAATCAATGAATATAAATATCATATTTTGTTTATTTTGCCTAGATAGCTTGATCATTTCATTTACTAACAAAACATTGTCCTGTATGTTTCTCCCATGAATAAATCATGTCTGGGAGGGATGGATAATGTATGTCATTACTGAAATAAATCTATTAGTAATAGCCTTAGCTAGCATTTTATAAACCACAGTCAGAAGAGTAATTGGTCTATAACTACTTATATTGGTTTTCTTCCCCTTTTTGTACAATAATATTACTACTCCTTGCCCCACAACTTCCCCCATAGTACCTAAGTCATGAAATTGATTATAGTACTCCATAAGGTCCTCCATAGTACCTACGTGATGTGGAGTGTGATCCATTAGGTGAGAGCCCGCGTTAGGGCGAGCCCTATGGCTGGCGGGCGGGCGACGAGGCGTTGGCGATGTGCGAGTGGTGTCGTGCAAGTTGCTGACAAGCGAGGTGCTGGCTGGTCGGAGATTGCAAGGCGTTGGCTACTCGCAGGCTGCGAGGCGCTGGCTTCACGCCAGGGGTGAGGCGTTGGCTGCATGGGAGCAGCAAGGCGCTGGTTGCTGGCAGGGAGCGAGGTGCCGGCAGATCCTGGGGAGCGTGGCACTAGCAACGTCGGGGTGGCGAGGCACTGGCTCTGGGTGATAGGTGGCACACTGTTTTACACATGGCGTGGCACTGATTATCTTCGTGCGCGGGTACTGTGATGGGGAACATTACATTGGTGATTGCGCTTGACAGACGTGTGGTATCCAGCGACACTAGGTCAATGCCACGTCACAGGTTGACGTGACATTTGGCCTGCATAGAGGATTGAGGAAAATGGTGGTCGCGGCTACTATTTGAACTATCGCCCTGTACTTTCCACATGAAGTACTCCATCGTAGCCAAGACCTTATAAAAGGCGGGAGGGCTCATGCGAGTTGGCTTAAGCCGACGTCGGTGGAAGAAAGTGGAGTGAGCCCCGTGGAGTCCAAAGTGTGGAGAATGCTGGTCACACCTGAAGAATCATCACGACGTTGTTGGAAGGTCATCATCAGGTCATCATCACATAAAAAGGGAGGTCATCAAGCTAGAGGTTATCATCAATGAAGTTGCTCTCTAGTTTTTTTTTTTTTGTGTTTCTCCTCTGTATTGTGCAGGTTATCTTCATTGATTGCGTCTTATGGCTTGAGATTATTATCTTGTTGCTTGTCTTCATCGTCGCCTTACTCATAGTACTTTTTGTTTTTTCGCCAAGTGTCGATCGTCGACACACCATCTGCGGTTTTCACGTGCTGCTACATGGATACTGGGTGGTTCTCCAAGATAGAGGATTTCTACCTTTCATTTTTCTAATTACTAATTACTAACTAAAGAGTAAAGGGATGACACTCCTTCTACTCTCCCCGTACTAATTACCAGTACAAAAGTCACTAATTACTTATCAGTGTCAGTGCACCGCAATCATCGTCACGTTTTTTTTTTGAAGGCGTGTAAATTCAACTACTTCCAAGGCGCTTCAAGTTCTCGCCACTCACTTCCCACCTTCTTATTCTCAACTAATTACTATCATCATCATCATCACCATCATCATCATCTCATACTTAGTATTGATGTTGTAAGATTCCTCCTCGGAAGTTTGTATCATAGACGGTAGGATAAATTAAGTAGAGAGAGCTCTTTTCTGCAGGGGAAACACAAGGCGGGAGGTGTTTGCCTTCAGGGAGTAAGGGCATATAAGAGGGATTATTACACTCTAGGGTTGGGAGAGATGGAAGGGGGAACATCGTCTACTAGCGGTGGCAAAGTGGGATTGAGATAGCTCGAGGAATACCTGAGGGGGGAACAGGTAGCCACGAGGGTAGTAGGGTAGAGGGAGGATCTTCTTTGCTGGGGCTGATGAGAATTGCCCTTCACCAAAAGGATTCTAATCAGCGGGGGTAGTAAGGGGAGAGGAGGTGAGTTAGGTGGAAAAAGGTGGAGTGGACTTGGGAGGGATCATCATTATCAATATCATCATCATCATCTCGTCATCACCAGTCGTCACCAGTCTTGTTAATCATCATCCTCGACTTATTCATCTAAGGTGATGTTTTGCTTTTCCAAGGTAAGCTATGTTTTCAAAAGGTTGGAAGTTACGTGGGGAGAGTTCTCCATAGAGGCAGCACAAGGAGGGAGGTGCTCGCCTTGCATGGGATAAGGGCAGATGAGGGGGAATGCACTAGTTTGGAGCTGGGAGGGACGATAGGGTCACATCATCTCCCGGCGGTGGCAGATTTGAGGGATTAATGGGAGTGGTTTTTTTTTTGGGGGGGGGGCTGATTGATGCTGCCTGTTATCAGGTGATTCTAATCAGCGGCGACAGTGAGAAGGGAAGAGGGGAGAAAGGAGGGGAAAGAAAGGAGGAGGAAAGAGGAAGACAAAGCATCATTAATCATCATCATTTATCTTCAGTATTTGTCACCCTCCATCACCATGATGGTTATCTACTTAGGGTTCTCTCATAATTAGATCCCTATTTCCTAGGTGCTATTATCGAATTAGCTTCTTTTCAAATTGATCAGTGTTAGTGTAATTGCCTACATTGGGTGGACTCCGGATCGACACTGACCATTGCTGGAGCATCGCTCTGTCAACTTTTTTTACGAGCTTGGGGCGTGTAGGAGACCGAGGATTGTTGAGGGAGGAAAGCAATCCGATAACTTGACAATGGGTATACTTCACAACATAGCTTCATAATTAGATTGGCTGAATTCGTATGAATACCAGGAATCGGGGAGAGAAAAGAAGTTGAGTTCTAAGTAGATGAACATCCTGATAAGTATTTAGTAATTATCTTCAATCAGTTGCTTATCTTTCTCTTTAGCATTATTATCTTAGTTTCTCACAAACAGAAATTTGTCATTCTCATTATCATCATCATCATCATAATCTGAGGGACGCTGGGCCCGGTTCTCAGCATGTTCTGTCTGGTACTCCGGGTAGACTGTGAGGACCTTGGCCTCAATTTTCTCAAATATCAATATCAGCCTTGGGCATTGGGCCCGTTTTAAAAAAAAAAAAAAAAAAAAATTCTCTGCCATTGAATCCCACATGACCTCCCAGAATTCCTTCGGGAGACCATCAACCCATGGGGTTTTATCCTCCTCCATTTGCAGAAGGGCCGTCCAAATCTCATCCTCGGTGATTGACTCTTTCATTTTCTCATTCTGTTCTTGAGTTAATTGTTGTTCTCGGGGCTCTAACCGGTTTAAGAGTTCACTTCATCTATCTCAATGCATCATTCATGTTTCCCACATCGTGTTTTGTTGCTTGCTGATACACCCCTTATTTTTTTCGGGGCCCGCCCACACTTTCGTGCGACTTTGTGGCCTTCTCCGCCACCCGTCACTCGCGATTAACGACCACCTGAAATTTCAGAATGAAAGATTCTTAAGTGGTCTGAAACCGCTGAAATGACCGGAAGACACTTCAGGTCATTTAAGAAGTTTCGGCTGGTTTGCAAGACAAGTTTTATGTTTTTTTTTTTTTTTTTTTTTCTGCCTGTTTTTTCAGCCACTTCAGGTCATTTCAAGAATTTCAGGTGGGGACTTGAAACCGTTGAAGTGGCTGAAGCTTTTGAGTGGGGTTTCAGGTACCCCCATCCAAATGGTTGGATGGGGTTACCTGAAACCCCTTTCAGAAGCTTCAGCCACTTCAGGTCATTTCAGGAATTTCAGGTGGGGACCTGAAACCGCTGAAGTGGCTGAAGCTTCTGAAAGGGGTTTCAGGCACTCCCATCCAATTTGATAGGGGTACCTGGAACCACTTTCAGAAGCTTCAACCACTTCAAGTCATTTCAGGAATTTCAGGTGGGGACCTGAAACCGCTGAAGTGGCTGAAGCTTCTGAAAGGGGTTTCAGGTACCCTCATCCAAATGGTTGGATGAGGCTACCTGAAACCCTTTTCAGAAGCTTCAGTCACTTCAGGTCATGTCAGGAATTTCAGGTGGGGACCTGAATCGCTGAAGCGGTTGAAGCTTCTGAAAGGGGTTTCAGGTACCCCCACCCCACCATTTGCAATGGATCTGTAGGCAATCTGAAAGTGGTGTATCAACCTGAAGTGGCTCAACTGCCTGAAGGAGTTTTCAGACAACCCCATGTATAGATCCACACACAATCTGGAAGTGGTGTAGTAACCTAAAATGGTTGAACTGCCTGGAAAGTAGACCTGAAAATAAATAGACTCGTTAACCATCTCTCCCACTCGTTGTTTTCGCAGGTCTTCAACCATTCACACCACCCTCCCTTTCACAAGTGAGACGACATGCACAATAAACTCATTCATGGGGGAAGATTACGTTCACACCGCACTCAACTTCTGTCACTTTTCGCCCGGCCTTTCCGGACGCTATCCAATCAAGACATTTTAAGGTTACTCACTTGCACACTCAATGCAATATAGACAAGCACAATCCCCACTCGAGGTCAACAGATAATCTCTCTCGCACGCTTATTTTCTTTCTCATTTGGTTTCTTCGTTTCTCCAGTCCTTTCCACTGCCCAAGCCATCCTCTTCGCTTTCACATGCAGTGGAGGTGTTGATCGAGGCCACTGACCTTTTTTTCTTTCAACGAGTTTTTTCAAGCCTCGGAACTTTGTCAATCCTCAAGTCTTTATGAATTCTCAAGCCTTTTGTGTTCACAAGTCTTTCCAATCCTTAAACATTTTTTCTTCTTGGTGGCGTAAGGGACCGGCAACCCTCCCTTTGCCCTCTTTTTACACCAAGTGAGGCAAAAGTTTTTTCACCGTTCGCCCCCTAGCAATGTGACAAGTGAGTGAGGAAGGGTTAGTCGAATGCCAAAAAGAGACGAAGAGAGAGAAGAGTTAAGATTATACTTTAGAGTATGATTGGGAGGGATAGATGAGAGGGAGTCGGTGAGAAATAGATAGATAGATAAATAGATAGATAGATAGATAGATAGATAGATAGATAGAGAGAGAGAGAGAGAGAGAGAGAGAGAGAGAGAGAGAGAGAGAGAGAGAGAGAGAGA
>BFEA01000860.1:124974-136880 GCA_003427395.1 Chara braunii | reverse complement strand
AGAGAGAGAGAGAGAGAGAGAGAGAGAGAGAGAGAGAGAGAGAGAGAGAGAGAGAGAGAGAGATCACAGGAAAGTCAGATTGTTGCGAAGAAGAAACAACGAAGGTAGAGAGAATGACAAAGAGAGAGAGAGAGAGATCAGGAGAGTCAGAAGAAACAACGAAGGTAGAGAGAATGACAAAGAGAGAGAGAGAGAGAGAGAGAAAGAGAGAGAGAAAGAGAGAGAGAAATCACGAGGGAGTCAAAGAGAGAGAAAGAGAGAGAGAGAGAGGGAGAGAGACAAAGCAGGAGAGAGAGACGGAGCGGATATACATATCTCGAAAACTCCCTTAACAAATATGGGCCCATGGCCAGTACGACTATCTTGGACTCCGCCTCATGGCTAAACTGTTTCGCTATATCTTTCTGCCATCGTCTTCCACTTGTTTAACTAATTTCTCTAGGCGAGGGAGAGCCGAAAAACCCAGATCTCTGTTTGCTGACCTAAACGACGTCAGAAAGGTCCGTAGCTTCACTGACGCTTTGTTTATACCCTACTAATGACCCTTAAAGTTGACCCTCATTCCGTCGTTGTTTGCCCTTACTTGCCTTTTTCATGCGTCGTCCGAGGCTCTAAGTGAACAGCTCGGCGAAGTTCATTTTCCATTTTTTTGTTGGAAAATAGACCCAAGTGGTTTTGAGATTTTGCAGGCTATATACCTATGCCTAGGACATGGGGCCTGTCAAGTCTAAGCCCCCATTCCCCTTTGTTTGGCAGGTTTGATTTTCAGCACCCTCGGGTGACACCGGTTAGTTGTCCTTTTTTTATCAGCTTTTCGTCGAGGACCGGACAACGGTTTTTAGCAGTAGCGACGGCCAAGGTCTTGGCCAGGCAACAATAGTAGCATCAACATTCCCATCATTATTAGTAGTAGCAGCAGTCGGCGCCTTCTAGCTACTTCTCCTTTCCGGTTCACACCGCCAACTTTTTTATTAGAAAAAGCATGGTTTCAGTTAGTCTAGAGTTGGATTAGAGGGGATTCAAGCAGAACACGAGGGGGGTAGGTAACCAAAACTTAGACCCGTAGGAGACACGATTTCTGACACGTTACGGGAAGGAGAGAAGCAGTGTTTAAATAAAGCATGGGGGGGAGGGGATAAAGTGGTGTTCAAATAGAGCACAAGGAGGTGAAGTAGTGTTCAAATAGAGCACGGGGGGTTGAAGCGGTGTCCAAATAGATCACAAGGGCACAAACTATTACAAACACTTAGTTTTACCACATACATATGACAAGTGAAAGCATTCAAAATTGAGGCGGAACATCACCAAGTGAAAGAGTTACAAAACACAAGCGTGAAACTAAACAAAACATTTGCACATAACAAGCTGAGCAACCAAGGGTGAAGCAGAACATCACCAACTGAAGGATTGACAAAGTGCACGATTGACACAAGACAAGACACTTGCACATGACTGGTGAAGCAACCAAACGTGAATCAAATCATCATCAAGTGAAGGGTTGGCAATACCCGTCAGTGATATTGGACAAAACACTTGCAGATGACTAGTGAAGCAACTAATGAGTGAAGTGGAACTTGACCAACTGAAGGATCGATCAAATCATGAATGAGACTACACAAGATATTTGCATATAATTAGTGAAGCAACCAAGGGTGAATCGGATCATCACCAAATGAAGGGTTGACAAAACGCATGAGCAACACTAGGCACAACACCTTCATATGACTAATGAAGCAACTAAGAGTGAAGCGGAACCTCACGAAGTGAAGGATTGATCAAATCATGAGTGAGACTAAACAAGGCACTTACACATAAAACATAGGATTCGTGAAAACCCAACAAAAAAAATGTTGAGTTTGAACAAAATTTATTTAGTATTATGAGAGTACGGTTTGTTTGCCTTCTACGGGAGCTAGATTTTTTGCAAAGTAAAAAAACCACAAAAAAAAAAAAAAAAAAAATGAGAACCACTGCAAATGCCGAGGAAAAAAACAATTGTTTTCACACTAAATCATTACAAGGCAGAGCATCGTATATTTATAAATTAAAATATCCATGTTTTTTATTATCTTAAAAGATCATGTGTATAGTCCTATAAGTTGTGTATCACGACGAACATGTTCGAGGGTTTGGCGAACGTCCGAACATGTTATCTTGTTTGTTAATACGTTCGCCATAATATATTATCCCATCTGTGGACAAACTTCCTTTTTTTTAAATGTTATTTTTTATATTTTTGTGTTTGGTTTTTTATTTTTAACTTGCGTTTGACTATGAATTTGAAGCTTTTTCCGAGCCAAAAGTTGTTTGTGCTATTATTTTATGTAACATAATTTTTTTTTTTAACTTTTACGTTTTTTTTTTTTTTTTAATTACTTCAAAATTGCTTTATAGAGTCTATAAATGTTAAAAACGACATATAGTCCTATATGCCAGAATTCACTAAAACTGTTTTTTTTTCAACTTTCGAGTTTGTTTTATTGGAGTTCTGCGTTTCAAGAGGTCTATTGATAATGACTTATAGTCCTATAGCAATTTTTTTGCAAGAACGAGTTTTCCTCCACATCTCAAGGATCGCTCAACTGTTTGCATGATTTTTTGCCTTGTCTCTCGAAAATTGGTCGAAAATGTGTTGTTGTTTTTTTTTCAGAAATAGAAGTTTGACTTCTACTTTTTCACTCTATACAAAATGTTGGGTTTTGTGGTTTTGTTGGGTTTTCACGAAGCATGTGTTATAACTAGTGATACAACTTAGAATGAATTCACTCATCATCAAGTGAAGGGTTGATAAGACGCATGAGTCAGAGTAGATATAACATTTGCACATGACTAGTTAAGCAATTAAGAGTGATGTGGAACATCACCAAGTCAATGACTGATCAAATCATCGCGGGAAATGGGACAAACCACATGCACAAGGTTTGTATGAGCAAGGACCAAAGTTACTGTAGCGATTTACGTAGTAGTGAATGAATGAATAAAACAAGAGGAATGGAGCACACTACACTAAAAAAAAGCAAACATCAAAGTTGCGATTTATTTCCAAGTGGGAGATTGATCAAACCTAGAGAGAAATGAGATATGACAATTGCAAAATGCTAGTATGAGTAAGAACTAAAGTAGCGATTCACATACTAGTGGAAGAATAAACAAAACAAGAGAGATGAAGCATACTACACTAGAAAAAGGCAAAAATCAAGTTGCCACTTACTTCCAAGTGAAAAATTGATCAAAAATCGGAGATAAGAGAGACAAAACACATGCACAAGGCTAGTATGAGTTAGAATCAAAGTAGCGATTCACATAGTTACTGTAGTGGAAAAATTGACAAAACAAGAAAGATGAAGCATACCATACTAGAAAAAAACAAGAATCAAAGTTGAGATTTACTTCCAAGTGTACTATTGATCAAAACTTAGAGAAAAGAGAGACAAAATACATGCTCAAGGCTAGAATGAACAAAAACTAAAGTAGCAATTTACATGGTAGTAAAAAAGTTGACAAAAAATAGAGATGAAACGCACTATATTAGAAAAAGGAAAAAATCAGAGTTGCGATTTACTTCCAAGTGAAAGATTGATCAAAACTTGGAGAAAAGAAAGACAAAACACATGCACAAGGACTAGTATGAGAAACAATCAAAGTGACGATTCACATAATCGTGGAAGAATGAACGAAAGAAGAGAGATATAGCATAATACTACACTAGAAAAAAACAAGAATCAAAGTTGCAATTTACTTCTTAGTGGAAGATTGATCAAAACTTAGAGAAAAAAGAGACAAGACACATGTAAAAGACTAGTATGAGCAAAAACCAAAGTAGCAATTTATATAGTGGTGGAAAGATTGAAAAAACAAGAGAGATGAATCACACTATACAAGAAGAAGGCAATAATCAAAGTTGTATTTACTTCCAAGTTGAAGATTGATCAAAACTTGGAGAAAGGAGAGACAAAACACATGCATAAGGCTAGTATGAGCAAAAATCAAAGTAGCGATTTATATAGTGGTGAAATAATGGTAAAAATAGAGAGAAACTCTAGTGGAGGAATTACATCATATCCTTTCTATGATTGAGATGCTAATCATAAAGGAAAAAAAAAAAGGGAAGGCGAAGAGGGAGAGAGAGAGAAGAGAAAAAAAAAAAAAAAAAAAAACAGAGAGAAGAAGGGAAGGGTGAAGAGAAAGGAGAGGATAAAGAAGAAGGAGAAGAAGAAGAAGAAGAAGAAGATAAAGAAGAAGAAGAAGAAGAAGAAGAAGAAGAAGAAGAAGGTGTGAAGAAAGGGAGCACCTTCTGTTTTTCTCACTCACCTCCTATGGTGCCTTGGTTTTAAGATGTCAACCTTGATGATGTCCTCTCTTCTTTTACACACTTGCCCTTCTTGCTATGACCTCCTCCTTTCTCAAACCCTCATCATTCTCTCTTCCTTTGTCTCTTTCTGGCTATGGCAAGTTCCTATCACAAAGGCTATGGAATCCTCCCCTCTGTGAGGGCTAAGGGAACTTTTATTAGCCTTCCTCTCTTCCTTACAGCTTGAGGGCTCTGAAGGATCACTCCCCTAGGCCAACACCAGCTCTAATAGCCTCAATAACTCTCCTCACTAGCCTAGAGTCTCCCTCAAGTTCCCTAACTGGCAGCGGCTCCCTTTCTCTCACTCCGGTTGAGTGTAGTGCTCTCTTGAGGTTATGTGACCAACATATATTTTACCTCATATAAATATGAGTGTGGCGGGTTGCTCCCCCAGCTTAAATAGGTTGGGCACAACACTTTGGGCAGCCCATGGGCCTCTCCATGTGCTCTATGGTGAACCGAGGTACCCCCAAGACTCTCCCTTACTAGTAGGTCTCTCCGGAAGTACCTGAACCTTTTTTTCATCAAGTATATGCAGTCTGAGTTGTTGGTACCAACTCGGATTGCCTCCAGAGCCTCCTCATGCCTCATTTTCATTTTCAGATGCTGCCCCTTGGGTCCAAATAATCAAGGGGCAGCCTTACTTGAAAGATAAATTTTTTTTTAATTGTCTCTTATCTTACCCTTTTTTGAAAAGGTCGATGTACCTCGGTTCATTTTTTGTCTAAGATATGTCCGAGATCCAAGGCTAGGAATAATTTGAGTTATCCACAAGTGCCCCATGCTTCAGATTTGAGCCTCATGACTCACTTGTTCAATGTTTGGTGCATCTGGTCTCCGTTTGTGGTCAAATGTATTATTTCGCCATTTCTTTTCTTTTGTTTCTTTCTATTTTTGGCTGCCAACTCATTCCAAAATTGGCCATTTGAGTAGGCCCCACAAAAATGGCCATATTGTCTCCCACATGAGATCTAATATCATATTTATGGCCCAAAAGAAAACCGGCCACCTCAATTTTGTTTTTTCTCTTTTTTTTTTTTTTTTTTCTGTTATTGTAAAGATAATGCCTCTAGGGCCTTATCTCTTCACTTCGGGTTTGCTCTCACTAAATTTGGAGTTACGATATCACAATAGAGGCTTGTCCCTCCCTACTGTGTCAGTTCCAACTGACTGACTCATTTCCCTTCACCTTTTTCTTCACCTTTGTCTCACTCTTCCTCCTTTTTTTCCTCTTCTGCTTTTTTTTTTCTTTTATTTCTGATGTGATAAGTGTTAAGTAGTTGTTCAGACTTTTTTAAGGTTATGGATCTTCATCTCGATCTAGATATAAATCAAGCTATTGGCCATTTCTCCTTGGATCATAATATAACACCCTTTACTCATGGGGGCTTCATTTTGTCTCCGTTGGTCTCAATGTTTTATCCCTTCTTCCTCCGATTTTTCCTTGGAAGCCTATTTTCTGCATAAACTTTCTTGAGGGCCTATTTTCTTTGCTTGGCTAGTCTGATATATCTCGGAGTACAAGGTAGGTCTCCTTTCTTTCTTTCTCTCTTCCCTTCTCCCTGAATTCCTCTCATTTTGGTCCTACTAGTACTTGTTGATAACTTTCACCGCTATATCTGAATTTTGACGGTGTAACTTGCTTTGTTTGCCCATTCCTCATGCTGGCCCATAGTTCCATTAGGACAACTCAAGTCTCCACCACTCATCTCGTACTAGTCTCATTTTCTAGTCCCGTCGGTAGGCCCGCCAACACATGTCTCAATTTTTTACTATTTTTATTTGGACTCATCTAGTCTCTGACATCGTTCCTCATGACGTCCCATGTTTATTTGAGACTTCTTAGTCCTCGACAGTCTCAATCTCCCGTTCCGATGTGTCTTAAGCGCGCCAAATATTCTCGGTCGCTAGATTTTCATCTTGTGGTTGTTTTTTACTGCCTCCATTTCCTTCATGCTTGAGACACTTCTTTCTAGTGTCTTGAGTGTGTCAAGGCTCATTTTTCCTTGGCCTTGGCACCTTTATGCAGTCAGTTATTTCCAGGAGTGCAATGCTGGTCATTTTCCTAGACTCATTGTCGTGGATGTACTTACAAAACATGTTCCCCTCCCCTCTTGCAATCCGTTGTATCTCGGTTGCAAAAGGTTTTGATTTTTTTTTATTTTCTCAAAAAAATCTAAAAAAAATCAAGATACTTTGTGACCTTTTCACCCTAGGATGACTCCGGCGACAAATATATCTCCCAAGTGACCGTTTTTAACCGTTAGTGCTCGTTTTTTCTTTTCTTTTCTTTTTATTTTATTCTCTCCCCATACGATTTGAACAGTAGTCTCCACTGCCAGCCCGTACCGGCGACCAACTCACTTCCTCCTTCTCCTCCTCTTTTGTCTCATTCTTTCTCCTTTTTTTCTTTTTTTTTTTTCCTTTTCTTTTATTTCTAATATGACAAGTATCAACTGGTTGTTGAGGTTTTTTCTAGGCCCTAGATCTTGATCTAGGCCTATACCATGCTCAAAGGGAAGTTTGTTATTTCTCGACTTGCAATTATGACACCCCCATACTCAAGGGAGCCCCATTTTGTCACCACTAGCCTCGAACTGTGACCCCTTTCGTTCCAATTTTTCCTTCGTAGCTTATTTCTCACATAGAGTCTCTCAAAGCTTTAGTTTCTCTGAACTGGCTGATTCGAGGTATTATTAATTGCAATGTACACCCTCATTTCTTCCCTTCTTTGTCTTTTACGACTCTCCCGCTTGATCTCAATAGTTTTTGCACCATTGGTGTTAATATTTCGAAACACTAGATCTAGATCTCGACGAAGCATCTCTCATTGATTATCTATTCTTCATGTCGCCCCATAGTTCTTTTGGAACATCTCAAGTCCCCGGTACTTTACTTGTACTAGTCACCGTCACTTGACCCGTACTAGTCCCTGACACTAGCCTCGCCGATCCTAGTGTCAATTTATGATTATTTTTATTTAAACCCGCGTGGTCCCGACCCCACTCTCCATATCGTCTCATTTTTATTGGGGACTCCTTTGTCCCCGACACTACTAATTTTCTCCTCCCCTTGTGTCTCAAGTGTGCCAAATATTCTTGGCCGTGTGATCTTGATCTTGTAATTCCGCATACAGACTCTGAGACTCTCGTTTCTAGTGCCTTGCGGTCGTCAAGGCTCATTTTCTCATGGTCTTAACACTCATTTTCAACCCATTAAATCTTGGGGTGCAATGGTGACTTTTTCTCTCGTCTCATTGCCCTCACACTGCCTCAAACTAAAACAAAATGAAATGACACACCCCCAAGTGTATCCGGACTCAATATTGGTTTCGAATGTACTTGAAACATATGCTGGCTTTACTTTTTGTTATCTGTTGCATCATGACATACTTTCTTTTTGATTTATCTTGTTTTTTCTCTAAAAAAATTAAAAAAATCAAAGCATTGTGTAACCGTTTGATCCTAGGATAAATTCAGTCAGAAAATGTACCTAAAACCTTTTTTTTTTGTTTTGCTCTAGGTATTCATTTTTGTTCGTTTTTGTCCCAACTGCATCTAGACTTAATGCGGTCTTATTCAAGGCGCCTAAACCTCTTTTGTGGAGGGGCAAACTGACCGTGGTGTGGCGGATTGCCCTTCTTCCACTTCCACACTTTACTACCTCTCTCATCTCCCTCTGTGTCATTTTTTCATCATCCTTGCTGACCGTTTTATCTCATATCACATTACAACCTCATTTTTCAGGTTCGGTGTACCTGGGCATTCCCCAAGTAAGCCCCTTGTGATTCGTTGCATCCCTTTTGAGTCCCTTCTCAATTTCAAGGTCTAGAAGCCTGAAATTAAAACTCTCCTTCTTTTTCTAGCCTTTTTCATTTGGACTCTCAAACCCCACCTATTTTCAGATTGTTCATGATTATGCACTTCTTCAGATGACACTTACTAGTCTTTTTGCACCGCTCTTGCTTGGTTCTATGACCCTTACGTTTTTCTCTTGTCGTATTCAGGTGGTCCCCTTGGCCACATGCTATGATCTCGTGTGCCGACACTTAAGGACTTTTTTTTTGTATCGTCGCCCGCCATCCTTCCTGCAGTACTTAGCATGTTGGTATTCTTTTTCTGGCAGTCCTCCTTTTTCAAGGAGGACCTTCTTTACTTATTTCTTACACCACTTTGTTAGTTATCACTTCACGGCCCTTTCCCGGATTTAAGGCTCTAACGGTCTTGGGTACAGAGGGAGCAAGATGTGATAGGTAGTTAGTTTGCCAGGGTCCTTTAAGTCCTTTCTCATACCTTTCCCCTATTATTTAAAATAGTCTGTTTTTTTGTCCGTGTAATTTATGTTTCTCTCCCGAGTTTTGTCGTCCTCAATACATCAAATAATTTGCTCTTTGGCCCGTGCAGTCCATGTTTTTTTCCCGAGCCTTGCCGCTCTCTCTGCATTAAATAATCTGCTCTTTGGCTCGTGCAGTCCATATTTCTTTCCCGAGCCTTGCCCCCCTTAGTGCATCAAATAATCTGTTTTTTTACCTGTGCAGTTCATGTTTCTTTCCCGAGTCTTGTCACCCCTTTCCTATTGTCTTGCCATAGCGCAACCCTTCCAAACCACTCATGATCCATTTTCTTCAGCCTTATGCCTGCCTAAAGACCAACTGTTTTTCAAGTTCTGGTTTGTTCCCTTCTTAAGCTCATCCACAGTCTGTTTCCATGCTCATTTTTTTAGTTCGTCCCTGAGTTCGTTTTCATTCATTCCTTTTATTCCTTTGCGAGACTCTCTAGACTCATATTCACTCTCATGTTTTTCCCCTCGCCATTCGCCAGGTCTCTTCAAGCTCATTCTTAGACATGCTACTTCTTTCGATCCCTTTGTGAGACTTCTTCGGCTCAAATTCAAGCTCTATCTTATGCAGTTCTCCTGACCACATTGCTAGGCCTCTTAGATTCAAACTCGACTATTTCACATGCATGTCCTCTGAATACATTGTCGGGTTTCTCAGGCTCAAACTCAGGTTATTTCATATTCAGTTCCTCTAACCACATTACCAGGTTTCTCAGGCGCAAACTCAAGCTATTTCACATACAGTTCCTCTGACAACATTGTCAAACTTCTCAGACTCAAAAACTCAAGCAATTTCTCATGCACGTCCTCTGACCATATTGTCAGGTTTCTCATGCTCAGATTCATACAGTTTCTCATCCAAATGCCTTAGGCCACATCGCCAGACATCTTATGCTCATCACTCATACAATTTTCTATCCATTGCCTTTGGCTACGCCGCCAGACATCTTATGCTCAAATCTCATTCAATTTCTTTTTCAATGCATATGACCACATCGTCAGACATCTCATGCTTAAATCTCATTCAATTTTTCATTCAATGCCTCTAACCACTTCGCCAGGCATCTCGTGCTCAAGACTCAGACCATTAATTATACAATTCCTTTGGTCATATTGCCAGGTTTTTCACTCTTATAACATTTTTTGTGTTTTATCTGTTGTTATTTTTCACATGTCTTTCTTATCAGGTAGATGATTCGCCTTCCCCCATCTACAATGCGATGTCCACATTGCAGAACTGATTCTGACTCGTAGGTACGCAAACCTTGTCGTTGTTTAAGTGAATGATGCCGGCCCATCAGCCCCTAAAAGGAAGGGTGCTCATTCATTTCCCTACAGATAACTCGCCTCATCCTTCCTACTTAGTCCAGTTGCGCTTATCTGGAGACGGATGTCATCACTGAGGTAGTACCTCGCATCTGGCAGGTAGGTCGAGTCTATGCCTTCAAGGACCCCGTCTTGTCATTAGCGGACCCCTCGCGAATCGTTCTTTCCGAATGATGTTTTATTGGATCGGACCTATTCATTTCAAGAGAGTCGAGTCTCTCTATTAGTTTACGAGTGCAGTCACGAAGTCCTCACGGTAAGTTCCGGATCGGTTTCAATGGTCCGGCATGACGGTGTCAATGCCCCGTGGTGGTGGAGGACTCCACCCGGTGCCTCGCCAGACCCTCCCCTTGGAGAGTGCCGCTCAATTTAGTGTGAGCAACCTTGGTCCATCCAAACGGCCGGACCGCCCCTCTATGGCATGACGTGTGGTTGGAAAGGGTCAAAAAGACCAGCAGAACAATTTTCGTTTCCGTCATGGGCCGCTTGTACATTTCAGGTTCTCAACACGAGGCACATTTTGAACTCCTTGACTAGAGTTCATTGTCGAAGTTGGTTTCGGATGACGAACACCAATAAAGGTGCCTTGATCTTTTAACCTTTATCCTTGATCTCATGTAAGCCTGTTCCAAAAAAATTTTGTTCTTTACCCCCTTTGCTCCTATTTCGTCTAAGTTACCCAAACAAGGGAGGAGAGGAATGGTGAGGTCATCAACACTTTGACTCTTCCTGGAACCACGACCTTCGAGGCTGGCTCGGGAGACGTGCGGTATGCCGCATAGACCCATTTATGGGGGTGGTGCAATGTTGTTGTAGTGGAGCCAACGCCTAGTTCTGAGATCCAGGCCTCGTGCCTGGGCGAGGAGGACGGGTGCCACAGACTACATCCTAGCGGTTAGGACTCGGGCAGGTTGGGGAAGACTTTTACCCTTCTTCGATTTTTTTGTGAACGGTGACTGACTTAGAATACCCAAGGCTGACCGCAAGTAAGAGCCTCCTCTACCGAATACGATTGGAGACAAAAAAAACTTCATTCCCAATCACAAACTTATACGAACAGGAAAGTGAGCCCTGTCGAGGAATGACAAAGGGTAAACGTGGATAAATGAGGTACGTATGACTCGATCCCATGAGGCCCTGGAAAGATTAAGGGGCGTATAAGGAAAAAAAAAAACATCTGAAAAAAAAATTATCGTTTTTTTTACAAACACATAGAAAAAACATGTGAAAAAGAAATTATCGTTTTTTTTTACAAAAATATAAAAAAAAATACAACGCATGGATAAAAGAGACAAAATGCAATTGGTCATCAGTTGCTTAACCTTCATTCCCCTTGACATAAACATTTAAAAAAATAAATAAAAAAATAAAGAACATCAACTCAACATTTTCCTCCGTTCGTTTTTTGTTTTGTGTTTTGCCAACTTCGTTTATCCTTTGACTATATTTTTTTCTTTTTTTAAATGTTTTTTTCTCTCTTTGACTATATTTTTTCCTTTCTTTTTGTCTCTCTTTGTTTGCGCATATGTCTCTTCCCCCTTTCTCCTATTTTTTTTTGTTGGATTTCTCAATTTGTCACTTTCTTCAATTCCTCACTTTCTTTGCTCTTTTGTTGGTGCTCTCTCCCTCTCTTGATTGTTTGTTTGAGTTTATGCGAGTGCTTTGTGTCAGGTTGCCTACAACATTTCTTACTTTTGCGGGCATTGCCCGCACCGCCCCCACCCCGAGTGCTAAGTTATTTTCTTACTCCTCTATGTCTCTCTATCTCTATCTCTTTTCTTACTCATCTATGTCTCTCTATCTGTGTCTCTCTATCTCTCTCTCCCTCCTTTCTCCCTCTCTCTCTCCCTTTCTCTCTCTCCATCCATCTTTCATTTCTTAAATTCGTTAA
>BFEA01000860.1:82948-95428 GCA_003427395.1 Chara braunii | reverse complement strand
GCCTTTTTTTTTTTTTTTTTTTTTAACAACATCAGTAGGAAACTGGTAGTGGTGGTGATAAGAGCCCCCACCCCTAGCAGCCCCACTGCCGGCTCCAATCTATTGGTAGGGAGCAACACCCGGTGAAAATCGGGTCCAGCGTCCCTTTTACAAAATGGAAGAGTCCTCTGAATGATCAATTTCCTCGGAACAATCCTGTTTATGAGCCTGCTTGCTATTGGAGTTATTTTCCGAGCTCACGACGTCGTCATCAAGAACTGCCCGGTGAACCGTAGGCAGAGAGGGAGAAAAGGACAACACACGAAGGGCTGTGACAGACTGTTTGGCAGGAGTCTATATGTATATATCGTCATATTTATGAGCCTGATTATACCCACAAGTGCTTCTTTTTTTTTATTATTATTACTGCACGAAAGTATTTGAATACTGATTACTCCAGTCTAATTAGCTCTAATACCATTGCCTACTAGTTGTACTAATGAGTCTCATAACAGCAAAAGGATAGGAGGAGGAGGCGGGGGGAGGAGGAGGAGGGGGCGGGGGAGGAAAAGGAGAATCAGTGAGTGATAAGGGAAGGAGGGCGACGAGGGTAAAGACGAGAGAAGGAGAGGGGAGAAGACTGAGGAGGAGGGGGGCTGTTGAGAGGGTGGAGCTTGAGAGCAAAAGGACTCGGAAGAAGGGGATGGAACAGGTGGGGGAGGAGGAGAGGGAGGTGGGGGAAGAAGAGGGAGGGGGAAGAAGAGGGAAGGGGAAGAAGAGGGGAATGAGTGAGTGATAAGGGAACGATTGCAGCAAGAGTAAGGACGAGAGTGAGGCGGGGTACAGGGGAGGGGACAAAACGGAAAAAGCGAAAAAAAAAGGCGGGAAAACAACAACAACAAAAGGGCGGGGACTTGAGTGGGAAGGACCAGCCAGTAGCGGCGGGTGACAGATCAGCAAAAGCTATAGGAGGACGAGGTTCTAATCGTCCCGATTCCTCGTATCTGGTCGTTGATCTCTGTAATCTACGGTCCAAAACACAGAGTAGCATTTACAGTGGCACCTTGGTGGCGTCGGTGGGAGGAAGGAGGGAGCCGTACAAAACACTCAGGGCGTGATCTTTCTTTCGTCAATTTCCTCCCCCACCCCTCAGTCACGAGGGGATCGAACGCCCCCCAACAAAACCTGCCCGCCCCCCCGCCCCCACCGCGAAATGTATGAAGTGAATTCCATTGCAGCTGTCTTCATAACCAAATGAATGCTGAATTATACAATTATGTGAAATTTTCAATTGCAGACTGTCGGTCGAAACCCCTGACAAGAATGGCAGCAAGTCTGAGAAACTACTCTGTCACACAGTCACATATGTGTGTGTTGTTGTCATACTCACCAACCACTCAAAACAAGCATGACTGTCCGTGCATTCAGAGTGTTCCGTAGAACTTTCACCGACTCATCAGGAGATTGTGTGTGTGTGTGTGTGTGTGTGTGTGTGTTGTTAAGGCACCGCAATTTCCCTCTCTCATTTCCTCTACAAATCATAACAAACCATCCATAACGAAAAAGTACAGACAGAAAGTATAATAGAAAGTGCAAGCTTGACCACGCTTGTTTGTTTAGAGCACTTTTTTTCTTCTTTTCTCTCCCGCTCCTTCTCCCGCTTCTCCTCCCGCTCCCGCTCCTCCTCTTCCCGCTCCTCCCGCTCCCCCTCCCACTCCCGCTCCTTCTGTCCTCCCGCTCCTGCTCCTTCTCCCGTTCCTCCTCCGGCTCCTTCTCCCGCTCCTCCTACCGCTCCCGCTCCTTCCCGTTCCTCCTCCCCGCTCCTGCTCCTTCCCGTTCCTCCTCCCGCTCCCGCTCCTTCTCCCATCCCTTGGTGGCGCTTTCTCTACGACCCCCTCTTCCCTTTGCCCTCGCTCGGCATTCCCCTTGTCCGCCCCAACTCTCTCTCTCTCTCTCTCTCTCTCTCTCTCTCTCTCTCTCTCTCTCTCTCTCTCNAGCCCTCCCGTTGCAACGTTCGAAAACTCTCTCTCTCTCTCTCTCTCTCTCTCTCTCTCTCTCTCTCTCTCTCTCTCTCTCTGCGGGAAACGACGCCGCCCTACTGCTCGCCTCGTCGCAAAGACGTTTCCCGCGTCGTCGCAAACACGGGAACTGACGCGCCCCGGGGCCATGTCCCACTTCTCGAGGTTTTGTTCTGGTTTCGAGTGTGCATGGCTCCTTGCCATCTGATCTGAAAATCTCAGGGCCCTAGTGTGACCACGTTGGACACGAAACATAAACTAAAACCCCGCAAGTGGGTCACGGCCCCGGGCCCTCTACTTGTTTCCCCAAAGAAATGGACTGATGAATCTAGCTGTATTTAAAGTCATACTACATGGCCCCTACGCATTTGATAAATATAAATAGTTCGCATGCATCTGACCCCAACTCCGTCCACCCCCAGACCAAGCTGCTGCAACTGGGTTCCCCCGGCTACCAACACGCTGAAACAGAAACGAAACCTACATGCATCTAACAGGAACTCTGTCGACTTTCCCAAAAAAAAAAAAAAAAAAAAAACTGTCCACTCCCAGACATACAAAACAAAAAAAGTAAAAAAACAAACACGAATTGGACTGAACACTGTATCTTCCCATGTTCTACAGAAAGATTCAGTCAGTCTCATTTTGTTTGCACGGTCGGAGAGTAGCAACGCCTCTGTCGATCTCCCAATGGAACGACCGGTCGACCGCGAAGCCCTATACCCACTTACACCCATTTACACCAATTTTTTAGGCCTAGGTGCACGACAACAGCCATCGACGAGCCACATTATGAATGCAGCTGGACAATGTGGCTGCCTCGGTGCACTCGTCCCCACCCGACCGCTTTTCCCATCTATAAACATGTCTCGAAAAGGAAAGTTTCCTCGGCGCCCGAATCTGGACGTTTTTTTGCGTCGCAACCCCCTATACGCAGCCATTCCTGGCTGCGAACACCTGGCCTAAAAGCTACAGGGGAGAGAAGGGGGGGGGGGGGGGGGGGGGGGGGCTGCGGGGGTTCAAAGGAGGCAAGGGGAGTAGAGTTGAAGGAAGAAGGGAGGGGGGAACAGACTCAGAGAGTTAGGATCTATTGACCTCAGGCGAAAGACTATAAAGTAGGGATAGGGATAACGCCTATTTGTGATGTGGTTATTCTGCAAGATGGGTATTTGAGTATATGAGTCTGCGGTAGTGCTGAGGAGCGCTTGCCTGGTGCAGAAGCGTACTGTATGCTCATCAAGTGATCACATACTCATTGTGCGAAAGTGTGCATGATCTGTTTTTCATCATATTGGAAAAATAATTTGTTATTTGGAGGCGGCATTACTACCTGTGCTGACGTGTTATCACTTTGCTACTAGGGCTGATTGACTGTACGGCAGACCAAGCTAGGCGCATGTACGAATGCGGTCGAGGAAAGGGTCGTGGACGGTCGTCCGCCTATTCGAGGTCTTGGATAGAGTACCCGGCCGGAGTACAGACTTCGACATCGAACACGCCCAGCGGCCAAAAAGTGCAGACACCAGCTGCCAACATTTCCGTGGTGATGCCGACTCCAAGCACAGTGCTGGCCACGATGCCGCAACACTAGATGCAAATGCCACCAATGCCGCCAATGGCAGGATACTATCCGTCGGGTATGGGTGGTGATCTCCAAATGGGAACTACGGTCCAAAGCAACCAACCGCGAATGCGTTCCCTGGCCCAGGACAAAGAGCCTGCTTCACAAAGGAACATCTCCATCTGGTCAAGAAACGGAAATTGCGCGATGCTGCAAAGGAATCAAAGTAGACCGGGCAAGTTGAATCGAGTGGAGGATCTAATTCTACCAAGAGCCAGCGAGGAAAGGCGAAGTATGACGACAACAGCGAAGGACAGATTAAGTCTTGGATATCGAGCACATTCGGGGCGCCGCTAAAGAAGACTGCAGAAAAACTAGAAGATATCAACAAACGGGCGACTGCTGTGATGGAAGAAAGCGAGAAGGGGAAGAAGAGGGGAGAAAAAAACAACCTCGACTTGGTGAAAGTGGAGAACGGGAGTAGTGGGAAACGAAAAAGGGAATTCGCGTCACCCATCGCAGCAAGATTGAAGGTTTAGTCACGGTCAAAGCGCGTTGGGAATGGGGTTAAGATGCATTCATTGAGAACTAATATATCAAACGACGAGGAGAAAGGAGATCCGTAAAGAGAAAGGGGTGCAGCAACGCCTTGATCGGCGAGGGGAAAGGACCTGAAAGGAGTGAGACAGGAACCAACAAGTTCGACGAAATTAAAGGCATTATCGTCGAATTGATGGGGGATGTGGGTATTAAAGATGAGGAGAACGAAGACTCGGACTCGCAAGGTCAAACAAAGAAGGCATTGGACAAGAAAGGAAAAGGGAAGGCAGAGTTGAGGAAGAGGGGAGGGATTGGACACAGAGAGCGAAACTAAGAGGAGTGATCATCGGAACTCAGACCAACCGGACGTAATGGAATGCATGAAAACATATTGGAGTACAACATGGCGCTGGAATACACGGCGATCTGGGCGCTATGAAAGAAATGAGAGGTCAAGCGTGATCGCAAGGATATGGGCGCATCGAAGCTTGTGAAACAATACACCGAGCAATTCTCCAAACTCATTAACAACATTGAGGATGAAAAGAGGGAACCTTCGGATGAAGACAAAGAAGACAAGGAGAAAACGAACAAATCCGGAGAAAATGAAGATGACATGGCGGGGAACTAATCAAATGGAATGGACTCACCATGTTGTTTGCCTAGCATGTGGCGATGGCTGCATAAACTAATAGAGGTTGAGCTTATAAGCAGCAATTTGCCCATTGATTTGAAGTATATTTTTAAAATTTGAGTGATATCGTTTGTGTTAATGGGTACTTGAACTGGGGTAGAGCCTATGTGAAGTACAAGGCTATGATAGATCGGGTCAAGCTTGAGAATCTGAATGACGATGAATTATGTGTCTATGCTCTGATCTCACCGTTCTACAAGGCCACCTTCGTTGGCCAAACATGCAAACAATTGAAAACCAGGTGGAATGAACATAGATCGTCTAGCTTGAATCCATGCACGAAGTTGCATTATTGGTTAAATTAGAAAGGGTATACGAGCTACATTTCAGACAAGTATCATAGCTAAAAAAAAAAAAGAGTATTGTCATTTCCAAGGAGAACCCACGCCTAAATATGATGAAATCATGAAACAAAAAAAAAACAACTATGGATGAAACTGATATAAAGACAAATAAAGACAAATGAAACTGATATACTCCTATGGATGCCGCTGTTGTTTGAATGTGATGGTCTTGATATCGAACCAACTATTGACTTCGTGAAGATTTTGAAAGTCACGAAAGGAAAGATGCGTCCTCTCAATATTAAGAATGAAAAAATAGTAAAATGACATAGACCTTGGTGATTGATTGCCTTAGTCTACAGACTAGTATAGAGACAATAAATTTTGCGTGAAGGAGAAAAAATATTTGCCCAAAGATGCAAAAAATTGATCGAGAATTGATGGACGTTGGAATGATTGGAAAAAATAAGTGTAATGGAGAAAGGAAAAAATCGAAGATGTTATCTCTTTTGAGGGCTCCATGGAAATGTCGGGAACTATATATGAACAAGAAAGGATAATTAATTCAGATGCTCAAAGGTATAAGGTGTATCAATACGCAGAAAGAAAAAGAAATAGGTAGGAGAATTTTATCGAAAGAAGAATCGGTATTAACCCAAGGATCAGATCAATTGTTAAAATGTCGTTTTGTACTAATGAGGACAAGAATGTAGTTTCAAGAGAGTTATGTGGTTGGATTTAGGAAGAAGTTCACTCACAATATCTCACTCATCTGCTGCAGAAGAAGTTGCAAGTTGCCTGGACGAAAGCGTGATTCGTAACGGATATCTTGCATCATCACTGCAAGTATGCTAAGATCGAAGGATCTTGTACTTACACATATTTTATTTTACTAAAGTGGATGTGCATGTTCATGTAAAATTGAGCGAGGTAGCTGAGTAAACCCCGTCGTGCACAACTTCAATAACATAACTACCCAAGGGCAAATGAAAAACTTATATACGATCCTTGAAGCACGTGAGATGATTGTATTGCTCCGAGGAAAGAAGGGATCATCTGAAACAGGTTGAGGATCGGACCAATTAAAATCTCACAACAAAATGTACAAATGGATGAGGATGTTGTCATGTCCGAGTACGTGTTGGGAACCAAGGGCGCATTCGAAGAACTGGTTTGCCACTACTAGATTGAAATCCAAGCGTGACTTAGATTGAATGTCCGATGCTGTATTGCTAAGTTATAAGGAAGATGTTCAATAACAACGCCAACTATGAAAAATGTTATGAGACTGAGGATGTTATCCTTGGAAGAACGAAAAAAATATCTAGTTAGCAAAACATGAACAAGTTGGCTGGATGAAACAAAGATGGAAAAATACAATACAATTTTATAATTAGCAAGAACAAAGACTTGGCGAAAAAACAACCAATATATTTATCTATCATGAGCACAATGAGTTTAGCCTCAAGGATGACGTCGGAAGTCTTAAACTTACTAATCAGAATAACAAACCAACCACATTTCAACTTGTAATCCACAAAAAAACTGAAAGAAGGGATTATGATGGTGAGCAAGCAAGTGGTAAAGGCTTCAGGCACCTACGATATCAAAATACGAACCTACAATGTCAATGAAATATTCACCAAGATCCCTCATTATAAAATTTTTGATGTTGTGAGATAGATAATTGTGGAACATAGAGAAAAATATAAACAGGGTAAGAAAAGTTTTAAACTTACTAATCATAATGACAAAACAACCATATTTCAACTTGTAATCCACAAAGAAAATAAAAGAAGGGATTATGATGGTGAGCAAGCAAGTGGTAAAGGCTTCAGGCACCTACGATATCATAATACAAACCTACAATGTCAATGAAATATTCACCATGATCCCTCATTATGAAATTTGTGATGTTGTGAGATAGATAATTGTGGAACATAGAAAAAAAAATAAAAACTGGGTAAGAGTGAAGTTTTGGAAAAAGACACAACGGTAGGAAAAGAATATGGGAAACCGAGTTGGAGGTGAATATGAATGAACAATGTAAGATGGTTAATTTCTTACTCGCAAACGCGTTCTCTAGAGCTATAAATGATATAATGATCCAATGAAAGGGCATACCAATAGGGGGGCACGCCAATGCGACCCTTGCTTGCCTTGTATGCATGAAAGTCGAAAGTGTTTTTTTTTTTTATCGTTGGGTAAGGACAAACAACTGGTATGTGGAAAACATTCTCGATGATCTCCTCCTCGTAACATGGCACAAGTCTGAAGCATGGGAGAAAAAACTGTAGAAGGAAGGTTGGATGGAATCATGAATTGGTACCACAAAAAATTTATTCTTGAAAGAACAAACGATGGAACCAAATGACACATAATTTTTTTAAAACAAAAGCAATTGTGCTTGACAACCCCGTGAAGATCATGTCGGTTTACAAATTTAAAAATGCAAACCACAATTGGAAAAAAAAAGTTTTCAGATACGTGATGATGAAGAGGTATGATTTATATGGATCAAACAAACAAAAATTTGTCACAATTATAGAGACTTTGCACGAAATTAGAACGAATATATCATAACACGATGTGCTCATTATGATACTGATAAGGTTTTATTGGGAATGCAACCCACCAAATTACTCAAGTGTGATCTACGTAAGGGCATTGAGAAAAATGGCAAGAAGGGTGGGAGGGAGAGTCAGGACAGATATTGCACATCTGTTAAGGGCATTATACCTGACGGATCAGGAGAGAAAGTGGGTCGAAAAGGGGTAAGGAGGTTCATAATAAATTTGCAGATGACCACTGATCTTAGTTGAAAAGAAACAGGCATGTAAGGTGCAAACCGTAGGGTCGAGAAATGAAGATGACATGTGGTCAACATATGCTAAACCGGTATCTGTTGACTACAAAGATCATCAATGACACAAAGTGGGACACAAGGGACAGTGAGTAATCACACCTGCCTCGAAGATTTGTGTAGACCAGATCAGTGAATCCCTTACCGTGCACCGAGCAGCAAACGATAAGATAAATGACATTCACATAAAGGATAAAATAAAAATTATGATCCGAGTGAGAATGCTTGCTAAACTGAGTGGAATATAGTGCAAACGTTTTTGTGCGGACATTCGGAGTTAATTTTTATTTATTTTTTATTTTTATTATTACTTTTATTTGTATTATCTTATTTGTTTTTAACGTTCATATTGCATTTTTGAGTTTTTCTAATGCAGGACGAGGGATACGTAGTAGTATTTATTCATGGGCATTGAGTTACCAGTTATGGTTTGAGGAAGATGAAGTATAAGAGTTATGAAGGCGTAGTGTGGATAACAACTATTTGTGATATGATTATTTTGCGCGGATAAAACTCAAAGAACATTGCATATTTGAGTTATACTCTGCTAATTCATAGTTATAGCGTGTGTGTTTGTATGCTTTAGAAGGCTTAATAACATAAATGTGAGTTTTCATCTAAGATAAAGATGTTGGAAGGCGCTGGTCCATCGTTGATATGTTCGTACATCGTACAATGCTCCAGTAAGCCTGCCTTGAAACGATTCATAACCATAGCTTAGAATGTGTCACGATGGCGCATTGAATTGAGACAATTCTTGTTGCTGACAACTTAAAGCTGCTGACCATGAGACCGTAAAACTGCCCCAAAACTCAAAAATTTTATTCACTTCAGACTTAAGGGACTGAACTAATTTGATATTTTTTTATCATTTACAACTAGTGCAATTCCGAGTTTGAATTTCATGTGTTCAGAATTTGCGAATAGTATGTGTAAAAAGTTTGTTGAAATTAACTCAAACTAGGGATCGGGTTCGAAAAAAAATGTTATGTGTTCTCCTTCGCTATAGTTTTTACTAATTTTTTAGCTCAAAAGAAGGTTGTGCTCAATCACTTCCTACCATTTTGTTGCGGATGATAGAGACTGCAAAAATAAGAATGTCCATCACATTTAATTTTTTTTTTTTTTTTTTTTTTTTTTTTTTTCAAGTTGAAACATCGCGGTTGATCCCCTCTATCGCAGTAGTGGGTGAGAGAACCATCTAGATTCAACTTCAAGGTTGCCATTGAGATAACTCTAGCCTATATTGGTTGGGAGCTGGACCTGTTGGAAAATGGTTCCAGCGTCCCAATGATAAATGAAACAGTTCTGGCATGTGTTGATATGTTGTTGAAAGTCTGACCTTTAGCCAATCAGATCAGATCTACGAACTTGCCTCTTCAGCCTCACTTCAAGCTGCTTGTTTTTTCCTTTGGATTCCTAGCTGGTTCCTTCTCATTATCTCTCATCATCTCATGTTGTATCTGGTCCACTCTGAAGTGATTCCTTGCAACATTGATCTGATGTCAAGAAAATCAAATTTGAACACTAACTAATTCTCGGCGCTGGTTTGAAAAGTCACTCCAAGGACGCGTATGACTGATGGATAGTTTGTTAGGAAGGGATTTTGTGCTCTACCATGAGTGATCAAAGATGAAATGACAAATGATATTGTCGTCTTTTATATCCCCTTGGCTGCACGGTTGCTTCACATTAAAGCAAGATACAAAAGTTGAGACTGACAAAAATAGATCTCAAACTACCTTATCTTGTTGGCATCCATACTAAACGAACTTTCACGTTTTATTTCCTCATTGAAAGGGTCATACCCCTATCAGCATCTCATTTCAACAAGATGTAACTCTTCGTTTATTTACCTGACGAAGTCTTGTGTATGCATGCGTTATTTACATGACAATAACAACATACTTGAAATTAGGGTAACATTCTTTTGTGTTTTTTCAATCTTTGTTTACATATACCTCCTCCAAAAAAAAATTTGTGACCCAATCGTCCACCATGAGATTTTTGAATAAATAGTGCTACCAAACCTAAATGGTTGGTGACACCAGCCAAAACAAGAGCAAGAGTGCAGCCGAGGCGGTTTCTTTTTGTTTTGCATGCATGGAAACCCACCATAGGAAAAAGAGGCTCAGAGGTACTAGTGGCTTAAGCCCAGTACGGACTGCAAAATTGCAGATCCGAGTTTGAGTCCTAATAGACTCAACTGATCCAGACCGCTTCTCGATTTATGTGTGTCAGTCTTGCGCAGGGGCCATGCAGATCTGCGCACGACCGATCTCAGCCGCGTGATCTCGTGATCACACGTCCGAGATTGGTCGCGCCTGGCGTTATGGTAGTCAACTCCAAAAGGAGCTGTCCCAATAGGTTGTTGTCAGGTTCGATCCCCTGCACCTGCTAGGTGAAAGCTTGATACTGTAGCCTACTGGGCTAGTTCCTATCACGAGAGCGATAGGAGCAACTCTTCTATAAGAAGAGCTTGGCCGAGTCGATATCCCCCCTTCCGCGGCCTTGCAGGCCCTGCCTGCCTGTGCCCAGCGGGCTTCGCCTGCTTGAGGCCTTGCAGACCCTGCTTGCTGGCCCTGCCCCATCGGTTGGTCGCGTTTGTCAACCACGACGGTCTCTAGCTCTTAGTAGAGCAGGCTGCTGGGTCTTTCGGCCACCATCGTGGTTTTAACCCCCGTACAGTGGTCCCTATTAGCCTCGTAGGCTCTGAATCGCGCGACTGCTAAGCCGCGCCACATTATTTTTACTAGGATAGGCCCGGGATCAATATCCTCAATGCCGCCTCCCTCTTTTTAGCCTACTTAGGCCCTGAATCGCAGTCACACGACATTATTTTAGGTAGGAGAGGATTAGTTCTAGCATTTCCACGTCCACAAGCCTCACAAAACGAAGCACTGTCGATTACTGCCATTATTCTCAGATGCTGCAGACGTCCGGACTAGGGTTCTAAAAGTTTTAGTCTCTCGGTCAAAGGCTAGGTCTGAATAAACTTTCAGCAAGCGTCGGCCTCATCAAGTCCTTCAATTCAACAAAAAAGTCGGACAACGTCGGACGTTGAAAAACCCCGACAAATACCCTTGTCAAGGTATTTGCCCCGACACCGTTATGTATGTATAGAAGATAGGGGCATATTCTAATAGAGTTAAATAGGTAAGTCGTCAGCCCCTGGGCACTTCCTTGAGTCCATCTGTTTAGCCGCATAGTAAAGTTCATCTGACGATATGGGCCTTTCCAAGTTAGGTTTACTTGGCGTTTGTAAAGAAGCCCTCGATAAATTTCAAAAATTGGAACCGTCTCGCTGGTCCGAGTGAAATCCATGAAAGGGTGGACGAGTGGTTAAGATATCATGAAAGTATATACTCACACATAACCTCAAGTTTATCTGAGGTTTGAGGGACCACAATGAAGAGGTGTTCAAACTCGATCATCGGAGTTACGGTAGTATGTAAGAGTAGGCGCCTAAACATTTCATTTGTTAGTTTCACAGGTATTATGTTGTTTTCTGCTAGCCAGACCTTTCATTGCTCTTGTTCCTTTATCTCCATTGCTTCCAGCTATTGTAGAACCCTTTTCGGCACCCTAGTCCAATAAAGATCGCAGATAAACTGCGTTTTCATGAAAATTGAGTTTTTTTTCGTTTCAGAATTCGTATTCGAGTGACCTGAAGAGGTCATTTGGCCTGTCCGATGAGGACCGTATTTTGGGATGAGTGGTAGTCTCATGGATGATCACTCATCCTAAAAAATGGCCCTTACAGAGAGACCAAACTACTTCTTCATGTCGTTCAAGTACAAATTGTGAAATGGAAAAACCTCATTTTAACGAAAGAGTGTTTACCGAACTTTTTCTCAACCCTAAATTTTTAATGTAAACAAGTGGACCCGCTGCAACCATGTTGCGGTGAAGGACGATGACAAAAACATTTTGGGAAACACCCCTCCCATCAGTTGGACCCCATCTTTCTAGTGTACCCCTACCAGACGTTACCCAACTTTGCAAAATGCATCGGCAATTGCCAACTTTTCGTAGGTGCAATTGAAAAAGGCCAAGAAAATTTGCACACCCAGGCCATTCCACTGTGCCCATATCTTCCAGGGACATTTTGACATATATCTCAACTTATGGGGGTATTTGGGAAATTACCCCCCCCCCCAAAAAAAAGAGACACTCTCTCTTCCCCCCCCAAAAAAAAGAGACACTCTCTCTTCCCCCCCCAAAAAAAGGAGGCATTATCTCTCTCTCTCTCTTTGTGTGTGTGTGTGTGTGTGTGTGTGTGTGTGTGTGTGTGTGCATGTGTGTGTAAGTGTGTTGTGCGTGTGTGTGTGCGTGAGAGAGATAGAGAGATCTCCCTCACCGCGATTCAACCCCCCCATGTCCCCAGTCCCCCTCTCTCCCCCGACTTCTTTCTACCAACTTCCCTCCGCCGACCTCCCTTCCTCGACTTCCTTTCCCATGTCGACTTCCCTGCCCCGAACTCCCTCCGCCGCCCTCCATTCCCCGACCCCCCTCCCCCTGTCTCTTATACACATCTAGAT
>BFEA01000860.1:64187-76147 GCA_003427395.1 Chara braunii | reverse complement strand
GTCAGCACCCCTTGTCCTCTCTCCCCAACCGCCATAGCTGATCCGACCCGAAAATCAGCGTGGCCCAAAGAAGGACAAACCCTCAATACCGTCCCTACCCTCTCAAAGGTCACCACCCACCTTGTGTAACCCTCGCAGGGAGGGACCCCAAAACTAAAGGAGATATCCACTCCAGCACCTCTGACCCCGATCTCACAACATCACAGTTGAGACTCCCTTGCGAGAACAAGATTTATGTGGCTTATAAATTAATACAAAATTTGCTGCAATACTTTATGAAGACGGTTGGCAACGAACCAACTCGTATGTCCTACGTTCCCCCCCWCTYTCTCTCTCTCTCTCTCTCTCTCTCTCTCTCTCTCTCTCTCTCTCTCTCTCTCTCTCTCTCTCTCTCWYWCACACACACACACAMWCAGTTTTWTKTTCGTCAGTCTTTCTCCTGTTATCTGTCTTTCCTTTGATTTTTTTCTTAGTTTTTTGTGTGCCCGACTAAGCACCCTTAAGTAGTGCAAAACAGTCAGTGGTGCCTCGTTTGGAGTGCCTACTGCACTCTTAGGGGGGTCACTCGGTTGAGGATGTCTTGATTGCCTATGGGTGATGACGGATGCTCGCCGGAGTCTCTCTCTGGCTCAGTGGGTGGTGGGAACCAACAGTCTGCGGGGTTCAATCATGATGCGAGTAGGTCATGTGCCACTCTGCTCCGTGTTGGATGTGTGGACTGCCTCGTGTGCGCTCCACCGCTGCTTCGCTGCTTGTCCCGCTGGCCTCACATGTGAATCTCTGCAAATTGCTGTGTGCGTTGCGTGGTGTGGCTGTGTTGTTGGTGTTATCTTGCGCTTCGCTGCTCCACTACCTTGCCGGTCATCCGCTGGGATGTACCTTCCGTGTTTGCCGCTTGTGTGCCTTGTAGGTTGGTTGCCTTGTTGCTGATGCCTTGTGCTTCACTGCACGGTTGCCGAGCTGCTGGTCCATTGCCCCTGTCGTCCCTTGCAGTGTCACCTTGGTTGTGTTGTCTTGTGCTTCACTACACAGTTGCCGCGCTGCATGTCCTACGCGCCATGTCGTTCCTTGCAGTTGTTTTTGGCATTGTGCAGCCGTGTTGCCTCTACTGTGTTGCCTGGTGCTCCACAGGGTTGCTGCCCGCCGCTATGTTCCGCTTGGGGACAGTCTGTCTTCAACAAGGGCCATAAAGTTTATGACCCAGACCACCAAATATGGAGATTCCACAGATTGTCGAGGGTTCAGCGTCCTGATGAGTCGGTGCGACTCTGACGAAGCAATCTATCATCAGGTCTTATTTTTTTTTGCTTTCGTGTTTTTTTGCTGCTTGTTCTTTTGTCTGGCTTGTTGGTCTTGTTACCTTGCTGCTTTTTGACTTCCAGTCCGTTCTTTTCTTGCTTAGTGTTGTTTGGCTGCCCACCCGCCTCCCCCATACCCTCCAACCTACATTCCATCCTGTTGTTTCACCGCCCTAGTGCTACTTCTGCCTAGTGCTGTTTGTCTGCCCGCCCACCTCCCCCATACCCTCCAAGTACTGTGTTGTGTCTTGACCTTTGCCTTGCCATTTTGTTTGCCTTGTTATACTTGCCTTGTCGTTGGTTGCCTTAGTTTTTGTTTTGTGTTTTTTCATGGCTTTTGAAGGCTGGACATTATAAGCATTCTTCTGTACGGGCATCCCGGGCTGCGGGCTCTTTCCCTGTGTTGTTCATAGGCACACCTTCCGACGCAACATGGTCGCGGGAGCCACACAATACAAACAAACACACACAGACAATCAGTTTTATGTTTGTCTGTCTTTTTCCTGTTGTCTGTCTTCCCTCTGATATTTTCAATGTATTTTTCATGTGCCCAGCTGAGCACCCTTAAGTAGTGCCAAACAGTCGGCGGTTTCTCGTTTGGAGTGCCTACTGCACTCTTAGGGGAGCCGCTCGGTTTGGGATGTCTGTGTTGCCTGTGGGTGATGATGGATGGTTGTCGGAGTGTCCCCCTGGCTCAGTGGGTGGTGGGAACCAACAGTCTGCAGGGTTCAATCCTGATGTGAGTAGGTAATGTGCCGCTTTGCTCCGTGTTGGATGTGTGAACTGCCTTGTCTGCGCTCTACTGCTGCCTTGCTGCCTGTCCCGCTTGCTTCGCATGTGGTTCTCTGCAAGCTCCAGTGTGTTCGCTGTGTGGTGTAGCCGTGTTGTTGGTGATGCCTTCGGCTTCGTTGCTCTGCTGCCTTGCTGGCCATCCGCCCGCCGTGCCTTCCGTGTTTGTTGCTTGTGTGCGTTGTAGGTTCGTTGCCTTGTTTGTGTTGCCTTGTGCCTCACTGCACGGTTGCCGAACTGCTGGTCTGCTTGCCCTGTCGTCTCTTGCAGCGTGGTTGCCTTGCTTGTATTGCCTTGTGCTTCACTACATGGTTGCTGTGCTGTTCACCCGTCTTCCGCTTGCCGTGTCGTTCCCTGTAGTCGTTTTTGGCGTTGTGCAGCCATGTTGCCTCGACTCCGTTGCCTGGTGCTCCGCAGAGTTGCTGCCCGCTGCTATATTCCGCTTGGGGACAGTCTGCCTTCAACAAGGGTCAAAGGGTTTGTGACCCAAACCATCAAATACGGAGATTCCGCAGATTGTCGAGGGTTCAGCCTCCTGATGAGTCTGTGCAACTGCAATGAAACAATCTATCGTCATCAGCTTTTATTTTTTTTGGTCTTTCGATTTTGTGGGACTTCTATTTTTTGGTTTCCCTGCTCAGTGTGTTTGCATGTCGTCTGCCCTCCTGCCGCCTATTGTTCACCTCCTGGTCTTGCCATCTTTGGGGAGTTCTTTTTTTGGTTTGCCTGTGCGGCTATGAATACCCCCCGGCGGCGGACAGGCGCAGCCAAGTCCGCGCCCGCGGACGAGTCCGCGAGCCCGCGGACGCAGCCGCGTGGATGCGCGGCTTTGGCGCCACGTGGCAGCCAGAGGGGAGGGGGTGCCGGGATTCTGGAAGCACCATTGGACGGCGCATCCCCTGCCCCACCCCCCCACACAAAAAAAAAAAGAAAAAAAAACAACTTTTGGTTGGGGGGGTTGGCCAACCGAGTCGAAAAAAAGAAGAAAAAAAAAAAATGACGCGTTTTTTTTTCTTTTTTTTTCGTTGATTGATTGATTGATTGATTGGTGGGGGCGGGGTCGCCCCCCCACCCCCCACAGGCGAACACACACACACACACGTAGTATTGTAGTCTTGTATATTTTGATGTTCTAACGGAAGATTCATTCGATTTTGCTTTTTTTTGTTTCTTTTGATTGATATTTGATTGATTGATTGAGTGGTGGGGGAGGGGTCGCCCCACCCCCCCGCCACCCACACACACACACACACACACACACACACACACACACACACACACACACACACACACACNCCCATCCCGACTTCCCTCCCTGCATTGACCCCCCCCCACCACTTCCCTTCCCATCCCGACTCTCCTCCCTCCCTCGACGTCCCTACTCCGGCATCCCTACTCCGATGTCCCTACTTCGACGTCCCTACTCCAATGTCCCTACTCCGACGTCCCTACTCCAACGTCCCTACTCAAACTTCCCTTTGCTGACCTCCCTCCCTCGACCTCCCTCCCCCGACCTCCATTTCCTGACCCCCCTCCCCCGACCCCCCTTCCCATCCCGAATTCCCTCCCTGCACTGAACCCCCGCCCAGGACTTCCCTTCGCGTCCCGACTCCCCTCCCACCCCTGACGTCCCTCCTCCGACGTCCCTACTCTGACGTCCCTACTCCGACCTCCCTACTCCAACGTCCCTACTATGACTTCCCTTTGTCGAGCTCCCTCCGCCAACCTCCCTCCCCCGACCTCCCTTCGCCGACTTCCTTCCCCATCCCAGCGAACCTCCCCCTACTTCCCTCCATCTATCCCCACCTCTCTCCCCCGATCCCGACTTTCCTCCATCGATCCCCAACTCCTGATCCTGGCTTTCCTCCACCTCTCCCCACCTCTCCCCCGATCCCAGCCTCCTCCCTGATGGCGCCGAGCCTCTTGACCCCTGTGCCAACCCTCCTCCCCCACTGTTTAGAACCTACTCTCGAACTGCACCCACCCTCCTTCCCAACTGTGTCGACCCTCATCCCCCACTGCACCTACCCTTCTCGCCGACGCTCCTCATCCACTGCACCAATCCTGCTTTCCCACCGCACCCGATCTCGTCCCGGGCTGAGCTGACTCTCCTCCTCGTTTGCATCGATCCTACTCCCCAAGTGTGCCGACCCTCCTCCCCCACCGTGCCCACGCTACTCACTCATACACACACACGTACACACACACACATACACACACAGAGTAGTGTGCGTAGTAGGGTAGTAGAGTAGCGTAGCGTAGCATATTAGAG
Organism: Chara braunii; assembly: GCA_003427395.1. NCBI lineage: Eukaryota > Viridiplantae > Streptophyta > Charophyceae > Charales > Characeae > Chara > Chara braunii. Next base: position 71,788 of record BFEA01000860.1, on the reverse strand, counting down.
TACCGTAGAGCAGCGTCGTAGTAGAGTGTCGTCGAGTATTGTAGTAGAGTAGCGTAGCGAAGCATAGCAGAGTAGCTTGGAGTATCCTCTCTCTCTCTCTCTCTCTCTCTCTCTCTCTCTCTCTCTCTCTCTCTCTCTCTCTCTNCTCTCTCTCTCTCTCTCTCTCTCTCTCTCTCTCTCTCTCTCTCTCTCTCTCTCTCTCTCTCTCTCTCTCTCTCTCTCTTCAGTTGATCGATCCATTGACGTGGTAGCTCCTGCAACAAAACATGCCACCTCGATCGATCAGATGATCGAGAGACAGAGAAAGAGTATATCCGCTTTTCTTTTTTCCCATGCTACAACGATCGATCGACGTGGTAGTTCGTGTTGCCAGACATGCCACCTCGGACAATCGGACCATCGTGCGCGACAAAGAGCAGATATGTTTTTTTTCTTGTTTCCCACGCAACGACGATCGATCAAGCGGATGACACGTCTGAATCGAGTAACGTAGAGCAGCTTAGAATAACGTCTCTCTCTCTCTCTCTCTCTCTCTCTCTCTCTCTCTCTCTCTCTCTCTCTCTCTCTCTCTCTCTCTCTCTCTCTCTCTCTCGTGCGCGCTCCCTCCTCCGGTTCCGCCCATCCCGTTGTTTCCCGTGGGCCTGTGACCGCGTGTGACGGCGGGACCGCTATAACTTTTAGGTGTATAGAGAAATTTGTTATCTTGCCGTTTCTATTAAACCACCAGTCCGCCCGCCCGAAAAAAAAACCGAAGTGCCGGTAGGCCGCGTAAGGCCTTTTATAGTTGCACGACCGGGATCCCTTGGCCTACCGGGTCCCAGGCAGCACACACGGTTCAGATGTGGGACCCGCAAACCCGCCCTTGCACGCACCATGCCGATGTCCGTCCTGTTGTGTCTGGACGTCAAAGTGACCTGGCGACGGTTATTTCAGTGTTTTTTTTTCTCAGCGGAAATTAGAAAAGATATTGCATTTAATTTTTTTATTTATTGTTTTTTTTATAATTTTTTTTTGTTTTTGTTTCGGCATGTTTTCACATCCAGTGAAGGGACGCGGTCGTTTGGGGTTCCCTGGCGTGGCTAGCCATCCGCGCAGCCATCGCCTGGCGCAAATCTGCGAACAGGTGGCGCGTCTTCGTGCACGTCAGCGTTCCCCACGTGGCGCCTTATCCCGTACGATACCCGTTCGTATCCGTTTCGCCATGACCAGCGGCCCCGTGATGCTGACTTCGATGGAATCAGCCGGCGTGTCTCTCTCTCTCTCTCTCTCTCTCTCTCTCTCTCTCTCTCTCTCTCTCTCTCTCTCTCTCTCTCTCTCTCTNGGGGGGGTGGGGCGACTCCTCCCCCACCACTCGATCAATCAATCAATCAATCAATCAATCAATCAATCAATCAAACCCCATTTTTTTTTTAATATATATTTTGGATCTGCATTTTTTCAAAACACCTCATACTTCTGCAAAAAACATAAATTTATTTCTGAAAAAATACAGGTAAACTCACAGACCATATATCTCATGATAAAAAATGACAAAAAAAAATTCCTGGTTTTCTTTATATATATATTTTTTAATTTTCTTTAAATCCAATTTAGTGTTTTATTTTTTAAAAATCCTAAACAAAGTCGGATCCCAAAAAAAAAAAAAGGTTGTAGGGCTTGAAATTCCCTACAACCCCATATTTATTTTTATTTTTTTTACCCATTATTTAATTCAGGAAAATTCTTGCAAAATCACGTCCACGGTGCGGACCTGGTCGGCCGCGGATGCGGACCCATTTGGGTCCGCGATCCGAGCTTGGCCCCGCGGACGCGTCCGCGGGTGTTTCATAGCCTGTGCGTAGTTTGCCCTCCTGCCTGCCCCATGCCCTGCATCCTATGTGGGACTCGAAGAAAGCTGGTCATGGTAAGCCACGGATGTATGAGGTAGCTTCAGAGAAGTAAAGTGGCAGCAGGGAGCATTAGTTTGGACATGACGAGGGCCTGGTGTACCACTGTGGTGGTGGGGTGCATGACATGGATTTGCCGTGGGATCTGATTTTCACACACACACACACACACATGCATACACAGTCTCTCTGTCTCATATGAATGGAGAAAATGTTTTCTCAACTTGTGTAGCTTGTGTACCCAGTCACGATCGTAGAGATAACCAAGGGCATGTTGGCTGTCACAGTGGTATATCTGTGACTCAGAGAAGTGGAAGGAAACAAACATTCTGACGCTCCCCAGAATGGACAGAACCCAGAGCCATTAGCCTAAGGTTGTTTTCGTGCAGGTCAGAAAGGAAGACACAGACAAAAAGGAAACAGCTTCGGAACGCAAGCACTGCCCAGGCCCACCTGATATCGTGACAGTCAGGGTCAGCAGGCACATCCAAGTCACCACTTCCCACGAAGCTACTCTCTCAGTCACTCCCTCATGTAACTCCCATTTCACCCCGGGCCCATATTATCTCATTCTCAAGTGGATGGCAGATTTATTACAACTATCTTGCTTAAGGATCCTGTGGCTGTCACAGCATGGGTTCAATGCTGAAGCACACACCAAAACCTTCCCATTCTTGTCTAGTATCCTTGCCCGGGGAAACAAAGAAGTACAGGTACACCCAGAATAGAATAGAAGGGTTTGCATGTGGGAAAGGGGAGGTCGTATGGACTGGTGAGGTTCCACTGAAGCCATGATGTCCTGTTGACAGCAGTCGGAGTTGACAATTCAAACCGCAGCATGCAACATAGTCACCCATATGTCAAGTCAACAACATTTCGTTTTCTCTTCTGAATGCACGGTATCCGCTTCGTCCCACAATTGGTTTAATGTCGTCAAGTTTCTGGTGGGCCTTCCACAACATAAAACGACTACCTATGACATCTACCACTGTCCATAACGCCAACCATACCTGCTCCACCCCCGGGGGCAGGTGGGGGGGGGAAGCTGTCTCTTATACACATCTAGATGTGTATAAGAGACAGCTGCGGAAGTCGAAACGCCATAAAACGATGGTTGTCGCCATCAGCGTCGTCTTCCGAGAATCGTGCATGTACAACGCACGTGGACACGAACACGCAACAACACGCAAACGTAGCCATGGACGAACGCAGTGAGGGATCCCGCGACACCTATATGGGGTCTTACGCATGCAAGAGCAGCTTCACCATCGCCGGCAGCGGTGCAGGTGTCACGCCCTCGCGGGTTGGGTAAGACGCAGGAGGGGACGCACCGAACAAGGAATTTGTGGCGATGGCGGACTGCGTCCACAACCGATGCAGCCGAGGACGAGGAACGAACCCCTATGCTTTCGGATCGGACAACTGCGAGACCGGTTGTTTCCACTCGCGTATAAAAGAATGAAAAAAGACAAAAAAAAAAGAAAAAAAACACGCACAACTTCGAAACACAACACAACCAATACACACGAGGTGAAAAGAGGCGCGAATGGACAAACTAAGAAGATGAATCGTCTGTGCCAACAATTTTTGCAAATGTATGCAATGCCAGATCACATAGATTGGGATGATAACTTGCCTAAGATTGCAAGTGCGTACAAAAACAATGTACACACAGTGACTGCCAGAACACCGAACGCACGCCACAAACGGTGGAAGTTGCGACGTCTCATTGATGCTTTGAACCAGGACCGAGTTCAACGGCTACCGCAGAAACACAAAAATTTGCAGTTCTGTATGGAAAATATATAAAGAAAGTAAAGGAAAACATTCAGAAAACCCAACTACAAATGATTGAATAGGCTAGCAAACATCGTCGGTCATCAGAGTTCAAAGAATATGATCTTGTTTGGGTCAAGGTATCACATAAGGTGTACACTATAAATTACGGACCCTGGGAAATTCTCAAGGTGATAGGGGATACTGATGGACCAACATATTGAATAGATGTACTCCGACACCTAAAGACACATCCTGTCTTTCACACATCTAAGCTACTGCCATATGTAGAACGTGATGATTTTCCCAGCATGCCATCTATGTTTCCTCTTTCAATGGACGGAGGCTATGAAGTTGAGAAAATACTTGAGAATGGATACTTTTCTACAGGTGGCAGAGGAAGACCACAAAAGCAGTTCAAGGTAAAGTTTAGGTCTCAACCCTCGTCCGAAGCTCGGTCGTTTAGCAAGAAAAAACTTTTACCGACTGCTCATGATATAGTCTATAAATATGAGTGTGGTTTGAAAAAAAACTAAATCTAAAAAATTTCTGCGATGGAACACGAAGATTGGGCCGGCGGAAATGCAATAACCCGCTCAAATATGCCTATGTCGTCGCCAAGGGGCCCACCCGCAGGCCACGAGTCGGCCTTAAGGCCCTTCGTTCAACCAGGGAAAACAAAGCCCATGAAAAGTGGCTTCAAAGGCCCTGCGCCCAACAGTTGACCGAAGTCAACTCATTTAGAATATTGAGGCTCATGAGTTGAAGTCTTCACGGACCCAGTCCAGGCCACCGATTAGACACACACACTTGGTTGTACTCAGGTATCCAGGCAACATCCGGTCCAAGTAGAAGTCTACAACTGTACGAGATCCAGACCGTCGGTTGTGAGTCAACCTTAACCTCCGTACGTGAGAGACCGAAGGTTGGTCGACATCGTCAACACTATTTATTGACCCAGCCCCTGGGAATCAACATTCAGTCTTGCCTTGCTGCTTGACGATGGCACGACGTTGGCTTGACACTGGCTAGATGCTGGCAAAACGTCGGCTTGACGTTGGCTGGACGCTGGCTGGATGCTGGCAAGCTGGTTCTACGCTGACAATGTGTGACAACGATGCGAGACAACTGCTTTGTGTGCTGACGCGACTCTGCTTCTGGTGACAGTTGTATTCTTGGATGTCGATGTGACATTTGCCACACTCTCTTTCGCATTGCTAACGGGGCGCATGTCACTCTGTCTTCGACGTAGATTGGGGATGCGACAAGGAGGGAGATCAACATCTATGGAATTGATTGAGTGAGAGAAGGGGAAACTTACCTGTTGATGTTGTCGACATTGCGCGTTGCAGAGACGTCTTAATGGGGGATATGTGCCTACGTGGCACTATGTTGTGATCATATCTCGTCAGACTTGTTATTGGGACACTGTTTGCTGACGTGGATGTGGGGAGACGCCCGAAGAAGAAGAGGGGATTGTGGGAGATCTATCTACGTGGACATTGATGGATACTTTATTTTCCACCCTCTAAGTCTTTTCTCCCTCTTTCCTACTTCGTCCTATGGTTACGAGACGTTGTATTCCAGATCACATTTCACAATTATTAAACACATTTATCAGCGTTGAGTTATCCTGTATTTCGACACTTGACAAGTTTTCTCCGGACTAGGTTCATTACGTAACTTGTTTCCAGTTCCATTATATACAGAGCAAATAAGCAAACATACAGTGCAAAAACACGCAAACACAAACAATTGTTCATCAGTTGTTTTGCAAAATTCAATTGTAATATCATCAAAAACCACAAACGTTTTTTTTTTTTTTTTTTTTTTTTTTTTTTTTTTTCCTATTCGTGGGAAGCATCACGTGCTGAGAACCGGGCTCAACTGAGAATATGTAACACATTTGAAATTTCGGGGCCATTACCCGGCTTCGACTAGGAAAACAATCAGTCAATTACCTATGAGAAACAACTGCAGTTCTCAGAAAACTGTCTATGATCTACCCAACCACAAACCAAACCTGGAAATAGAAGATCCTAACGAAAACCTCCTACTGTTTACACCTCCCTTTCAACAAGCGAAAAACGTTAAGTCCAAGCGTTTAGTCCTCGTACCAGAACTTATCTGATCTGATATCCCCTATGCTAGGGTTACAGAGCAACAAAAACTTCCCCAGTACCGACCAACCTGGTTCAGAGAGCAAGGAGTGCCTTCCTCCCTCGACACTCTCGATTAGCCACACGCCCCTTAGTTACAGGGAAAACCCCGGGCATCAACTACGTCAGGCAAACCGGTTATGCCTTCCTCCCTCGACATAACTCCACATACCTCTTGCTCCCCAGGTTACAGAGCAAAAGCTCTAGCACCGGTCTGCGTCGTCCCAACTTTGTCCTTCTGACCTACTTACTTAGACAGACGTCCCTTCCCATGTTGAACCCCCCTTGCTTCCTCCCATATTTCAATTCTCACTATCTCCTTCCCCCCTGACATTCTATCCACAATCTCCCTGATCATAGGCAGAAACCCAACAGAAAATTTCTTAAGACCTTAGACTAGGAACATACGAGAAAAACCTGATTGGCCTAAAAACAGGAAGAGAGGAAAACAAAAACCACCAACAATCCAACTCTCTCCTCGCACTACAGAGGAAAGATCGTAGCTCAGATGTTCAGTCCTCCCACCACAACTCGCTAGGTCTCATACCCCCCCTGCTAGGATGACAGGGCAACACCACTTCCCCAGTACCGATCGAGCTAATTCTGACAGTCAGGAAGTGTCTTCCTCCCTCGACAACTTCCTTAGCTAAAAAGCCCCCAAGGTTAAAGGGTCAGTGCCCCGGCTTCAACTGCGTTGAACAAGATGGTTATGCCTTCCACCCTCGGCATAGCTCCAATAGTCTCAAGCTCCACACCTGGTTACAGAGCACCTACGCTCCAGCACCGACTATTGTCACCCCACCCCGCCCTTCTAATTAGACCTACCCCCTGAACTCTAATCCCTCCTCTGCCCACGTACCCACCACACTTGCCTAGCAACCTTAGGACCACTCTTCCCCTTCCTCCTATCCGGCGTCAACTAAAATTATACTATTTTTTTTTTCAAAAAATTAAGAAAATTTCAGAAAAATCAACCACACAAAATCTTGAAGAATCACATGAACATTTAAGCGCCCACTATTCCCACAGGGAGAGGGGAAGAGAGGGAGAAGAACAACCCTCTCTCCCCATGGAAACTTCAGCGCCTATTGAAGTCTCGGATACATATAAAAGGGGTCACAAGAGCCAAAGGGATAGGGATTACTCCCCTCCTTCAAAAAACGACCCCCTGTTTGTTTACTGCCTCCGCGGGAAGGCGCCCCCTCACCTCCCCGCCCCAGTTCAAAACAGCTCGCAGGATACCCCTCCTGCTCCCACAGTCGCATACAATACCCTCTAGAGTATGCCCCCACAGAGCAAACAATACCCCTATCTTCCTGCCCCACCCCCTCCAAGTGGAACAGCCCTCTCAACTCTCACCCTGCTGACGTCAGCACCCCTTGTCCTCTCTCCCCAACCGCCATAGCTGATCCGACCCGAAAATCAGCGTGGCCCAAAGAAGGACAAACCCTCAATACCGTCCCTACCCTCTCAAAGGTCACCACCCACCTTGTGTAACCCTCGCAGGGAGGGACCCCAAAACTAAAGGAGATATCCACTCCAGCACCTCTGACCCCGATCTCACAACATCACAGTTGAGACTCCCTTGCGAGAACAAGATTTATGTGGCTTATAAATTAATACAAAATTTGCTGCAATACTTTATGAAGACGGTTGGCAACGAACCAACTCGTATGTCCTACGTTCCCCCCCACTTTCTCTCTCTCTCTCTCTCTCTCTCTCTCTCTCTCTCTCTCTCTCTCTCTCTCTCTCTCTCTCTCTCTCTCACACACACACACAC
>BFEA01000860.1:26338-38445 GCA_003427395.1 Chara braunii | reverse complement strand
GAGTCTCTTTATAGACGGTCCGGTAATTGCCTCTCCCTCATAGGGATGGCCTGACCGGCATGACCTCTACAGTGCAGCAAGCAGACGAAAGGACAGTCGACAAAGCATGCGTGTACTAGTCCTAGCGGGTTGGCATGGTGACCGTTGTCGGAGCAGAAACCCTTATAAGGGTATCTGCTCAGGTTTTTCTATTTCGGATGCTGACCGACTTTTTCGATGAACTGAGAGACTTGATGAGACTGAGGTTTGCCAAAAGTTTATTCAGACGATAACCTATGATCAAGATAAGAACTTTTATAAATCCTAGTCCAAATGACTGCGGCATTCAAGAGTAATGACGTATCCAATTGTGGCGGTACGACTAGCCTTAGTTCACGTTTGGCGAGGCTGCAGGGACGTACAATCATTGGAATACTAATTTTAACTTCTATTATACTTAAAATGATGCGATTCAAAGCAAAAAAAGAGTAAAAGAATAGTTGCACCAGGGGTGTGGCGATGGATAGAAGGAATAACACGGCCAAAGTGTCGTACCACTTCTAAAGGAAACAGACCGTCAAAGGTCCGAGGGTAGATCCACGACAAAAGGGTTGGACTGCCAGGCCTACCGGACCGAGCCTGGTCGGTTAAATGGCAGGGTGACTGCCCTTTTGAATGGGTTGGGCGTGTCGCGCCCTGCCTAGGCCAGCAAATGGGCGGCCTGGTGAGCCGTAACCCTTTAAATAGAAGGGCGGCGGGGATAGCTCCCATGATAGGAGCTAGCCCAGTAGGTACCGCACTAAACTTTCACCCAGCAGATGCTGGGATCGAGCCTAATGATACGTTGTCTGGGCTAGCTCCTTTTTGGAGCTGCCCACCGTATAGCCTTGAAGCGCGGTCATTTTCGGCCACGAGATCGTCAGATCTCACGACCGAAAACGGCCGTGCGGATACAGTATCGCCCTTGCGTGAAGGATGACACGCATAAATCGAGAAATAGTCCAATTTTTCTTTTCGATTCCCTGAAGGGAATCGAACTCGGGTCTGCACATCAAAGAGAGAGGAAGGAAACGCTAGCAAAGCGTGGCGCTGGCAACCGTGATCGTTGGCTTATGCCAACGGCATTATTACTACTAAAAAAAAAAAAAAAAAGGGGAAAAGAATCTAAACTAAGTCGAGGCTCCAGATGGCGCCAAGAAAAGTAACAAGGGACTTAGATTCCCCAAAAGAAAGCAGGCACCGTTTTCAACGGCGTCAAACCGTTTTTTTTTTTTTTTTTTTCATTCTTAGATTTTTTTTTAGATTTGTTTCTTTTTGTTTTTCTCTTAGATTTTCTTTTAGATTCCCCTCGTCTTCGTTTGTTTGATGTACATGTTCGTCGAAAACGAACGGGCGAGGCTTTCACTTGCGATTGGTCCTACGTGACAGCCTATGGATGAGCACCGTCAAATGAATCTACCCTTGGAACGCGAACTGTACATTGCCACTCTAGTGTGTGTGTGCATGTGTAGGATGAGCAAAATCGAATAAATCTACCCCTGAAAATGGGGGTATCCACTGCTACGGTCTGCTCAACCGTGGGAAGGCAGGAAAGGTAAGTTTGTTACTCTTTTTGTTTTAGTTTTTTTTTACTTTTGTTGTTTCCCCCTTTCCTCCCCCCGTGGCCGTTGGGGAACGAGGAGAAATGGGTAAAGTGGAGACGAGTAGATTAAAAAAAAAAAAAAAAAAAAAGGCAAGCAAACGAGGCAATAGCCTCGTGAAACTTGAAAAGAACAGTCTCTTGGACTGTGTGGGAGCACAAAGGCTCCCACTTCGTTTTTGAAACAGATGACTGTGGCCGCAAGATCTTGAATCTCACGGCCCACAGTSCGTGCGGGAAAGAAAGAGAGGTGGAGGGGGAGAAAACGAGGGAGTTGGGAGGGGAGGTCCTACCTCTCCCAACCTGACAACTACCCTCCCCGTTTTCAAGGGAGGGCATAGAAAAATAAGGAGGGGATGGTTGCATGCAACTGCATGAASCTGGCCGAGAGAATGGCCAGGCGCGTGCAGTTAGATTTAGTTTTAATTTTCTTTTCTTTTTGTTTATTTCTTCTTTGTTCTTGTGAGGACACTTGTCCTCAGGTGGTGCTACCTCTGGCAGAAGCTGCCAGAGGTAACTATCAGGCTCTCGTTTTTAGAGGGAGCCTGAAATTTGAGGGGTCATGAAGGAAAAAGGCTAAGTACAACCTTTTCCCCGATGTATCTCCCCTGGAAAAAGGGTCTAGCTACATCAAACTAAAGGGTTGTATCTCTCCAACCCCTTGTCAAAAAAAAAAAAAAAAAATTGTTTTGGAAATGCCACGACCCCAGCTATCTCGTGAAAATCCGAGATAGTTGGGAAAAAGAAAAGAAAATGAAAATGAGGGCAGTTAAAAAAACTGCSCTCWCTAAGGCTATGGTTGTGGTACGGCCACAGTTAGCCTTGGATCTTGGCCAGATCAAGGGCTCACTGTGAGCCCGCAATTTGCCTAGGGGTTAGAGTGACGTCCAACCCTCCTCAGCCACTATAAAACAGGAAGTTGTCCCCAGCTGCCACACAAAGCACTCGTGCTGCCAGTGTGTGACGAGCACAGTTGAGTGCTGCCGGACTGCTGGAGGTGTTGTCGGAGGCAATGTGGGTGAAGGCTGGAGGTTTGCAGAGGAGCGCGAGGAGAGGCGTTGGGCAGCCATAGCCAAGGCACGGAGCACTCTGCTCCTCTCCCCTCTGGCTGGTGTTGATCCCACGGGATTGAATCAGGGATGCGGCGGGACTATGGCGACACGGCACTGTGAAATTTGGGCCTGGGGCCCAAATTTTATTAATTTTGGCCAACCATTTTTCCACTATAGTTGGAAAATGCTGCCGAAATTTTACAGCGGCAGGTAGCGGCGACAAGGCTGTTGGCAGCGGTACCGACAAACCAGACCTGCGGCAAGCCATTTTTCCCAATCGCATAAGGAAGTGCTGCCGAATTTTACGGCAGTGAGTAATGAACGGCTAGGCTGTTGGTGGCGGCACCAGGCGGAACAAACCTTTGGTAAGTTATTTTCCCACTTCTGTGGGAAAGTGCTGCCGAATTTTTTCGATGCCAACGGTAACAATTTTGGCAGCGTTATGCTGCCAAAATTTAAGATCGTCAAGAGGTACTGAGTGGAAGGAAAGTGCTCGCAATCGGCAATGACATCAGTGAATACCGTTCTTGAGTGGGAAACCGATGAGGAAGTGACACTTTATTTTTTTCCTTTTGCGTCAACAAAAGGCGGGACGTCATGCATTGTCCAGGTGGGACTAGTGGGACAGTTGGGACGCGTGAGTAAGACAAGTGGTGCCAGCGAGGAGAGGCTGGTCATTTAGTTTTTGTGAGAACGAGTGGAGGTTATATTGGCGAGTGGTATCATCTGGAAGTGTAAAGGAAAAGCGAGGGACCATTTGGGACCACGCGGTACCAGTTGGCACTGATGTGGACCACTTGGTACCAGTGGACACTAACATGGACCACTTGGGACTAATTGGCACGAACGTGGGATCGCCTGGAACTAGTTGGGACTGACTTGGAACCAACATTTTGTTTTGAAACTCATGCGACTTGCCGTCATCGAATCTGGAACTACCGCGCGTGGGACTTGCAAGTTGGGAACATATTGGGACAAGCAGTTGGTCTGAGACTTGCCTTGGGACTGTAGTTTTCTCGGCGACAAGTATATTCTTTCTTGGATTTCTTGAGTGATCCTGGGTGCGTTCGACACCACTTCACTCAAGGTCAGTTGATTGACTCAGACTTGCTTTCACATCTGTGTGAACCCACACTTTGCTTAACCTTGTTTGTTTTGGACGTTCAAAAGAAAAGGTAGAGGAAAGTTGTGCGAGTCATGCATGTGGATGGAAAGGTCTGACTCGAGTATTGGACTGTGTTTTCTTTTGAACTTGTTGTTTGGCTTGGTGTGCAGGTAGGTAGAAGGATGCTTGCAAAGGGGATTAGTTGTGCCCAATCAGGATTGAAGAAAAGGATTGTCCTTTTTCTACCTTTTGCCAGCCTACATGTTAAAATCATTTGTATTTTGAAATGAATAAATTCAACATGCACTATGAAAGAAACTTGATGAATATAATAAAAATGAAGGTAATCAAACTTAGCTTTTTTCCGAGGATTACCCGTTCTATCCCGAATGACCTTATCTACCTATATTTGTCCAAATGATTCTTATTTTCTGTCTCCTCTGAATTAAAGTTTTTTTTTGTCTCATTTTCTGTCTCCTCTAACTTAAAGTTTCTTTTTGTCCGAGTTACCCCGAACTTAGGAGAATAGAGAATATATGAAAGCTACTTGCAGTGGACACATCCTCTATCTCTAGGAAGCATCTGGGGCGAGGGTTCGTTGCTTTAGGAGCCGGCCCTGTTATCGACCCAGAGTGGACCGTTTCTACGGGGGGGTACTCTGCCGATTCGATGGATACCGCCCGACTAATGAGATCTGAGCTCTTAGCTCGGGCGAGGAGGAGTACCCCAGACCACTTCCTAGAGGGAGAGACATGCAACACTTCAAGCAATGCACGTGATGAAGAACCATCCGCAAAGCAGTCTGTCATCCAAGAAAATTAGCAATGTATGAAGTCGGGTATGTGGGTTTAGCCTTAAGTCGGCGATGGGTTAGAATGAATAATTTTGGCAGCTCATCTCATCAAGTCAAAACGAAGATTGTCCGACTACTTTGTCAGTTGCATCTATGTTATTGTTGGAGGCCAACTCCTCGTTGGCAGCAGCTGTATGATTTTTGCAGAGTTCGACCCGGGTTGGTCGAATTTTATTTTGATCTTGTGTCTTTGGATATACGATATGATGATTTGAATTCTTTTAGTTATCATTTCAAATTAGGTATACTCTTGTCGACTACGGTCGACTCTTTTTTATGTAACTGTGTGTGGTTGTTATAACGTTATTTTTGACTGGTGGCGAAAGGGACTAGGACCTGTGGGTTCCATGCTTGGTTGAGACCGTCCTAGTCGGCGTCCGCTTCGTACTTATGAGATCAGCGCTCTAATGGACGAACGATGTTCGGGTTCAATAGGTGTTTTAACCACGCGTACCTATGCTACAGCGAGCGAGCAAACGCCCTCGGCTGACCTACCTCTACAACTACATATAAAAGCTTTCGTACGTGGGTCAGTAGCTCAGTAGGGATACACCCCTAAGGGTGGTGACAACCCCTTAGGGACGCAAGTTGTGCCCCGTGGGAACCTATCCTGTCGTAGGGGACCGCGGGAAAGTACAGCTCGCGCACCCGGCTAGAGCAGCTAAGGAACGACGTGATCGCKCCCGTCCCGGCTGTTCGCAGGATACTTTGCGTCGTTCTCAAGTTCTCTATGCTTTGCTTTTGTTTAACTCCTGCGTAACAAGGTCGGGAGGGCTCCCGCCTCTTCGCGAGAAAAGGAGGGGGCCGATGCGCTCGACACCGTGACTTGAGTGCTTTGTTCAGGACCCTTCTGAGGCAACGCTCGTCTCCCACCAGCTTGCTTCCCAAGAAAAATGTGAACTCTCAAGGTTGAGCGCTCGCGACACCCCACAATGAGAGGATTCTCAAGACAGAAGTCACTTCCTCATGATAAGAAGCAACGAAGATGGTAGATAAGGTAAGAAGGAACGTACCTCAATAATGATGCCCCCAACCCTAGATTTCTCACCAGTAACCTGACGTGGATTTATGATGATCGGCCGATGCCTCGGCACAACCCACAATATAATGCAGTTCCACCTCGGCTTAAATGCCATGTCAGCAAGCTAATTATCCAGTGTGCACCCCTTATGTCACCATCCTAGCACGCATAACGACACTCGGCCGCCAACATTTCAACGCACAAGCGTTGTCACTGCCCCACCATATCCAGCGAAGCACCAAACAGCTATTGCGAAGGATCTAGCAGAGCGGCTCGAACCAACTCCGATACCAAATTGCAAGGAAAATGAGCAATAGCGAAATAACATAGATCCACAATGCAAAATGACATTGAAAGCCGGAAAGTCCAACGCTRTCCTGAAAGCATAAACGCAYTGATATTCCACCAACGGAGAACCACARCACYGAATTTGAATGTCAATGAGAGCATATTTTTTTCATCACCAACATATGTATCCAGARCCCTTCGTCCTACTTGGCGTTCAGTGCCCACACTATGATCACACAACTACTAGCAGCCTACGAATTGACTATGCATCCCGTTGACGTCAGCAGCATTAACCGAAGTACAYRAAGATGTTGACCTTGTAAACCATCSCCAAGACTAGGTATGCGCCTTCACATCATCAACCCCATCTCTCTCTCTCTCTCACCCTCGACTTCTAAGCCCACGTCTTCTCCCTCAMACACGATGACAATCACCACCCCCACCGGCTATGTCCAAGCCAAGCCCGACTACAAGGGCTGGCTATGGCGCTGCCCGCAACAGCGCCCTTTCCCTCTCGACACYYGTGCACGCCTGCACCCTTACGCTAGCGCAGCAGCCCRCAAGYGCTTGCTCCAACAACGTTGCCGCATCTACACGCGAGTGCCCAAATGTATTGCCCTCGGCCAAGCACATTGGTATATGCAAAGTGGCCTAGCTGGTTCGCTGCCTCGCCTGCCTCGCATGTGCCTTGTAGCTTCAAGTTGGGCCGAAGTGTTTGCGCCCAGGCCCGTTCAGGCAGCGGTCTAGGACTAAATTGGTTAGGCATGCCCAACCACCCAGCCACAAACGTACGATGTTCCCTGCTTCGACCGCATTGTTGCAAAAGTCAGGAAGGCTTACACATAATTCTGATTTCTCACAAGCAAAGCGGATGTAACCAACTGGTGCGTAGCAACTGCTTGGTGCCAACCAAGATTCGTGAAAATTGATGTGTTCAGGACACGTTGAGATTCAGGAAGCCTGCCTGCACTAAGGGCGGGCACGTGCTTGCTACAAGGCCTTATGCAAAGGGGTAAACCCTTGCAATGATCTCAGACATAATTGGATCCTCCTGATAGGCTTCCACCATGGATCGAGTCACATCATTCGATATCCCGAACTCGATTACTTGCGTGCCCAAATAGTCCGCCCTCCTAGATAGTGCATCCACTTTCGTGTTGTACTCTCCTTCACACGGTCTCGTTTAAAGTAATGAATATCAACGACTTCGATTCAGCGCTTCAGCGTGTGAGAGAGAGCAAGTTGCATTTTAATCCAGCGAAGAGTCTCATGGTCAAATCTCGCATACAAAATTTTGTAGTGCCTCCTCCAGCGAAGAGTCTCATGGTCAAATCTCGCATACAAAATTTTGTAGCGCCTCCAATGAATCAACGCTCTATATATCATTCGATATCCCGAACTCGATTACGAGCGTGCCCAAATAGTCCGCCCTCCTAGATAGTGCATCCACTTTCGTGTTGTACTGTCCCTTCACACGGTCTCGTTTGAAGTAATAAATATCAACGACTTCGATCCATCGCTTCAGCGTGTGAGAGAGAGCATGCCGCATTTTAATCCAACGAAGAGTCTCATGGTCAGATCTCACATAGAAAATTTTGTAGTGCCTTCAATGAATCAACGCTCTATATAGGGCGTAGAACTTCGCGCATAGATGGACTTAGCTAGCTTTTGAGACGGCATCTTTTTGCTCATGTACTCGATCGGCCTTAACTTTTTACCCTTCTGCTGCGCAAGGACCGCACCAATGCCATATTGACTGGCATTTGTGATCACGAGGAAAGGCTTCTCTGGATCAAGAAGCTTGAAGCCTGCATGGTGCATGAAGGCATACTTTAGTCTCTTGAAGGTTGCCTTGCTCTCATCTGTCCAACCGCATGGGATGTCAAAGTGTGTAAGGTCGATCAAAAGGGAATCTATAGTACAATAGTTCTTAACAAACGACCTGTAATAGCTCGCCCCCAAGAAAGACCTCTCCTACGTCACAGACTGAGGTTTGGGGCAGTTACATATTCTGACCACTTTTGTATCACCGGGCCTCAATCCATCTGCTGAAATTTCATGATCCAAATATACGATTTTGGAACGACCAAACCCACATTTCTCCACGTTAACCTTAGTACTTATACTTACGCAAGCGTCCAAGCACAGTTCCTACGTGCTCAGAGTGCTCCTCGACAATCCTTCTGAAGATAAAAATATCATTTACGTACACGACGATAAACTTATCCACGTAATCATAAAAGATCCTATTCATCACGTGTTGGAACGTCCCAAGAGCATTGCAGAGACCGAAAGGCATCACAACAAACTCGCATAACTTGTACTTGGCCTGAAAAGCGGTTTTGTGTTGATCCTCAGGCCTAATTGCAATATGATGGTATCCGAACTTTAGATCTATCTTACTAAAGTATCGACATCTTTGCACTTTATCCAAGATGTCATCGATGTGGAGTGGGGGATCGGCGTTCTTAACTTTGATGACATTAAGGCCCCTTTAGTCAAATGAATGCACATCCTCAAGGTCCCCTGTTTCTTGGGAACAAATAGTACTCATGCACCGTAAGGGGACGTAGACAACCGGATCCAACCTTTTTTTGTGAGCTCCTTGAACTATCGGTGAAGATCATATAACTCCACATGAGACATCTTATATATCAGTCCTCTAGTAACCTTACTACCCGGAATGACTTTGATTTCATGGACTACCTCCCTCTCAATTTCATGGACTACCTCCCTCTCGACTACGCCTCTAGGCTCCTCAAAAAGGTCAGGATACTGTGCAACGACTATTTCTATCTCGAGGGTTTTTCACGGCCTCACAAAAACAAATACTAGACATACACTCCTCGCAAGTCCGCTTGTAATAGTTATAGAAAGTTGAGGCATACATGCAGCCATAGGACTCAACTAGTCTGCAAGCCTTGTACTTTTGCAATCTAATGGTCCTACCATTTGGCAACGTGTGTCCCAATCAAACTGAGGCTTAGCAACCTCGAGGTAGTACATTCCTAGTAACATATCGAATGGCCACTCGTCACTAACTAGGAACGAGATCTCGTGTCTCAATTCCCCTCCACAGGAGAAGGTACAGGCTACGTCCTTCACATAATTTTTTACCACCATGGAGTGCATGTTGGCTAGGGTGGATGCTACAGATCTGCTAAGTCGTTGCACTTGGTCCCCTAAGCGCAGCCTCTCCACACAAGCACGACTGATGAAATTTTATGTAGAACCAATGTYTGCAAAAACTCCCTACTTTACGGCCGCCTACATTGACTTCTACCACAAAATGTTCACCCTTTGGACCTTTTGTCAACATCACCCAGGAGTCTCTAGGGTCTTTCTCCAACCACTCACTTTCTAACTCCTCTAAGGACTCRGACACATCTACCGTACATAGTATAGATTGGTCTGCYAGTGGATCTGTCTGCGGGGCGAATGGGGGGTCAATAGCTTCACCCAACATCTGAAGTGYGAAGGGTGAGGCCACCACTTCAGCATGGATAGGAGCAGTTGTAACTCCTACTAGCCCRGCGTGTATCCTTGGGAGGGGCTGGCAAAAGCACCACCCGAAGTAAAAAAGTCCCACAACCACAACTAAGGATGCTATCTTCGGAGTAACTCGCTTACTCTTGCAGCGAGCCATTGAATGCCCATATTGTCCGCAATTCAGCGGGGGGCGGTGGGTTCGAAATTGCAATTTTGGGGTGCGTCATAATTTTTTTTTGACCCGTCAGAAGAAAAAAAATACCAACCCCCCCCCCTCGGCCTCCCCCCATAATTTAAGTTTTCTTAACCCCGCGAACCAAATCCCTCTACGAATACCCCTCCAAGGCCTCCACCCTCAATCTTCGTTTTATTTCAACACCCAATGTTCCAAAACATAACCCAAAAAAAAAATTWAAAAATATAGGACGACTCGAGCTCCATATCACTCATGAAAAAAATTWAAAAAAATCCTTTTTTTTTAACGATACTCGTTTTTTTCCCCTTCCTATTTTTTTATTTTTTTTTTAAATTGTAAATCAACTCAGATTCAAAACAAAAAATTATGAGGTTGCAAGGGCCAGGAGCACAGTTCCACTAGCAAAGGAGTAAGGTAAATTGTGTCCCACAAACACTTGAAACACATGTGGGACATCTGCGACGCATAGCCCAACAATTGGTGCAAGAAAATCGGATGGTAACAAAATCACTATGGATTTGCTTTTTTTTTTTTTTTTTTTTTTTTGGAAAGCTTGTTTTTTTATTGCCAAGGAAACTGAAGTCTGGAGGCTGCGGACCTCAGAATTCAACCCGGACTTATTCTGGCAGCATCAACCAGTTTTGCTTACGAGCAGAGCTCGCAAACCTACCCATTGTAACTAAATTAACGATACCGCTGTTGGAAACCGGGTCCAGCGTCCCTTCATGAAATCCTCTCTTTCCAAAAAAGCAAAAAAAATCAACTCTAAAGCTCAAGTAGTAAAAAAGGCTCAATCGGAGCCTTGCTGAAGACATGACTTAGTAAAGCTTTTGCTATCATCTTCTTTGTGCCTCCTCTTAATCCGACTTAAGGCACAGACCACCAATGCCATKTACTGTAGAAGAGAGTAGCCCCATGTATTCTGCTATTTCGTAGAATCTTTTCTTTGCCTTATCGGAGGACTACGTACGTCCCCCTACTTCGGGCTCAATCAACCAAGTGGGAAACTCCATCCTTACGGACCATGTCTTCAAAAACCAGTGACGATTTTTCCTTCTCCAGTCTGCGAGCACCACCAGCCTGAGGGYTGTTTTGACTCTGTTCTTTACCTAGTGAAGGTTTATCTCTTCCTGTTGAAATACCATTGCATTTCTCCCTGCCCAAATAACTTCCATCAAAATCCCTCTACAACATAAAGTCGCGTAGTTAACCCCAGCCCCGAAGTTGCCTTTGGTCTGAAGTTTACCATACAAAATGAAGTCATCGCTCCACTAAAACCCTATACTCCACTTCTTCCAGAGATCCTTCCACCATTCCCAAATCTTCCCAGAGACAGGGCACGACAGCCAAAGATGCATAGTTGTTTCCCACCCCCACTTACAACGCACACACGTAGAAGGGATGTCCATTCCCTTGTTATTAAGCCAAGTAACTGTGCGGGTAATCTGTAGAGACTGCAACCACTGGAGAACCGCTTGTCTCTGAGAAGGCATTAATTTTAATGCTTCACAGAGAGATGAGATATCTGACTCCTCTATTGTCTCCGGCACCCCAGAAGAGATTTGGAGTTGAGACAATCTTCTACTTGTTGTTTCCAGTGTTTTTTTCTTTGCACGATCTTGTTGCAATAGGACCCCTACTTTCGATCTGTACTGACATACCGGAACCTCACGTTTGAGGGAGTTAGTCTTCCATCCCCATAACACAGGTTCCACAATTATCCTTTCCTGTGGTGTCCTTAGCAGTTGTTCCTTTTTTAGTGAAATGCTCGTACACTCTGACCTCTTGCAAGCCTGTTGTGGAACCCATTGTCCCATCCTCCTTCCACGTTAAAGATTTGTAATGGCCCCCCGGTTTCACCTTCCAAATCTGGATTTTGGTTCCAGATCTCAAATTTGGTCCTATTATTTTCCAGACCATCCCGTTGTTACAGGGGTCCTCTACCCAGCAGCCTGTCATAAACTCCCTATCTTTCTAAAGACCACTTACCCAATGCAGCGGGACCGCCTGTTTAACTTTATTATAATTTTGTTCCACTCCTCTGAGCCTTGGTACCACCCTTCTCACTGCCTCCAGGGGCAGCCAATCTGCCCCTTCTTGATCCCATAGACCCTTCAGCTGCAAAATCTCATTCTCCACCCAGGATCTGTCGAACGAACCAGTGCTCCCATCTGCTTTAAGTTCAGTGCTCCCATCTGCTTTAAGTTCTTCACAACCACCATCTAGAATGAATCTGTTTTCAAACATGATTTGAATCAAAATTTCTTCTTTAGACCTAGGTTCCTCCACCAACTGAGGTTGGACATTCTTCCATGCCAAAATAATGCGATTTCGGCCTCCTGAGTAAATAGGATGGGATCATGAAACATAGCCAGATGTGTTAACCTTGCTGCAGAGACCATTCCTCCATCAATATATATTCAGCTAGTTGGATCCATGCCTTCTCTTCATTGGAGAAGATAGCTGATACCGGCCATTTAGCAAG
>BFEA01000859.1:453112-473701 GCA_003427395.1 Chara braunii | reverse complement strand
GCGTTCGGGTTCGGGTGTTCGGCCCGTCCCGAACGCCGGCAACCCTGATTACATATTGAGAAAATTATATATATAGATATATGTGCATATATGTATATATATATATATATATTTTTAAAAGAAAAGAGGTGTGTATACAGGTATATAAACGTGTATACTTGCTAAAACAAGAAAATTAACTTTTTTAATAAATCAATAAAAGCAGTAACCCTCAGAAAGTAGGCCGTCCTCCCCGACGAATCAAATTGCGAGGTAGGTACTTATCAGTAGGCGGACCTTATCTTGGAAAATTGTTTTAGCCTTGCGTCGTGCCCGCCCTAACCTCCCCCTTYGGTCTGTGTTTGTTGTTCAAACTGAACTGGGCGAGAATCGTCGTAGTGAATAGGGTAGTCGAGTTCGAATACTGTTATTTAAGAGTTGTTCGAATACCAACTCATCCTCTCATTGTAGCGCATACGGTCGATGCGCCTTGATTCATAATGACTCATTGAATCCAAAGACCCGTGTACTAGCGCTATACTGGTACCGGGGGATTTGGGAGTTTTGCATCATCATCCCTTTCCTGAGAATGGTCGTCTAGCCAGTTGCTTCTTCTTCTTTTCACAGTCGTATCGTATTCCTCGCTGCATACGTTTGTCTGATCTAGTACGGGAAGCAATTCGTGTTCTTTCGTCTTAAAGATTCAGGCGTCTCGATTAGACAAACTGGTGAATGGTGGATGCTTAGTTAGCAGGCGGAGCCATGGGTGATCTGGCGACATCATCGAGAGTGGTAAAATCTTCGTGTTCTCCCCTAACTCGTTTTAACGTTTTCTGCCTCCACGACACGTAGTGTTTCACGACTTTAAAAATAAAAGCCCTGTCCCTTACGACACGATAACTAAGGGTATTATATCCCCTGATTAACCGATCACGACAAGGATCGGTGAAAAAGCTTTTGGGGACTTCTTGCCAACTACCCTAMTGTTTCGSCGACACTAAGGGGTCGTTTAGTTGAATTGGGACTTTATTTTGGAATATTTGTGCATAAGTATACAAGTCATGTTGCTACCTAACTGTATTTTTTCCATCCTTTTTTCTATCTTTCTTTTTGTGTGATTGTGAGTTGTGTTCATAGGAATTGGTAAAATCTCGCTAAAGATGGCGAATGCCTGACTTTTAAAGCAATCCTGATGAAAACTGCTTACTTGTCTGTGGCGATAGTCGCTATCTTCGCCATTTTCCTTGCACTGTTGGCGTTCTTCATGGCTATGGAATTTGTTGTTGTACACGTTAATGACTGTGGATGTTGCGTCTTCAACTTCACAAGATATGCTCAGCCTAAATTTTGTTGTAAGGAGTAGGGAGATGGAGTATGTCGTCGTGTGGGTGATTGTCTTCTCTTTGATGATTGGTGCATGGTTGTTTTCAGCAGTAGCCATGATGGTGTTCGTGCGTGAGTGCTCGGTGTTCTTGACGGCTGGGGATAATATGTGTTGGAAAGCAAAAAGAATTTGGGGCGTTTTTTTCGGGTGCTCTGTACTTCCCATAGTATCGACTATTGTCGCTCTATTCGCGTACTGAAAAATGAGGTCGTCAACATTCCTCTTGGTCTACTATTGTCCATCGAATGGAGGATTGCGTTAGTTTGCGGCAGTAATGATGAATGGGCTATTGAAAGGGTGAAAATGGGTGTTCGAAAGGATGGAGACGCGAGGAAAGTGGATGTGGTCGTGAGGCGCGAGTTCTTGTTTCTGCACTATTGGATGCGGGGGAGATAGATGGAAAAAACTTCCAAAATTTAAGTATGGTAGCAGCATAGAGGTAATGGAATCCAGGGGAAGGTGCGCTGATGGATGTCTACGTGCTTAGAGAACCTGCGGCTGCATCGGTGGTGGTATTCAGATTGTTACTACCGGAAAGGGTGAGGATGGGTGTTCGGGAGAGCGGAGGAATGCGGGGTATGATGTGATCGGTGTCCGAGCGACACTTTTCATCAGCATAGAGTTGGGGCGTCGGGAGTATCTCCCGACACTCTTCTCCAATCAGAAGCCATTCATAGTGACCACTAACGCAATCCAATACGGCATTGGCGCAGTGCTGGCTCAGCAGGATGGGAAAAAGTTGAGACCGATTGAGTATATGAGTAAGAAGATGCCATCGAAGAAATTGGGTAAGTCCACCTACGAAAGGGAGCTCTACGCTCTCTACAAGGCACTTGTCCATTGGAGACACTTCCTTTTGGGAAGATTCTTCTATCTGAGGACTGATCATCAGACCCTCAAATGGATCAAGACTCAACCGTTTTTTTTCTGATGCACTCAAGCGATGGATTGAGCTCATAGACCAATATGACTTCAAGCTTGAGTACCTAAAAGGAGAGTACAACAAGGTTGCAGACGCGCTATCGCGTAGAGCAGACTACCTAGGTGCGCTAGTTTCCGAATTTGGCGTATCTAACGAAGTAACTCAATCATTGGTGGGAGCCTATCAGGAAGACCCTGTCACGATGGACATCATCCGCAAACTTCAGGCAAAAGACAAGGCCACAGAAAGTGAGTTTGTGATGGTGGATGGGCGAATCTATCTTGATAAGGTCGGAGTAAAAAGATTGGTAGTTCCATCTAGTGAACAGTTGCGTAGTTTATTTTTAGGCGAATGTCATGACGCAACTGGGCACTTTGGCTACAAGAAGACGAGTGTTAGCGATTTTGGTGGCCCAGAATGCTAGATGACGCAAAAAAGTATGTTGAGACCTGTCAGGTCTGTCAGCGGGACAAGCCGCGAACTCAAGCACCGCTTGGGTTATTGAAGCCTTTACCCATTCCTGATGGTCCAGGATTGAGTGTTTCCATGGATTTCATGGGCACCCTTGTGACCAGCAAGAGTGGTAAGAGGCACATTTTCATCATCATTGATAGATTAACCAAGTACGCTAGATTAATACCAATGCCAGAGACAGCCAGGACGGAGTATGTCATCAAGTTGTTCAAGGACAACTGGGTAAGGGACTTTGGTTTACCGAAGACCATCATTAGTGACCGAGACGTCCGCTTCACAAGTGAACTGTGGAAGAAGACTGCAGAACAGATGGGCAATCAACTTCAAATGACTTCAGGGAATCATCCCGAACCCAACGGACAAGCCGAACAAATGAACAGAGTGGTACAGCACTTGCTGTGGCATTACATCAAGCCCAGCCAAGATGATTGGGATGAGCAGTTGCCTCTCATCGCCAGCTTGTACAACAATGCTATTCATAGTAGTACCGGCGTTAGTCCTAACCAGTTGCACTTGGGATGCAAGCCTAGATCAGCACTAGACTTCCTCCTACCTGAAAACCGACATGCTGCAACTCCAGGCACACTTGAATACGGTATGCAATATGAGAAGTTGCTGCACGAGGCTGTTGAACATATGAAGAAAGCTCAGCAAGCCATGATTGCTTCTGAGAATCAACATCGCAGACAGTCCACATTTCAGGAGGGGGAACGTGTCTGGGTCAAGGCTAGTGAGTTAGGATAGGAGTTCAAAATATCTCGTAAACTAATGCCTCAATACTTTGGTCCCTGGGAAGTCTTGAATGTAGTGGGAGATGCAATGGATGGTCCTACATACGTCATTCGTGTCCCTGGTCATCTACGCACTCACCCAGTTTTTCATGCCTCAAAGCTTGCACCTTTCGCTGAGACAGATCAATTCCCTTCTAGGAGATTGATGCTGCCCCCAACCATGGATGGTCAAATTGACATCGACGACATTGTGGATCACAGGGACATGCCTGTTCCAAAGCCGTTGGGCCGAGGAAGACCTCCCAAGCCCAAAGAGAGTACCGCGTCAGATTCAGGCATCACACGGATCCAAAAGAAGATCATTGGTTTACCAGGGAGGAACTGATTGACACAGCTCCTCAAGTGGTGGCAGACTATGAGAAGAAACTGAAAGGGAAGGCGCCTGCGAAGTAAGCATCTCAGCGGACTTTCGAAGCTAATGGGGATGGAACGTGAGGATTGAGCCCTCAAGTAGGGGCCTTGCCATGATGTACATGTTCTGGGCTAAGGCCCCAGCAAGCCTAGTGCCCGCCCTAAGTGAAGGCGGGCCAGCAAATCGACAAGAGCCCTCTGTGCAATATTTCACGAAGTGGGGTTCATACAGTTGCAGCACCCCAGTTGGTTGGAGTGCACCAAGTCTCGGATTTCAGCAAATGCTGAAAACCCAGGCCTCTGAGTTGGTTAGGCCCTGGGCATCTGAACGTGAGGCCGACAATGCATGCTGGAAAGAGAGGCCGAAAATGCCAAAGGGAAATCGGCCCCCTGTCTGAATCTGGCCGCAGGCCTTGATGAAGGAGGCGCAACTGCCTTACCCCGGGGCCCAACTGTATCGAGTTGGCTTCAGCCTCTGGACCCCGGTCACAGGCTGAAGGGAGGCCGCCCACACACTGCACTGGCGTATAGGCAAGCAGGGCGAGGCAGCGGGGATCTTGGCCAATGCTGGCATATGCGGGCACGCTGCGCGGATGCAAGTGTGCAGCGCTATGCAGAGCAGCGCAGCGCTATGATAGAGCAGGCCAGCGCTAGGCGGTAGGGCGTTGTCTGCATGCAGGGCACTGGCGGCCATAGCCGGTCCGCAAAAGCGTGCAGGGGAGGTGAGGGCGAAGGTGGTACTTCGGAGGTGAAGGGCGCTGTGTGGGTAACAAGGGAGAGTGTGGGGAAGATGACACGTACCTGGTGATGGTGGAATACGACATTGGTGTTGATATCATCACGCGCTGGTAGTCAAGTTGTCTGGTTGCTGCTCATTGCTATAGTTGTAGGATAGGCTGTAGAGTAGATAGGGCGCCTGGCGCCATTCACAAGAGAGAGCTACATTTGGGTTATGCTGTTGGTGTTGGCCTGTTGGGCATGGACATTGACTCACGATTCTTCTCTATCATTCTCAATGGGATGGTTACTCGGTTCCATGTGCTATCTGCTTTGGCCTTGAATACTTGGACTTCAGTGTGATTTTGCATTCTGGATTTTTATGCTTCGTCCATACTCATGTTCCTTGCATTATTCTTCTGATTCATTTCAAAATTCTTGAAAAATCCGTTTTCTGTCTTAAAACCTTATTTCGAATTTTCTTGAAAAATACAGTCTCGAATTCATTTCGAATAAATTCAATTCCGAATCAATCTATTCAAAATTAATTCTTGTTTTGCGAATTATATTTGGAAATTACCTTCATTGCTAAATCAATTGATGTTGTTCTACCCTTGTAAATAGAAACCCCCCTCCCCCCCCTCTTCGTGCCACGTACAACCAGGAACTGTCAACGCGCAGCCGCTGCTAACGCTGCTGCTGCCTCCACGTCATCTGTTGCTACCACCTCAGCTGCAGTTGCCACCTCATCCATCGCTGGCACCGCTTCCTTCTCCACCATGGCCCAGTCATCCAACATTCATATGTCCGCCATCCACACCTATTCCGTCGACAGCATCGCCCGCGACGTCGAAGGCGAGCACACACCATCACCCGATGCCGCCACCGATCTCGCAACACTCCTCCAAATCGTAACATCCATCCACTCGTCCATCACTGACATCCAAGCGTCCATCTCCACCATCTCCGCTCGCGTGACCGCTGTAAAAAATCAAACCCCCGCCATCCAGATCGTTATCACCACGTCTTTCCCCACCACCTCAGGTTCCACCTCCCTTTCCCCATCCTCCGCCTCCACATCCACCGCCCTCTCCGCGAGCATGTCATCCACACCCCCGCCTTCATCCACCATCACCTCCACCATAGTCATCCCACTGCCAAAGACGACAACCCCCGCCGTCACACAGTCGGCGACCATTCCCCCCTAGTGAAAACCTCTTTTGACTCCATCCACTATCACTTCCACCCTACCGACTTATACCCAAATCACTTCCACACCACAATCCCTGCTCCCCGTTTTTCCAATATTTCCTCTGTCTTCGCCACTCTGAGGCAATTCGCAATACTACCCTCAGGGTTGGCTATGGCGAATTAGCCCTGTTCTCGCCACTTCCTTGCAAGCGCCCTGACAGGCTCAGTGCGCTTGCTCAGTACAAGCACTGAACTCCTGAAATCACCGCTTGAAATCTTCTTCCCTATTGTCTTAGTAATGGAGAAGATGAATCGCCATGAAACTTCTCGCCCGTAGTTCGCCAGATAAAGAAGATGCCTCAACTGCACTCAACCCTCAATGCTCCAATTCCAATCCCACTCTGATACCAACTGTTATGAACTTGGTTGTCTGGCGATTTTTACCGCCACTCACACACATACAGTCTCATACACGCCCATACATGCATAATAGAAGGGGGAGAGGAGACAGAGTCCAAACTGTATACAGATCAGAGTATGTAGCGGAAGTTCAGCCATGCACAGATGGGGAGAAGACACTGCGTGATTCTCACTCTCTGACAAACTCCCAACAACCAATCACAAGAAGAAACCTGCGAGGATAACAATCGGAATTACACTGATGATGAGCCAATTAAAACTAGATATCGTTACAGAGTTTGTTCCAGTATCTCGCCACACTCACAACCCCACACTCCACTCTCTACCCTACACCAAGTTAGTAGCGGAGAACCGAAACAGCCTCCCAGAGGCCAGCGCCAACCACCCAGGTGAAGAACAGATCCTGCGATGGAGTCTTCAGTGTCGATGGACAACTCTAACGAAGAAACAGGCAGCTATGGCTGCCGCCACCCACAAACACTCAGTGAAGAGCCTCAGCATAGCCTGGCCAAACGCAGATACCCCCAGGGTAGATGCGCCAAGGGTGCCCCAACTCCGGTAACCTTTAGAAGGGCCAGCTATGGCCGCCGTCCAAGGCAAGGGTCTCAGGATGCCGCCTGCAGACAATTGCCACCGCCAACTTGCTTGGCTTCTCCAAACGCTGCGTCGCAAAAATGAACAGCCAAAAGTCCTCAACAGTCCTACCCCAACCTACTTGTAGATTCTACACTACCCTAGCCTAGGACCTACCGGTACCGTTTTAGTTAGGGCCTACTCGGCCTCCACGAAATCGGTTATACTGCTACACTTAGGGCTTAGCGCCACTTAGGGCCGGTAACTACTCAGCCTCTACCGCTGTTAATTCATACTATTTTTAGAACAGTGGGCGGCCCTCAATGCAACCAAAAAAACACAGCAAAACACGCAGCGAACACAGCAGTGCACTGTACAGCCTCGCGGTCAGTCTCGGCAGTTGAAATCAGCAAGTCATTGCACAACTATGGCACCAGGTAAGTTCGTCGCTTGCAGGTAAGGCCTCCGCCTCTCTCCACTACCTACTCCACTACTCCCTACTTCGTAGCTTGGCGTAGAATAACGCTGCTTTAACCAGCAGCGTGTTGCTCCAGAAGTGAGCTACTCGAACTGTCTCTGCCCAGCCGCTGCCCAACTATTTGTAGTGCTGGGCCGGCTGGTACTACCTGATGCTGGCCTCAGAAAACGGCCCAACTGGTCTGGGTCCCTACCGGATGTCCAGACCGTGCCGTTGACGTAGCAAGGCGCAAAAATGCGTCTGGCCTAAAAACGGCCCGGTACCTGTGCACCTAGCCCAAGGCGTCGCCTTGGGACCTGCAGGACCGAAACGACGCCTGTTTGGCGCCAAATTGCGCCTGGCCTCATTTCGGGCCTGCCTCCGATGTACCCAGTCCCAAGGTCCACCCTTGGGGCTACAAGTCCGAAACGACACCTGACAGATAAGGTAAGACAACACACACACACAGAAAGGTAAGTAAACTARACCTATTCTAACTAGTGTGCTACCTAGGGCCTGAAGGGCTGCCGTGGGCCTCCAGGGCGCATGGTGTATGGTACGAGGCCTGGGGGCCCCTCAGCAACCGTCGGGCCCCTCAGATGGGGCCCGTATGGGCGGTCCATGGTGTGTGACCCACCTCTTAGAAAAGGCTGCTCCCACAGCCGGGACTCTAGCTACCTCTGGCAAGGGGATGAACTCTGCGTATTTGGAGAACATATCCACGCAGACCATTACCTGACGCATGCCACGAGGGGTGGTCTTGCCTAAATCTGTGAAATCAATCGACACAGATTCAGTAGGGCCATCAGGTATAGGTAAGAATTTGAGTAGTCCCAGAGGAGGCCTACGCTGGACCTTGTTCCTCTGGCAAAGCTCACAGGTTTCCACATAGCGCAGCATATCACTCCGCATCTCCTTCCAGAAGAAGCGCTGCGACAGGGCTGCATATGACTTTAAGAACCCAAAATGTCCACGTGCATCATGACACTCTGACATCAGCAGTGTCCTGAGCCGCTGATCCTGGGGAATGCCCAAGCGCTCCTCACCTCTGTTGTAAGTATACAGCAAATCTGAACTCAGGGCATAGCCGGGTCCAGAATTGGGATCCGCTTGCAAATTCCTGACTACGGGTCCATAAGTCGGGTCCTGAGGCAAAAGACGAGCAATGGTCTGACGGGTCTCCTCTCCAAAGGAGTGAGTAGAGGAGATCAGTGTAAAAGAGTCAGGCCTACGAGAGAGGGCGTCTGCTACCTTATTGTAGCAGCCCTTCTTATGCTTCAGTTCAAAGTCAAACATGTCTATGAATTGAATGTACCGTGCCAACTTATCATTTAACTCTCCCTGGGACTTCATCCACTGTAAGGTGGAGTGGTCTGAAAAGATCTTGAAGTGTCTTCCCACGAGAAAGTGTTTCCAATGTTTCAGGGCACAGACAAGAGCATATAGCTCTTTCTCGTAGGTAGAGTCTTGAAGCTTTTGAGTCTTGATCTTCTTACTCATGAACTCTACAGGTCGTAGACCATTCCCATCATTCTGTTGAAGAACTGCCCCAATGTCATACTGACTAGCGTCAGTGGTCAGGATAAATGGCAGAGTGGGGTCAGGTAACTTCAGCACTGGTGCACGAGTCAAGGCCTTCTTGAGTCGTGTGAAGGCCAACTGACAGGGAAGGGACCAACGAAAAGGAGTGTCTTTCTTTGTTAGGTTGGTTAGGGGTGCAACCACTGCAGAAAAGTTCCTGACAAACTTTCTGTCGTATGAGGCTAAACCCATGAAGGACCTGACATCCCTCACTGTCTGTGGCTAAGGCTGCTCCTGAATAGCAGCTATCTTCTCTGCTTCAGGAGCCAGACCATCTCCAGAGATTACATGACCCAGGTAGATGACAGAGGGAACTCCAAAAGAGGACTTCTCTCTATTAATCTCATACTCGTTGTCACGTAGTGACTGGAGGACTAGAGCCAAGTGCTCAGCATGTTCCCTGGCAGTCTGGCTGAATACCAGGATGTCATCCAGGTAGACAACCATGAACTTATCCAGGTAATGCCTAAAGATGCGGTGCATCTCAGTCTGGAAGGTACCTGGGGCATTGCAAAGTCCAAATGGCATGACCAGGATCTCGTAAGTACCATACCTCGTCTTGAAGGCTGTCTTATAGACATCCTCCTCTGTCATCTCAATCTGGTGGTATCCAGATTTGAGATCGACTTTGCTGAATATTGTGCAGCCCTGCACCATATCCAGAGGTCATCGATCCTAGGAAGTGGCTCTGTATTCTTCCTAGTGATCTCGTTGAGACCCCTGTAGTCGATGCACATTTTGAATTCTCCATTCCCTTTCGAGACGAAGAGGACTGGTGCCCCAAATTCAGAAGTGCTCGGTCATATCCAGCCTTTGTTGGTCAGGGTCTGAAGCTGCTTTCTGAGCTCCTCAAGCTCAGCAGGGGACATCTTGTAGATGCGACCCTTGGGAGGGACCGCTCCAGGTAGTAGCTCAATGCGATGCTTGGTTGGCCGGTTGGGTAACCCAAAGGGCTCGTGCATCAGATCAGCATACTGGTCCACAAACTGCTGTATCTCAGGAGGACAAGAAATAGTAGGAGCGTCTGTCTGCTTGACCGGAGCTAAGAACAGGCGCTCATGGTCATACTGGCGCGAGAGAGCATAGAACTCCCTCGCTCTCAAATAGTAGCAACTGGTTTTAGGGTGGTGTTCCGCAGCAATTATGCATGGTTAGTACACCCCCAGTCTGTTAGGCAGTTTAACCTTTGGGATCTGCCAGTCGATCCTTGGGTTGACGGCCTTTAGCCACTGCATAGAGAACACCAGGTCAAAGGGTAGGTTAGGGAATATGTAGAAGTTCAGAATGTGTCTGACTTCCCCAGCATTGTCGAAGGTAAGAGGGATACCCCTGACCTTCTCCCTGATCGTGAGAACAGTGGAGTCACCTATTCTTACCGGCAAAGGTTGCTGCAACTGCTAAACTTTCATACCCAGATGCAGTTTCTTTACAACACTAGGAGATATAAAGTTCCTGGTGGTTCCACAATCTAACAGCCCTTTGATCCTGATGTGGTTGATCAGGGGCCGAAGTAGGATGAGATCAGACTTGCTCTTCTTTTGTTCCTTCAGATGAAGGAAGAAAGCGGCAAGGGGCTGAAGCTCATCCTGCCCCGAGTCCTGATCCAGGTCAGGATCCTCATAGCAGAAGGATGGTGCCCGTGCATTCCCCAAAGTCTCACATACAGTCTCAACTGAAACAGTTGCAGATTCACCTACCTGAGTAGATGAAGGTGCAGCACTGGGGGGAACTGCAGTCCAGGGTTTGTTTCAGTTTTTTTACTGACCCGACCCTGGCATGTAAGGGCAGTCCTTTAAAAAGTGTTGTCCCTCACACCTCAAGCAGACCCCTCTCTCCTTCCTTCTTCTCCACACTTCCTCCTGGATCTTGAGGTCATGCCAAGGGAGAGTGGAGGGATTAAGTGGGTCAGCTGGCATATGGACGTCTTTTGGCAGATTAGGGCGCTGGGAGGAGGAAGGTCGACATCCCTTGTCCTTCCCCTTTGCACTGGCTGAGGCTGTGGTGGGGGAAAATCTTTTCTGCTGCTGCAAAACTCCCAGAACAGTCTGAGTCAGGGTCGCTGCAACATCTGTTTCAGCAGCTGATCCCGTCCCAGTTGATGGTGTATCAGCATGGGAGTCTGAATCAAAAGCTGATGCAGACCCTGCATGCCCAAAGGCTGTCTTTCCCTTTCTACCACCACGAGGGAAGCCACCTTTCCTCCTGTCAGAGGAGGTGACCTGAACATGAAGTTTGACCTCCATGTCGAGGGCTGGGCGGCCAAAGGATCTCCAACCCTTGTGCCCAGCGCTGTATAATGCAACAGAAAACTTCTCAAGGGCTGCCCTACAGAAGTTTGTTAGTAGGTCATCTACAGACATGACCAAACCTGGGGTGGAAGTTAACTGCTTGAACTCTGCAAACAAAGATTGCAGGGATCCACTGTAACGCTGTTGACCTAGGCGAGCAATCCTGTCAGCAGCTTTGCGAGCCCGCTCCTTCTCTGCAAAGCGGTCTTCCAGAGCCTGGAGAAGACTGTCCACTCCCATTCCCAAAGCCCAATCCTCCATGGATTTCTGCAGACCACTGGAGGTAGAAGTAGCCCACTTTTGAGCAGGCCCCTCCAACAGCCCTAGAACCGTTGCCACCTTGGTCTGTTCTGGGCATATAAAGCCCCTCAATTAGGCTCCGGTCCCTGCAGCCCAGTCCCCAACATCAGTCTTCGGGTCATCCCCTCTGAATTTGTTGGCGGCAGGGATCTTGAGACCCCTTTGATCCCCTGCTACAACAACTGCAAAGGTCGGCTTGGCTGTGGCTTTTTGGGAAGGAGGTGGTGAAGGGGAAGATGGACGTGAACCAGAGGGAGTTGAAGGAGGAGAAGAGGAAGGTTTCACTGAGAGAGGAGGAAACTGGGGAACAATCAGTTTGGCGGCTGTCAGCTAAGCAGTCAGATTCTGAATTGCATTCAGTATTTTGGACGGTTGAGCTGTCAGGTCCGCCACCCTGCGCTCCGAACGGTCGATGCGGCGAAGCTGAAGCTATGGCGCCACAGGTAAGTCTCCCTGGCCTCCGCCAACCATCTCCCTCTCTCCAACGCTATTCTAGCTCCTAATAGCGCCCAGCGCTAAAGACTACCGCTAACGCTACTCTACTATTGCAGCGCTCCTCCAGAGTCCTGCTGCCGAATACTGAAGACTGCTTCCTGCCTCCTGCACGTGAAGTGCCTGGGAAGTTCCTAGGAACTACCTCGTGACTGTCTGCAACCTGTAGGGCGGGCCAGTTTTGTATAGTGCTGGCCCGTCCAGGAGGCTGCTCTTGCCAATGCCAAAATGTGCCAGACCCTGGCGTTGAAGTTCAACCAAGGGTTGTCTTGAAAACAGGCCAAAAATGGTCTGTGCTAGTGCTCTGGTCTGGTGCCTAAGTTTCAAGGCAGGTCGATCTTATGAGGGCCCCACAAACACTCAGTGAAGAGCCTCAGCATAGCCTGGCCAAACGCAGATACCCACAGGGTACATGCGTTGAGGGTGCCCCAGCGCCGGCAACCTTCAGAAGGGCCAGCTATGGCCGCCGTCCAAGGCAAGGGGTATGACGTGGAATGGATTGAGGATGAGTGGGGCACAGGCCTCAATCAGCAGTATCTTGTGAGGTCCGCTTTCCAGCCTCCTACTGAGAACAGATGGTTCTACAGAAGGGAACTTCTCAAGACAACAAAGTCAGTTGTCCTGTGATATGAAGCGGCTCAGAAGGGCAACCTTCCTCGCCGTTCACCTCGTCTGCATCCCTAACTCGGAGGTCCTCGCTCCCCGGGGGGGTGAGCCTGCAATGAATTGTTGATGTCAACTGCCGAGACTGACTGCGAGGCTGTACAGTGCACTGTTGTGTTCGATGTGTGTTTTGCTGTGTTTTTTTGGTCGCACTGAGGGCCGCCCACTGTTCTAAAATAGCCTGAAGTTACAGCGGTAGAGGCTGAGTAGTTACCGGCCCTAAGTGGCCCTAAGCCCTAAGTGCAGCAGTAGGACCGATTTCGTGGAGGTCGAGTAGGGCCTAACTGAAACGGTACCGGTAAGTCCTAGGCTAGGGTAGTGTAGAATCTACTAGTAGGTTGGGGTAGGACTGTTGAGGACTTTTGGCTGTTCATTTTTGCGACGCAGTGTTTGGAGAAGCCAAGCAAGTTGGCAGTGGCAATTGTCTGCAGGCGGCATCCTGAGACCCTTGCCTTGGACGACGGCCTTAGCTGGCCCTTCTGAAGGTTGCCGGAGTTGGGGCACCCTCAGCGCATCTACCCTGGGGGTATCTGCGTTTGGGCAGGCTATGTTGAGGCTCTTCACTAAGTGTTTGTGGGTGGCGGCAGCCATAGCTGCCTGTTTCTACGTCAGAGTTATCCATCGGTACTGAAGACTCCATCGCAGGATCTGTTCTTCATCTGGGTGGTTGGCGTTGGCCTCTGGGAGGCTGTTTCGGTTTTGTGCTACTAACTGGGTGTAGGGTAGAGAGTGGAGTGTGGGGTTCTGAGTGTGGCGAGATACTGGAACAAACTCTATAACGATATCTCGTTTTAATTGGCTCATCATCAGTGTAATTCCGATTGTTATCCTCATAGGTTTCTTCTTGTGATTGGTTGTTGGGAGTTTGTCAGAGAGTGAGAATCACGCAGTGTCTTCTCCCCATCTATGCATGGCTGAACTTCCGCTACATACTCTGATTTGTGTACAGTTTGGTCTCTGTCTCCTCTCCCCCTTCTCTTATGCATGTATGGGCGTGTATGAGACTGTCTGTGTGTGGGTGGCGGTAAAAATTGTCAGACAGCCAAGTTCATAATAGCTGGGCTCCGCGCTGTATCTGCACACGACGACGACCACAGTCAGTACGGTGACAGCTACCTGCAGGTGAGATAGCAAGGAGGATGTCATCTTCTTCTTCTTCGTCCTCCATCTCTCTCTCTTCTTTCTCCTTGTTCTTCCTCTTTCTTACCTTCTTCTTCATCTATGAGAGTGAGAGAGATCATCGGTAGGGAATACAGGCAAAGGTTATATTGGGCACATTGCCCAGGATCTGATTCGACATTCTAGGACAGACATTGATTGGACACTCGGCAAGGGATTATTTTTGGGACTTCGTTATTGCGATCTTGGTCTACTCCCTCGCCTCCTTCTTCTTCGTCTTGTCCCTTTTCCCCATCTCTCATCCGTGGTATCTCCCCAGGTATGTGTGCGAAGGAGGGACCTTTTTTCTATGATTACGGTCCCTCCTCCCTTCTCACATGCGTGATGTATGATGGATGTCGGGTCAGTCCAGATCAGATCAGATCTTCTACGCCACTTTGTGCCATCTTGTATGTATTCGGAATGTACATTGCTTGTTGATGCTACACTGATTGATTGATTGATTGATTGATTGATTGATTAATTGATTCATCGATTGATTAATCATTGATTGATTGATTGATTGATTGATTGATTGATTGACTGACTAGATTACACTAATTTGTCCCCAAAATCGCAAATTTTGACCTCACTGCCGAAATCGATTTTTTTTTTCTCTGGATTTCATCTTCCCGGTGTTTCTTTTTCTTTTTGAAAGTCGCAATAGCGTAGCATCTGGAATTTTCGTTTTTATTTTTCTTTTAAAATTCGAAATTCCGGTGCTGGAAGTCCGAAAATATTACATTTTTTTTTCAATTCATCATTTCTTCCCTTCGCAAATTCTCGTTAATTCGAAATTCCAATTTTTTTTTTCTCTCTGAAGTTCATTATTTCGAACCTATTTTCGAAACATTTTGTGTTTTTTTATTCACACATTCCGGGGGTAATGGAAATTTTAAAATTTGACCGTTATTCCCAGATTCAAAATTACTTTTACGGGAGAATCCCTCCGCAGTTATTTATTTTCAAACTGCGCATACTCTCACTTGAGAAATTCCGATTTTTGTAATGTCTCGGAATCCTCCGAACTCGCGAATTTTTTTTCGCAGTTCAGTTGTTTTGACCATCTCCATTCATTATTATACTTCTTTTTTAGCGGTCTGAAATTCGAATTTCTACCTGTTGTGGGAAAAATAGGAGACCTACCGAACTTGCAATCGAGAATTTTTTATTATTTTTATTTTTTTCTCGAATTTTTTGCAAATTTCCAACTTTTCATTTTTGATTAGTGGCTCCTTATCTGGGCGATCCATTCGATTTCCCCACTCCCCCCCTCTCCCTCACAAACTCCTTCTCCTCTTCTTCTTGCTCAACTGCCCATCAGTTCTGGCTACAGCCTTGGTAAGTCTCTACCTTTGCAGGCCACGTCAACTGTCCGCGGCACATGACCTTGCTCACTCGCTCACAGACAGCAGGGATGGATCAGAAGGCCGGCGAGACTGACGAAGTTTATGAGACACGATTGGCGGCCATCATGGCGGAAAGCAAGCAACGGGCAGAAGCGTCAGCAGCAGCAAGGAAGAAGAGTGAGGCAGAGGCAGAGAGACTGCGTCTGATGGTCGAAGATCAACGGCAGAAGCACGCAGCAGCAGCAACAAAGGTCGCCGATGAAGAACGCGTACAACAGTGGGAGATTCTCTTCAAGGAGGAAACTGCATTACACGCACAGGCCAAGGATTGGCACAAGGAGGCCGAGAATGGAGACTCCGTTGACTACGGGATAAGGATTGCTCTCTTGCTCAACCACGTCACAGACTTCCACGCTACTTGCATCGCACAGTAGGAGGACATTCACTCTCTCGACCACGCCAATCAGGTGCTGACTAAGCGCATACAGCAGCTGGAGCAGCGACCTGCCGCCACCTCCAGCGCCGGCCCCTCCGACCTCGTCGACCGCGTCAACGTCTTGGAGATAGACGTGGAAACACTCAAGACCGGGACACAACGACTGGACCAGCAGGTGGGGGCAGCAGCCACACCGAGCTCAACGCCTCGTGAGAGCATCCCAAAATTTAAGGGGCTTCCGATCTTCTGTGATGCATCGAAGACGAAGCCTATACCTTGGTGGCGCCAGTTCGAATTAAAGCTGGATATCCACCATATCGTCCACACAAACCGGCACGTATACTTGTACTCCTGGTCAGGAGGTGCGTGCCAAACATAGTTGGACAACATGTTGTCCGCACATGCATGTACAGTCTCTGAGTTACACAACTTCATCACCTGGGTCGATCTTACTACGGCATGGAAGAAACGTTTCCAAGTGGAACCGTCCGAGCATCAGGCGATGGACAAGCTGCTGACATTCTCATAGAACAGCATGCCAAGCGGAAACTGGATATCTGAGTTCCAACGTCTGGCACGCACGCCCAAGCTGCCACTGAACTTCGACGACATCAAGCTCTACTTCATCAAAAGGTCGTGCCCAACGTTGCAAAATGCGTTAACTCAGGTCGCTGAGAACCTCAACACAAGTGAGGAACTCTTCAACAAGGTTAAGCAGATCATTGTGACGAACTTGGAAGCCAAGAACATTGGTCGTTCGTCGACAGCCGGTGTCGGGACTGGTAGGTCCCGAATAACTTCCCAGCACTCGAGAGATTGAATACAGACAATTTGTGCACAACAAAGAAATCTGGAGTGAGGAAGCAGGAGAGAGAAAAGACGAAGGATTAGGCCGCAGAAGGGAGTGATGCCCTGAGGAGAGAACCACAGGAGGAAAGAACTAGCGGCGGCAAGCAAGCGAGCGCAATAACAGGGGCACATAGAACATAGCCGGAGGCAGGGAGGGTCATCGGAATGCAATAAGACTAAGGCCAAAGGCCCCTTTGAACTAGCAATTGCAACGCGACAACAATAAGGAAATGAGGAAGTCGAGGGATGGGCGGCCAGAAGCCGCGGGAATCCAGGAAATGAGGGGCCAACGTAGGGGCCACCTATGGGAGCCTCGGAGCGGAGGCCCACGACCAAAGAGATCGGCATGCACAAGGCGAGAGGAAAGACTAAGGAGAGGGGTTGCTATGGGGCGACAAGACGCCCAAGGGGCATGGGACACTCTGGGAAAAGGCACCCGGGGCCACGTGGGACTAAGTAAAAATAATGGCGTCCAGGGCGAAATGTGTCGGGGACCGACAACGGGACTAAGTGTCGGGGACCGCCGACGGGACTAAGTGTCGAGGACCGCCGATGGGACTAAGTGTCGGGGACCACCGGCGGGACTAAGTGTCAGGGACCACCGACGGGACTAAGTATCGGGGACCACCGACGGGACAAGTGGCGGGGACATGTGAAAGTCCCAAGAAAAAACGGCGGCACCGCATGAGGAAAAAATAATAAATGCAAGGTGCACCGTCAAGATCGACATCTTGACGGCCAAGAATATTAGCACCACTAGTGCAAGTACTAGTGGTGACAAACGGGGAGGCCAAAAGGAAAAGGGAAAGTAAAGAAAACTGAAGTGGGAGGCATGGGAGCAATCCGAAAAATCTCGGATTAGCCTCCCTCAAGAAAATAGAGTCAAATGAGACCCCATGTGAAAAATAGCCCACCGGGAGAAAATCGGAGTAGGAGGGACCATTGTGGGAGAAATGTAGGAGTAAAAGGAGGCTCCCATGGGCATGGGAAGGCCATTATTGCAGTCCGAGAAATAACGGACTGCACCTTGGGCATAGGGAGGGCCAAAACTAAGAGAAAAAGGCTAGAAAAGGGCCTTAACGGCCACTTGACACTTGGCATGCTAGAAAAAAGAGAGAAAAGAAAAGAAAATGTGAGAGAATAAGACAAAAAAAGTGAGAGGGAGTGAAAGAGTTGGCCGTCAGTAGGGACTGCCATAGGTAGGGACTGGCAGGTCCCTACTGTCCAAGAAAGGAGGAGAAAAAGAAAAGAAAAGAAAAGAAAAGAAAAAAAGGGTTGGGGAGATTCATCCGTGACCAGATTCATTCTGGAATATGGCGTTTACAAAGGACTTGGATTTTCTTTGATTTTTGCAGAGAAAATCAAAGAAAATTAAGGCCTCTTGCAACTGGAATAAAACGGAATGCATGCATGAGGAGAAACACATGTTTTAGGTGCATCCGGAGCCAAAATCAAGGCCGGATGCACTTGGGAGTTGACCGTTTTTTTTTCTTTTGAGTAAGGGCTAGTTGTGGGGCATTGGGGCTAAGGAATTGACCCCCTTTGCAGTCCGAGTTCCAACAGACTGCATGGGAGGGAGAAAACACATGTTCTAGGTGCATCCGGAGCCAATATTGAGCCCGGATGCACTAGAAAATTTAACGCATCATTTTCTTTCAACATGGGGCAAGTTGTGGGGCTGTGGGTATGGGAAACAGCCAGGACTGCAGTTCGAGAAATTACGGACTGCATGGGGATTCCAAGGCCAAGGGGAAATTGGCTACGGCAAACCCGAAAAGCTAGAAAGGAGCAATTTCGGGAAGGGGCAAATAAAGACGGTAAACGTCAACCGTGAGATGAGATCTCACGGCCTAGAAAAATCAGCACACATGTAGAGATGATGGGACCACCAAGGGTAAGGGGGCCCAAAAATAAAAACGGGACGCCGTCCGGGATGTTGTCAGGGCCAAATGGGTCCGAATAATAAAAATTGAAAAAACGGGACACGCGTCAGCGGGACCGCCGGCGGGACAAGGAAATGGGGCTAGCATGTAGGAAAATGACGGGGACTTGGGATGTCCCAAGGAAACCATGAGCAAACACAAGGAATAATAGTGCAAGCGAGCGGCACCGTCGAGATCGAGGATCTAGACGGTGAAAAATATTAGCACCACTATTGCAAGCACTAGTGGGAGCAAGTGAGGGAGCCATGGGAGAAAGAAAAATGAAATAAGGGTGTTGGGAAGGCTGGCCAGCAGCCCAGGATATCTCGGACTAGCAAGGCATAAGAAAATAGAGCCTTGAGAGACCCAACATCAGAAAAAGGTTGCCCTTAGAAAATCGGAGCAAAAGGGGCTCAGAATTGGGCAAACGGGAGCAAAATGGAGCCTCCTAGGAGCATGGGGGTGCCATTATTGGAATCCGAGATGTAACGACCATGTAACAGCCATGACCCTGGCCTTGAATGAGGCCCTAGGGCCTAGAAAGAGGGTGCACAGCAGTTTGACACTTGTCAAAACAGAAATAAAAGAAAAAGAAAGAAAAATGGGAGAAAAAGGAGGGAGAATGAGACAAAGAGGGAGAAAAGAGTGGAGGAGAATGTGCCGGCCTATTGGGACGTACACAGTAGGGACTGGCAGGTCCCAACAGTGACCTCATCCCTCCTAGAATGAGGGAGGGCAATCCGGATTGCAGACTCAATAAAATCTTAATTAAAAAGCTGAAAATGAGAGAAAATGTAAAAAGGAAGTGACCGGTTTTTTTTTGGACCATAGATCTGAGATCAGATCTCATGGTAGAGATGAACTAGCCGTTTTTTGTGGGCCAGCTCAAAACGGCTAGCTCCGAAATGAGGTGGCAACCCAAAATGGAAAGAAACAAAAGAGGGAAAATGATAAAACAGTGCATTTGGCCCGAAAAGAGAGCCAGATGCACAAAAAATTAAAAAACTTAACTTAGGGGCTCAAAATTGAAGCAAGGGCTACTAGGGGGTAGCTCGGATTATTGCTGGCCTTGGATCTCAGGCAGTTTAAAGGCTGAAAATGTGCCGCCATATGGAAAAATGCTCCGGCCTACTCAAAAGAGGCCGAAACTTGAAAAAATCGAGAAAAAGGCCCACAAGGCCTTTTTCTTCCAAGTATTGCTGCCCCTTGGGCATTAGGACCCTAGGGGACAACATTTGAGCAATGAAAAAGAGGCCGGAGTAGGCCAAGAGGCAGTCCGAGTTGGTACCAACCACTTGGACTGCATGTACTTTGCCAAAAAGAGGCCCAGGTACCTCCAGAAGGGCCTAGTAAGTGCATTTTGCCTTGGGGGTACCTCGGTTCACTCCAAGGCTCATGGGGAGGCTCATGGGCTGGCCGGACTGCTGGTTTCAGCCTACATAAGCTGAGGATGCAGTCCGCCACTCTCACATTTGCATGAGGAGTGCCCATGCTGCCCAAGTGAGCTCACAAGAGCACCTTTGCACTTGGAGTGAGGAGGGAGGAGCCCATGCTAGTGGGACAGCTTAGAGGAGACTAGGAGGTAGTGGGGAAGACTCTAGAGGATAGTGATGGTGGGAGAGACACTTGGGAGGTGATCCGCCATATTCCCCCTGGTGTAGGAGAGAAGGAGAGGCTAGAGGAGCCCCATTAAGCCCTCCTAGAGGAGAGGACTCCATAGCCATAACTGAGGGAGCTTGCCATAGCTTGGGGAAGAGTAAGGAAGAAGAAAGAAGGGCTTGGAGAAGGAGGAAGCCATAACCAAGGAGGAATTGAGCAAGGCCTCATCAAGATTGAAGCCTCCATCTACAAGGCACTAGCAAGGTGAATGGAAGGAATAAGACCTCTCCTCTTCTTCTTCTTCTTCTTCTTCTTCTTCTTCTTCTTCTCCTTCTTATTCTTCTTCCTTTCCTTCTTCCTCCCCCTCTCCCTCTTCTTCTCCCCCTTCTTCTCCACCTTTTTTTTCTTCCTCTTTTCCCTCCTCTTCTTCATCTTCCCTACCTCATCTACTCCATCCTCTTCCTTCTCCTTCTTCTTCTTCTTCGTCTTCTTCTTCTTCTCTTCCTTCTTCTCTCCCTTCATCTCCTCCCTCTCCATCTCCCTCTCCATCTCCTCCTTCCTCCTCCTCCCCTTCTTCTTCTCTTCTACCTCTTAGAGTTGGGCTACTCAATCTCTTGTTTGTCATCTACATACTAGTAGGTAGAGTTCTGATTCTTCTATGAGTGTTGTCAAGTTCATTACTTGTGATATGGG
>BFEA01000859.1:408353-424973 GCA_003427395.1 Chara braunii | reverse complement strand
GGGGTTTTGTGATAATGGAGATGATGAAATACAGGACGGAAGCGAGGGGTTGGGGGTCGTGCAGGGGAGGGGAAACAGGTCGCACAGAAGAAGGGGTGGCGTGTGTCGGTGGTGGGCAGGCGGAGCGAGGGGAAATGGGAGAATGGGCGGGAGCGAGGGAGCAAGGGGGACGAAGAGGAGCGACGGGGGCGGGGGGGGAAGATCACGCGGGGGAATGCGGGAGGGATGGGAGATGGTGGCGGGCGGAGGAAGAAGTGCGCGAAGGGGGAACTGGTGCTCGAGGTGGGGAGGAAGAAGATACTTTGGGGATCGGGGAGTAAGAGTTGGGAAGGGTGGGGGGATCGCTCGGGGGAAGCGTGCAAGGATCGGTCGCAGGAGGGCGGGAAATGGGATTGGGTAGGTGGGGGGGGGGAGAAAGAATCGGGAGGGGAAAAGAAAAAAAAGAAGAAGGAAAAACAATAACGTCGACTTGGAAGAAGAATTGAATTGAATACAGCGAGGCCGATCGCTATGCGTCCATGTCTCAATGAAGACCATTGAAGCACCTACACAGACAACTGCTCAACGCGCACGTTCCCCGACACATTTTGTCTGGCTGCGCACCATGACTTATCAAGGGGCTTCCCACTCTCCCACATCCACCGTGGCTTTCCACCTTGAGCAAAGAGGGCCTTTCCGACCTTGCCTTCCTAAGATATAGCCTGCGCAGACTCCACGTCTGCAACTGACCGGGTGGGCGCTTACCTGGCCCGCTTGTAACTGACCTGGTGTGCACGTCCGCACGCGCCGTCTTCCCGCCTCATCACGTGTGCACCTTCCCCGCATGAATTTTTCGAAAATCACGTGTACCGGTCGGAAGTAGGGGCTTGCGATGCGACTCAGGCTTTTTGCCTTAGTCTCCCGCTGTACCAGGCCAGCATTCTACACTGTGTACTCCCCAGTCTAGTGGTCCACCCTTCCTTTTCTTTCTCGGTTTCGACCCTGTTGGCCACCGTGTCTCCCATCTAGTACCTACCTACGTCTGATTTCCTGCAGTACGGGCACTTCCCTATTTCTCCCAATTCCCAGCATATCGCTCCCACCGTCTGTCCAGTTGTAACAACCTACTGCTACTGCCACTGCCTAAGTCCGATCCCTCCTGATTGTTTCTATTTGTCAGCGAGGTTCCCCTCACCCGGGTTCAGGATTCTCCCTTGTTGCTTAGTGTACACCCGTATTGTCCAGGCCCTACTACTTCCCTCCCTAACCTGTCCCCTCCTTCTGCTAACTAGTATACATGTTGGTTTACCCTCGCCCTGTAACCCTCCCCTCTTCAGCGCACATCTACTCCTGCCACTACGTTCACTACGTTGCTTATCCCTCCCACGTGTATTGTCCAACCCGGTGCTGGGCAGTCCCCCTTCCCTCTCTCCCGTCTCCCCATTTCATTTCTCGCTCTCCGTCATTTGCTCCTTCTGGTCTCTCTCCTGTAGTAACTTAACCGTTTGTTCGGCTAGCGTCTTCAACGCTGCGCCGAACGTGCCGGTGGCTTTGGTAAACACCGCCAGAGAATTGGAGAAGAGCGTCGGGGGATACCCCTGACACCCCAGCTCTATGCTGATGGAAAGTGTCGCTCGGACCCCCGATGCTGGGTCGCTAGAATGTTGCCTGATCCTGTGAAGCGCGGCAATCACCGTGCCCGCCTTCACTCGCTTATCTAAATACGAGGAAAAATCCTGGACGCATCTGAAGGAGGGGATCCTCAATTGTGGCCCCCTGATTTTTATGCTTGGGGCGGATGATAAACCTGACGGGTCCTGGTATCACTGTAGCTCTGACTCCCAAGAAGTCCCAGGAGCTAGGCCCGTCATCTGTCCTTACTACTACTAGCTGCTCCCCATACGTGCTTACGAATTTCTGACAGATGTACCTTGCTGTCGATACACTCCGAATGTCACCCATGTCGCACACAACTCCCAGTGTGACATCATCTACCAGCCTGACCCCGTGCACCAGCCTCCGATCTGCTCCCAGCGAACCTATGAAGTCGACCTCGTGTTTCGCGCACAGTATACATGCCAGCGCGGGTCTGGAATTCTTCCCCATAGGGATCCCCACCACCTGTCTCAGGATCGTCTTCCTACATTGAAGGTATGCATTTTCCAGCTCATACTTGACCATCTGTCTGATCTGAGAGAATTTGACTTCCACGTAGCCTGGTCCCGAGCTCTTCTTGCTAATGGCCACCACTCGACCCCGTCTGCTCAGGCTAAGTTTGCTCACCCCTCTCGACTCCCATTGTCTCAGCAGCCACTCGACTGCCTGCTGGATCGCCTCATGTGGCAGCGACGTGAACATCTCCTTGATGTCAAAGCTAGCCATCAGGGCCGTCGTCCTTTCTCCGAAAATACTCAGTCTTTTTCCCGCCCCTTCCAAGTTCTGTTTCAGCATCGTCGTGGCCTTCACATTGAAGTGCTTAGCTTTAGGGACTTTCTCCAGCAGGAAGTTCAGTGCACGTGCTAGTCTTCTCCCCGCGGTCCTTGAACCGTCTGCATTTGCGGGTGCTATAGGTCTCCACCTTGTCAGGTCCTTATGCTTTGGCATAACGTACGCTTGCCCTAGCTTGGCTGCTGGATTCCAAGCTCCTAACTTGCAGAGAGCTCGATCTTTGAACTCTCTCCTCATCTGCCCCAACACTTGTTTCTCGGACGTCTCCGGTACTTGCTGGTACGCGACGTTATGATTAAACATCATCCGGAGACCATGGTGGTACGTCGATGGGCACATGACCACTAGATCCCCTGGATTCCTGTCCACCGGGACCACTACCAGGTGGCTCACCTTCGCCGCTATCTCCCGTGCTTGTTCCTCCGAGCATGCTGGCCTTGCTTTAGTACGGTCCGAGACGATCTCCTGAAAAGTGCTCAGTGCCTCTACCTGATATAGATCTCTCCTCATGACTGCTTCTAGGGATTTCACAACCCCTTGCTGTACTTCTGCTGAACTCGTGCCCAGATCACTTTGCAGTACATTCTTTCCATTGTGTAGGAATGGTGGAACCTCTGAGCACTGCGCAATACGAGCCATCACGTGTCCATCCACCCTCGGCAGCCGGTCACCGCTGCACGTACACGGCTCCATCGTTCCCCTAGCCACCTTCCTGTGGTTGGTCAAGACCTGTTCAACCGTGTTGTTCTTCTTCCGCACCACTCTCACACGGTTCCGCACCAGTTTCTTGAGTACCGGATGAATTCTACTCTTCTCCACACATAACACAACCGTGTCGTGGATCTCCCTCTTCTTTAGCCGGTGGCTATACTTGACCCCCACATTGACCTTCAATCTGACATTCACCCCCGTCTTGTTTCTGATCTTTGCTGTTATCTTCTCTTTCAACGTCCTTCTTGTAATCTTGGTCTTGAACTCTCTAGCGCACTTGTACAAGAAGACCAGCTTCGTAAGATCGAAGTGCTTAAGCTCCGCTTGCTTTCGTGGCATCTCCAGTAGCTGCCTCAGATACCCTTTCCCTCCGTGTCTTGCATTCTCGGTTTTCACTACCGGCGACACCCTGAACATGCCTCCTCACTCGAGTTGTTGTTTGGCCTTCCCTAGAGGTAGCTTCGTCTCTTCCCCCGTGACGGTTGACGTCCCGAACTTCCTTCGGATAACAGACCACTTTTCTCCCCACACCTCTCCTCCAGATGATACAAACTTCACCGCCTTCACTCCTGCTGCATACGTGTCTTCCAAGAGCTCTGTTAAACTAAAGTACTTATTTCCCTGCCTTGCTTGCGTGAAGCTCAAGAGCCCCTTCCTGCGCATCGTCATGGGTGATTTCACTCTTTGCCTCTCCTTCCTTCCAGGTCTAGCCTTCCGTTTTGTCCCTGCACATCGGCCCACCGTATTCAGTGCTGGGGAAAAACGATATATAAGGGTCCTTTCTAGCGCTAGTAAACCTTCTCCAGCTCCCGTCGCTATCGGGAGGACCAGATACTTCTTCCACCCGAAGAGTTTCAGGAAGGAGTACAGCTTGGGGGCATGTCCATAGTTACCAGCCTCAGTGCATCTGATGTGCTTCCACGAGAGGCGGTTAACGGAGACCCAAAATTTCAGCGTTTTTTTAATGCTGTTTATAAGAAAACCAGAAGGCCTTTTTAACCAAAAATTGCATCATTCCATAGAGTGCACACCATATTAACAAACCATTAAAAAAAAACCGAAAAAAAAAATAAAAACAGGGTGAAACAGTTAGGCAAAAGTGCACTTGAATGACGTTTTGGATTCAGCGAATTTTCAGAACTAAGACAAAAACAGGCAAAAAAAAAAACATGAAATTTCACCCTCAAACCCTAATTTCAGTTTTGGACCTGTTACTCAGGAGCTGAAAGCTGGGGGTCCCCGTTAACCACGTGTGGCAATACACCACTGGTCCTGTCAAGTCAAAAAATTTGTGGCCAGCAGGGGTTACCGTGAGCATCTTCTTAGCCCACGGGGCTACTCCACTCAACACCAACATAAGGAACACCGCAA
Organism: Chara braunii; assembly: GCA_003427395.1. Lineage (NCBI taxonomy): Eukaryota > Viridiplantae > Streptophyta > Charophyceae > Charales > Characeae > Chara > Chara braunii. The sequence goes on along the minus strand of BFEA01000859.1, from coordinate 420,464 downwards.
TGATTATCTGCTCTATATTTATCCTGAGGTTCGTTAACCCGTACGTCCCCCAGACAATATCTCGGAGCCCCATATACATTAACAGTTTGCTCCAGAGGTACCGTGCCGGGGGGGCACACCGTCAATCTGCGTGGGGGGCTGTATCAACCCCCGACCCTCTGTCTTCCTTGACTTCGTCACTCTCTGCTACAGTCAGCCAACCATCATATGCTACCTTTGTTTCCTCTGCTACCAAGTCTTTGATCGCCTGCCCCTTCAATATCCACCTGATGTTCCTCATCTTACACATTTGCTTAAGTTCCGATGCTTGTTTTTCTTGCATACTCTCTCGCAACTCGAGGACAAAGTCGATCACCCCTTGCTTGGAGCACGAGGCCAGTGCACCTTTCTTCCTCGCCTCTGTGTTTGCTGGTTCCTTTCCTTTCCTCGTGCCCAGTGTTCGCCTCCTGGTACTGGGCGTAGCTGCACTTCTTTCCACGTCCACTGCCTCCTGTTCAGCCCCGTCCATTTCAAGCCTTCTCTTCGGATTCGGGTACAATTCAGTTATGGGCCTTCTCGGTACCTCCCTCTCGTTACGTTCCAGGAACCTCAACAAGTTATCATGCAGCCTTGCATTCTTCTCTTCAGACGCTGTGAGTGTCGAATGTACATGCCCTTTGATTTTTTCATCCAACTCCGCCATCTGTTTAGCAAAAGCTTACGCTGCCGTCGCCTCCATAATGGCTTGCGCCCTCTGTCTTTCTGTTTCCTCCCTCTGTTTTGCTTCCTCCATCTTTTGTCTCTCTTCTTCCTGCCGTTTCTTCTCTTGTTCGGCCGTCTTCTTCTCTGCTGCCTCTATCTGCTGGCTCTCGACAAACGAGAGCAGCCTGTTTAACCTTTCTTCTTCTTCATTCCTCCTTGGCTAGCCGTAGGCACCTTGTCCACTCCCTCCCACTCCATAGCCCCCACGCCCTTGGTTTTGCCAGCTTCTCCCATTTTGCTTATGTAGGCAGTCTCGTGCGAAATGCCCATACTCTCCGCAGTTATAGCATGGGCCACCTGGTCCAGCTGGTGGGGGAGGGGGTGGAGGAGAAGAAGGGCCAGGTGTGTGCGCCGACCCCGCATAACCAGCCGGGTATGGACTGGGTGTAGCCTGTGGGGGATACATGGAAGCTGGCCGAGAACCACAGTTGTTGTTCCCAACGTTCGGTGGACCACGTACTAGTCGTCGGTCTCTTTCCCTCCTCCTGTCACTCCCTTACCACCTGGCTTCAGCTGTCAGTTCTCTCCGCTGGTAGCTATTTCTACTGTTGTCACTCTCTCACCGCCTGGCTTCTGTTAACAGCGCCTCTCTTGCTTGGTGGTAATTCCAATTGTAGGCTTAACTGTCCTCGCGTTAATTATACACTCCCACAAACGGAGCAGAACCACAAACAGAAAATAGACTGGAGCCTATCCTCCTAATGCACACCACATCACCTATCTTCACCTTCCAGTGACCAGTTGTATTGCAGTCCACACCCGCTGCTTTCGACGTGGTCTACCTCCTCCTAAAGACCGCAGAAACATAAAAGCCAAGCCTTCCCTTCTCTTAGTACCTTACCTTACCACTTCAATGTTTCGCAGTTTCGGATCCTTCGTTACAGCGTCAGGTGCAGGTTACTCTTCCTCTTGAGCGGGAGGGCTTAGCATCTAATCACGCTCAGAAAACACGAACGACACTTAACCCGCGGTCTTCAGCAACCTGGACTAATAACTTTACGTGTGGCTCAACACCATATGTTCTCTTCACTTCCGGGGTTGGCACGGAAACACGAGTTGCGAGTCTTACTCTTCGCGAATCTAATCTCCTACAGCGTGCTTCAGGTCACACTCCCCACGGAGCAAGGTCTAACAACTCACTCGGCCAGGGCCATCGTACCTTTCGAACTTTTTACTAACCTCTCCCAGATACGGGAGGTTCCTTCAGCTCGCAGGGCTACTTGCCTCTCTATCATGCACTGCTCCTTTTCCGGGGTTGCGCCTCTCTCCTTGTCACAGCTCCGCTCTCACGTTCCACGTACTGCACCTTATACACCACCCGCCTCCCACGTACCTTGACGTAACTTCCTCGTTCGCTCGTAGACCAACTCTTACTTGCACCACTACATTCCTCGCACCGCCCCTCACACTCTCCCTCACCTTCCTGCTGATATCATGAGCACGGCTTCAAACGTCTTTCGAACTTCGCTTCTTCACCTCCGGGGCGGGCATTTGTCAACCTGTTCTTGTTCCCGCCAATGCTTTCTTCGCGTCTCTGCTTTTGGGGTCGCGCCTCTCTCCTTGTCACAGCGCCGCTCTCACATTCCACGTACTGCACCTTATACCCCACCCGCCTCCGACGTACCTTGACGTAACTTCCTCGTTCGTTCGTAGACCAACTCTCACTTGCACCACTGCGTTCCTCACACCACCCCTCACTCTCTCCCTTACCTTCCCGCTGATATCATGAGGACGACTTAAAACGTCTTTCGAACTTCGCTTCTTCACCTCCGGCGCGGGCACTTGTCAACCTGTTCTTGTTCCCGCCAATGCTTCCTTCATATCTCTACTCACTCACCTCCCTCCCTAATCTGACCACCTAACTTGATCTAGCCTTCGCACACTAGTAATGATCATCCTGCCAAGCTCCCACCCCCCTCCACCAAATACGGCCTCCCTTCTGTTGTAAAGCTCTCTGTCAGACTCACGCTCAGATGAGCAGTGACATTAGTATACACGTGTGTATACCTCCCCTCACTAGTGATACGTCCCCTTCATCTACCTCCTTGCACATTCTACACATATGCTACCTCGTCCTCCTCACCGACTTCATCCCTCACGCCCTCTCACTATCTCCTTCGCACCTTTTCGTCGTTTCCTCCTTCTTCCTTTCCTTACTAACACTCTTCGCTCCTAGCTCCCTATCTCCTGCCTCGTTCTACTTTCATACGTAGTCCAATGTCGGTGTAACCACCAAAACGAGTACGACCACTCGTATGGTTGTTGCGCATCCAAGAAATGAATACAGCGAGGCCGATCGCTATGCGTCGATGTCTCAATGAAGACCATTGAAGCACCTACATGGACAACTGCTCAATGCGCACGTTCCCCGACACGTTTCGCCTGGCCCTCCCGCATCCACCAGGACTTATCAAGGGGCTTCCCACTCTCCCACATCCACCGTAGCTTTCCACCTTGAGCAAAGAGGGCCTTTCAGGCCTTGCCCTCCTAAGATATAGCCTGTGCAGACTCCATGTCTGCAACTGACCCGGTGGGCGCTTACCTGGCCCGCTTGTAACTGACCTGGCGTGCACGTCCGCACGCCCCGTCTTCCCGCCTCCTCACGTGTGCGCCTTGCCTGCACGAAGTTTTCGAAAATCACGTGTACCGGTCGGCGGTAGGGGCTTGCGATGCGACTTAGGCTTCTTGCCTTAGTCTCCCGCTCTCACGGGCCAGCATTCTGCACTGTGTACTCCCCAGTCTGGCGGTCCACCCTTCCTTTTCTTTCTCGGTTCCGACCCTGTTGGCCACCGTGTCTCCCATCTAGTACCTACCTACGTTTGATTTCCTGTAGTACGGGCACTTCCCTATTTCTCCCAGTTCCCAACATATTGCTCCCGCCGTTTGTCCAGTTGTAACAACCTATTGCTACTGCCACTGCCTAAGTCTGATCCCTCCTGATTGTTTCTATTGGTCAGCGCGGCTCCCCTCACCAGGGTTTAGGATTCTCCCTTGTTGCTTAGTGTACACCCGTATTGTCCGGGCCCTACTACTTCCCTCCCTACTTCCGAACGTCACCTGTCCCTTCCTTCTGCTAACTAGTATACATGTTGGTTTACCCTCGCCCTGTAACCCTCCCTTCTTCAGCGCACATCTACTCCTACCGCTATGTTCACTACGTTGCTTATCCCTCCCACGTGTAATGTCCAACCCTCTGTTGGGCACTCCGCCTTCCCTCTCTCCCGTCTCCCCACTTCATTTCTCGCTCTCCCTCATTTGCTCCTTCCGGTCTCTCTCCTGTAGGAAGAAGAAAATAGACAAAAGTAGATAGGTTAAGGGGGGGGGGGGGGAAACTATCGGGTGCTTACCTGTGTGTCGGCTTCAGGATCGACGACAAGGCAGCTATAGGGATGAGCGACGACGACGAGGTGGAGACGATGACAGGTACGCAGTGCTAACATGGCAGCAAACGACAACGATGACAATGACGATAGCGATGTCGTGGCGGCGCGGATGATGATGGTGACGATGTCAATGACGTGGCGGCGCCGGAACAAGGAGTGAGGGAGGGCCGTTTGCCACTCCCATACTAGTGTGACGAGGCAGAGGCAGAGTAGCGAGGCCAGGGAAGAGAGAGAGGGAGAGAGTGAGGGCACACACCCACACTCACTCAACTTGACACTGACTCAACTCGACGTGACAAACGCAGAGAGGCAAAGTCGCAAAGTCGGAATCTTGGTTTCTGAACACAATGCCGCAACAAGTCACACTGAAGCACAAGCATTGAGGCTGAAAATTGAATGCCCGAACTGGGCTTGAGTACCGGACTCAAGTTCAGTCCCGAGGGCAGAAGTGCAATTTGCCTCGGGTCTGGATTGAAAATCGAAGGTCTGAGCCTAGGCGCCAGAATGCCATATGGCGCCAAGTATCAAAATCTAAAAGTGTAAGAGGAGGAATTCCAGAACGGCGCCAACTGCAGAGAGCGCCAACAATCAGGAACCGAATAGTAGAAACTCAAAAATAAAATAGTGGTCTGGCGGGTGGTAAGCTGCGGACCAGGGATTGAGACCTGGCTGAGTCCGTAACAAACCAGGCCGTGGCCTGACCCCACAGGTCGTGCGCTCATTCAGTCTGCTCAGTCCTGCCTGGTACCACTGTCGGTACTAGGCCAGTCCAGTCCAGTCAGTGTGTTGGGGGTTTCCCCCAACTGCAATCTATTTTCAGCCTCATTCTTCATTTGCACAGTTTGGAGTACACGCGTGTTGATTCAGCGAGTAGTGAGCAGCGAGCAACACGACAACTATTTGCCCTCCCCCCCCCTGTCGTGGCTGCTGCCACTTGCGCACGTGACCAGTGGCTGCCTACAGTGCCACGTGGCGGCTTGCTGAGGATTTTGAAAACCCCGCTGGCTAGGAAGCTCCACTACAGTGGCATCGAGGTGGCTGATCAAGATCTCAACCAACCCCATCATGTGGATCTTGGTAGTGTTCTTTGCTATTGGCCACCCAAGAGCATAGTATAATCTCGCTCCTTAGTAACCTACTCTCCGCCAACCCCTTTTCTCTGCCGCCCCCCATCATCTAATCATCCTTTCTAACTCTACCGCTACTACCTCATCCTACCTCACTGTTATGTCTTCTTCCCCCTACTTTCCTCTTCTCCCTCCCACTATTTTCTTATACCCCTCCCTCTTCACTAATCTTCCACCATTTTTTTCTCCCCTCTTCTCCTTACTCTTTTCCACTAATCTTTCCTTCTCCTCTCCACCTTTCTCATCCCTTTCTCTCTCATTCCCCCCCCTTCCTCTCCCCCTCCTCTCCCCCTTCCCTCCCTCAACTACAACCCCATCATCTTCCCAACTCTCACTTCAATCTTTTTCTCTTTCTCACCTATTTCTCTGTTTCTTCATCACCTTTTCATTTCTCACCCCTCCAACTTTGATTTTTTCTGTTTTTTCTTCTTTTGTCTTTCCCTTTGATTTAAATTTCCTTTTCTTTTCCAAAAAAAAAAAATATCATACTCTCTGATTTTTTTCTTATTTTCTGATTCATTTTATTTTATTTATCTATTTTGAAATTTTCAATTTTGTTGCGGCACCTCTATATCTTCTTAGGACTTAGTTATTTTTGCTATTGGCAAAATTTCACGCACGTTTTGACCCCTTGGGGGTAACGGAGTGCTGCCAGAATTTTCATTTTTCTCCCTAATCTCTTCTTCCACCAGATTTTGACCCCTTGCGGGTTGCGAAGTGGAGGCAAAATGTTTCATTTTTTTACTTAGTCATGCTTCTTGACGGTACACTTAGTCCGCATGGGGTTAATGAAATGTTGTCAAAACTTAAAAAAAATACAAAACTTAGTTCTCTTCACCGTCTTACACCTCTCCATTTCTTAATTTCTTTCTTTATTTATTTTTTTAACTTTAATTTGCACCAGTTTGAAACTTAGTGTGCTTCTCTTGATCCCTCCTTCATTTTGGCACATTTTCTCACCCCATGGGGATAGAGAAATATTGTCGAAAGTTCAAAAAAAAATAAAATTGTTTTCCCTCAACTTCTGCTTATTTATTTTTCATTTATTATTATTATTATTTTTATTTTATTTTTATATCATTCCTTTGGAGGACTATAGTGATAGATAGATCGTTGTAGTCTTCCCGCTCTGGGCAGGCCTTTCTCTCAGGCATAATTTATTTTCCAAAGGGTACGAAATCAGTAGATGTCGAAGCAGCCAACAACTGCGTAGTTAGCATCACCCGTCCGCCGACTGACTCGTACTGCTCCAGTATGCGATGTGCTCTTTTGAGTCCATCGATTTAGACTCCTCCCGTCTGCTGATTGTGTACATAACGAGACCACCGCTGCATTGCATGCCTATTGCTAGGCTGCTGCAGTAAATAAAGGTACTGCAAACTCTCTGCCCCATTCAAAAAAAAAAATCGTCATTTATTTATTTTTCTTTCCCCCTCCCCTTTATGGTTGTTATTTTCTTTTCTTGATTAGGTCGCCACTACTCGACCCTAACTCCCCAAACTCTGGTTAGGATTTTCTTAGGGTTTTTCTAGGGTTTAAGATTCTCTTAACCCCCACTCCTTTCCCGGCTCCCGCTGTCAGGCACCCTCGACCTGGACTGATCCTCTCCCTTCGACACGCTTCGTGCCACCCTCTCACGCGCGACCCTCTAGTCACGGAGCAAGCCCACTCACGACTACTCACTTCGCTCCTCCGGTCCCCTCCTTCTTACTGGTGGACACCTTTCCCCACACACCAACCCATCTCTTTCCCTACCTCTTTACCCAACTCCCACCATGTCTTCCCCCATCTCTCCACCGTATATGGACGAAAGTACACCCGAGAAGATCGTTGCAGCGCCATCCACCTCTTAGGCGCCCATTCAGCCAGGGCTCCTCGATCAGGCCCCAACATAACTTGAGACCGTCCTCACAACCCTCCCTGCACCTATACAGGCACGACTTGATGCGCTTGCACCCATGCAGACGCAAATGAACGCGCTCACCCTTAAAATCCACCGCCTCAAGGGCTCTCCTCCTCGTTCCTCGCACCACTCCCTTAATCTCTCCCCTACCAGTTCAAAGGTTGGTTCCCCACAACTTCAAACACGGAGATGTGGTGGTTCCTCCTCCCCCACGAGTCAGACCTAGCACTGCCTCTCTGGAGTGGTGAGTGTCGTTGCCACTAAGACTACCCCGTCTATTGGGGCACCTTTATCGACCGCAGTCGCCCCTGCCGCTTCGGCCATTGCTGTAGGTCCTACCACACAAATACGGGTATTTAGCCACACAATCTCATCTACTCATCACAATTTTTCCTTCCAGCTTTACACACCGTTCACGACATTACGACTTGGAGTTCAACCTCCTCCCCTTGTCTCCTCACTCCCACCTTAGGGCACCCTGCAGTTTGTCACTACCCCTCCTGCTAGGATAACCCCTCTGACTCCACCTCCGACCCCGTGCAAGCAGCGAGTGGCTACCTTGCCGGCCACCATGGCGTGGATACAGGCGAAAATACTCACCGTAAGACATTCTCACCCTTTTTTATCCGCTCACCCTTCATCTTCATTCACTGCCCCTCCCACTTCGGTCTTGTGGGCTCACTTCCCTCGACCTCCTTCTCCGCCTCTATCCCCCTACCTCGTCACTCCGTCATAGTTACCAGCGGCCATCGCCTCCACATCCGTTGGTCCCCCTCTCAACGTCTACGACCTACAACCGACTCTCACTTCCACCCTTGCACCGGCCCTGATTCTTGTCGCCGCAGTGCAGGCCCCTCAGCCTCTCTCCCCTCGTCGTCAGCACAGCAGTCCCCCCCTTGTGGACCTGTTAGATGTACTCGACTACGATGGCGCACTTCGGGTGTCGACTTAGTTGCAAGCAGCCACACGTGCACTGACACTGACAAACACTAGTCAGGAGTTGTGGTGCTCTCTGTTGGCAACTAAATTGTGAGGCAGCGCTTTGAGCGCATGGGAGAGCAAATATACCCATCGTACTCACACAAGTGAGGCACCCACTTTTTGGGACTTCACCGCCTTTCTTCAGGACTGCTATGTCGCTCAGCACGATGTGATCGATGCCCTAGATAGGGTCACCCAGACCCGATGGCCTCGGTCCTCCGCACCGACAGACGTGGAGCATCACATCCGGGTGTTTCAGGACGCCCGCCACGTTTGTGATGGGAAGCTCCTACTGTAGGGCCTTCTGACCAACATGTTTCTCATTGGTCTCTCGCCTGATTACCGCATAAAGCTTTGGAGACAAACATTTGCGTGGATGGATCAGGCCTGTGACTGCTCAATAGTACCATAGGATGCATAGTCATTTCTCTGATGGCCCATCCTCTTCGCGACCCACCTTCACCACCCATTGAGGTCATTCCTCTTTTGCTGGTCGCTTTCACCACCCACCTCAGCATGGAGCGTCATTCTCTCCACGCTACAACTCTCTCGAGTACGGCGACGATGCCTAAGCCGAGCTTGACCCTATCATTGGGGATGTCATATAGTACCACCTCGATGACAAGACTTTCCTGATGGTCGACTGCTTGCAGATGGCTGTGTCCGCCATCTGTATGTCTTTTTAACGGGGAAAGGGGGAATTAAACTCCCGTCGACTCCTGTGCAATTTGAAGAAATCTCGTTGAATTCCTGTTAAACGTGAAAATGGGCCACTCCCGCACTTTTCCGAAAACGGGATTGATGCGCGGGGTCCGGAACACGTGGCCCTAGGCAAAAAAAAAAAAAAAAAAAAAAAAAAAAAAAATTAAAAAAAAAAAAAAACATCCCCCCACCCCCAAAAACACCCCTTATCCCACCGAATTACCCCACCCCCCACCGCCCCCCCCCCCGCCACTCACCAACCCCCCGGCACAAGTCCCCAAACCTACCTGAAAGACCTCTAAGCCAACTGCCCCCACATCCCCCAACCCCCAACGCCCCAATAATGCGTGTGCAGGGGCGAGGTCCCATTAGCAGTCGGATAGGAGTGTGGCCGATCCAGTGTGACATTGAGTGGCAACGACTTGACAGGTTCATTACGCATTTCTGGGCTGAGAAAACGGAAGAAAGGCAAAAAAAAAAAAAAAAACAGAAACCTCCCACCGAAAATCGCGGCAGAGTGCTTCCCGACCATCAGATCACAAATGATCTGATGGTGGTGGTTGCAACAACAGTGAACAAAGTAACCGCCACATTTTCTGGAATAAACTTGACTTCTGTCAGCACTGATCCTGACACCCTCCATATACTCCGTGTTTGAAGGAGGGCTCCACCCAATGAGATAATTGCACAACAGCAAGTAAAACATTGAAGATCTTCTATCCTGCGTAGCACGGCGAACTTGTTCGCGGCCCTTTTTGTTCGGGTGAACGCGTTCTCCCGTTCGCGCGAACGGGTCGAGAACACGTTCGCGAGAACGTGTTTTCAACGCCCGCGAACGGGGTTCGCCTGGGCCACTACCGGTCGTCGGCGGGGCTTTGGAGGGGCCTGGGGAGCGCCGGGGTGTGTGTGTGTGTGTGTGTGTGTGTGTGCATGTGTGTGTGTGTGTGTCTGTCTGTGTGTCTGTGTGTGTGTCTGTCTGTGTATGTATGTATGTGTGTGTCTATCTGTGTATGTGTGTATGTGTGTGTATGTGTGTGTCTGTGTGTCAGTGTGTAAGTGTGTTAGTGTGTCTGTGTGTCAGTGTGTTAGTGTGTCTGTGTGTCAGTGTGTAAGTGTGTCAGTGTGTCAGTGCGTCGGTATGTCAGTGTATCTGTCTGTAAGTGTGTCTGTGTAAGTGTGTTTGTGTGTCAGACTGTTTCGTCGGACTTTGCATCAGACTGTGCCAGATTGTTTCACACACACTCTAATACACAGACACACACACACACACACACACACACACACACACACACACACACACACACACATATACAGACAGACACACAGACACACACACATGATACACAGACACACACACACACACTCTGGTACACAGACACACACACACCCAAACACACGACTCTTAGAGCAGCGAGGGGGGTTCAGGGTCACAGGCCTATACCCCCATCCCCTAAAAAAAAAAAAAAAAAAAAAAAAAAAAAAAAAAAAAAGGTTCAGGCGAACGTGTTCGCATTCGCCCGCGAACGTGAACAGCGTGCAACGGAGCTTCTATCCAGTGGGCCTAAGGCCGACCCCACACTCGTTTGGGACCGATTGAAACGATTCTGGCGGGAAACTTTCTTTGCACAGGCATGTCAGTGTTAAGGAGAGGAGGAGGGGAACGGAAATCTCCTTACTTTTTCGGGTAATACAAGTAAAACACTTACCGTGGGATCACGAGTACTGCACGACAGGATTTGGGTCACTCGACTGCCCCACAAACTCGTTTCTATCATATCTCGTTGCTAGTGCGACCTCGCCCCCGGTGTATTGTGTGTGTGCGCATGTGTGTATCTGTGTCCCCACGTGTAAGAGGGTGTCTGTGCATGAATATGTATGTATGCACATGTGTTTGTGTATGTGTGTGTGTGTGTGTGTGTGTGTGTGTGTGCGCTCATGATTGTTGGTGTGTGTGTGTGTGTGTGGGTGCATGTGTGTGTATGTTTGTGTATTTTGTGTGTCTCTATGTGTACGTGGGTGTCTGTTTTTCCTTTTTTTATTTGCTTTTATGTTGTTGTTTTTTTGAACACATGAAGTTAAAAAAAAAACAAAAAAATGTTGTTGTACATCTTTGAAATATATATAACCCTATATTTTTCGCTTGTTTTTCTGTTGTTTTTTTTTAACCCTAAAAATATCTTTGTGTGCAAGGAAAATAAGCAACAACGAGATGACAATCCCAAATCACACCATCACATTGCAAGCCAAATAGTTAAACCATGTCCAGATAGCAGCATTGCACCAATAATACACCAATGGAGTTCCGTAGCACTGAAAACCAATGTCTGTGGAGAGCACACCCTCTCCTCTCAACAAAAGAGTCCAGTTCCCTTACACTCACACTTGGCGCTCAACGCCCAGCCTACTCCTACACAGCTACTACAGACTACAAAAAGACAATGCAACTGTTGACATCAGCAGCAGCCCGAAGTACTTGAAGATGCCGACCATGCAGACCATCGCCAATACAAGGTACATGCCCTCACATCATCATCATCATCATCATCCTTCACCTATCCCCTGACTTCACCCACACCTGTCCTCTCTGTCACCCGAAGACCACCCCTGCGCTTCACTGTAGTCCAAGCCCACCAGCTATGGTGGCTGGGCTACGGCGCTGCCCTCAGCAGCGCCCTCCTCCTCTGCACGACCGCACGAGCTGCACCTCGCCTCCCAGCGCTAGCAGCAGCCTACGAGCATTAGCTCCAGCAGCGCTACCGCCCAGCATGCGAGTGCCTGAATGAGGCAGCCAGGGCCGAGCTCTTTCCTTTATGGAAAGAGTTGGCCTGCTCACGCAGCCTGGCTGCCTTGGCCTGGGCCCAGAAGCTTCCGGAAGGCCCCAGGAGGCTGCCTGGATGYAGCAGCTACTGGGCTGCTGGGCCTCGTTCGGTTGGGCGCCCAACTGTCTCTATATGAGGCTGCGAATCACGGCCAGGGCCTGCATTCTTTGGAAAGGCCCGGTAGGCCGTGGAAATGTCTTTGTTGCTCGGCCTGTGTTTCTTTCAACCAACTCGCGCGTCGCAACTGCCCGAACCCCAAATACGAAATTGACAGTCGAAGGCCTTTTGCAAAAAGCCAGGCCCGCCTTCACTTAGGGCGGGCACCTCCGCCTTCACTTAGGGCGGGTAAGGCTGCAGACAGGGCCCCATAGGCCTACTGAGGACCCTCATCCTCGCATGTGTAACAAAAAAACAAACAAACTAATTTCATCTGTTTTTTTTTTTTTTTTTTGTCT
>BFEA01000859.1:395894-407548 GCA_003427395.1 Chara braunii | reverse complement strand
TGAGCGCCAAGTGTGAGTGTGAAGGAACTGGATTCTTGTGTGGGAGGGAGAGAGTTTGCTCTCCACGAACATTGGTTTTCAGTGCTACGAACTTCGATTGGTGTATTATTGGTGCAATGCTGCTATCTGGGCACAGTGTGACTATTTGGCTTTCAATGTGATGGTGTGAACTGGAATTGTCATCTCGCTGTTACTTATTTTCCTTGCAATTTGGTATCGGAGCTGGTTCATATTGCGCTTCATTGGTTCTTCGCAATAGCAATTGGTGCTTCGCATGAGGTGTGGGGCAGTGATACGGCATTGGCGTTGAACATTAGGCGGCCCAGGGTTGTGTGGGCGCGCCGGGGAGCTATGTGGTGACATACGGGATGTATGCTGGATGATGAGAACTCGCTGATGTTACATATTAAGCTGAGGTGGAACCGCATTCTGCTGTTGGTTGTGCCGAAGCAAAGACCGGTCATCATAATTGCACATCAGGTTACCGGTGAGAAATCTGTGGTTGGGGGCAGCATTTATGAGGTACGTTGCTCTCTTCCTTATCTACCCTCTTCATCTCCTCTTACTGTGAGGAAGTGAGTTCTGTCTTGAGAGTCCTCTCGATGTGAGGTGTCGCGAGCGCTCAACCTTGAGAGTCGACATTCTTCCTGGGCAGCAAGCTGGTGGGAGACGGGCGAAGCCTCTGAAGGGCCCTGGACGAAGCATTCGGGTCACGGTCACCATGCAAACCCGCTGGGACTAGCACACGCATGCTTGGGCGCAAGTCCTTGGTTCTGGTGCTTGCGCAATAGAGGTCTACCTGGGCATGCCAGCCTTTTATGAGACGCTTACCAGACCGTCTATAAACATTTCTGGTTGGGGACTCGGATTGAATCTGGCTGTGATTGTCGTCTTGACTGCGACGTTCAATAATTCCTGCAGAGATGGGGGCGCTCTTAATAATCCTTTTGATCAGCCAAATCAACCAGGTGTAAGGCTCGTTCAGTACGAGGGTAAATAAGAGTGGACTGACTGGCATGTTCGGCAGAGACTTGGGGCACAGGGGTGGGCGGGATTGCACACCTTCAGACACGCTGCTCAAACCAGATGCTAAGGGACGTTGACACAAAGTGACTACTCAAGAAGGATACAGGGGGGGGGGGGATTCCGATAACTATTCGCAGTGGCAATCAACAGACAATCTGCCATCAAGCATACATCTCCAACAGGAGATGTTATTTTTATTTCGATTATCTAGTTGTGACAGACTTCGCTAACAACTGACAGACAACTACAGATAGATTAGATCTTTGTTGTAGTGCAATCTGTTCTAGGGTAATCCAAAAATAGAATTAATATATCCTGTAGGACCTTACATTAGTTGCAACTACATCACCTAACTATGTCTGTTCCAAGCCGACCGTAAGTAGTTGTGTATCATATGCGGATGTGTGTCAAGCTAAGGTAGGATTCAGTGTGGATTCTAGTTTAGATCACACACACTGTAGTTCATTAGTGATGCAAGCACAAGTTAGGAGGAGTTACTAGTGGACGACCGTAGGACTACTCGCGGGACTACCCGCAGTCGACCCTTGACATTCTTGGAGTTAGGTCCAGGAGACGAGAGAAGATTGAGGAGAGAGGCTAGAGAGAGGACAACGGCAAGGAGAGCGAGGGCAGCTGAGGACAGTGCTAGGGCTAGAGTTTCAGCTAGCATCAGTGCAGCCATGGCTACCTCATCTATGACGCAACCCTCTACACAGCCCACTTCGACAGGAGTCAGTCAGAGTGGAGTCACTAGTCAGATTGGTCATGTTCGAGTCAACTAGTCTCCACTCACGCCGGAGGACTTAGAAATCCGGCAGGCAGAAGAACTTCAGGATGAGTTACAGCGGCAGATGGACGATGTGGTAGAGAGGAGAAGGAAAGCTATGCAAAGAAAGGCTAGACTAGAGAGTAGAGCGCAGGAGCTAGGCAGACTGGAAAGACTAGATGAGTCAACATTAGACCCTATTGTCCGTGTGCTGCGAGGCGCCTTTCTTTCAGTGGCGGAAGCGCAAAGCGTTCAGCAGGAATTGTTGGCTGATTTGGTAGCAGGCGAGAAACAAATTCTGGCTGAACTTCATGGCCCTCGCACTATGGTGAGGCCGCCACAGTTTGCGGTAGTTCCCCTGCAGCTGCGGGTCCATCATCGATGCCGCAACGCACAGGGCAAACTTTCTCTCCCATGTTTGGCATGCCCCCCCCGGGTGGTTTAGTAGCAACTAGTGGTCCGGTTCATTCAGTCTCAGCCGTACCATCTACAACAGTGGTCACTACAGTCCCACTGTCCAGCCAGGCTCAGGTTAGTATGCAACAGCCTGTTTCAGTGGCCATGCAGCCGCTACAGCAAGCACCTGGCCCATGTAGCCTATGCAATGGATGCCCAATATAGCTTTGATGAGTCCCAAGCCCTTCTCTGACGATAAGAAGAAGGAGGAAGACTTGGACACTTGGGTGAGAACTGTGCCTACTTATGTGAGGCATAAGCTCACAAGGCCAGAGCAAGAAGTTGTAGTGGCTGCCTCCTTTTTAGATGGATCAGCAGCCCGCTGGTTAAATGGCTTAGTGCAGCAACAGGGCTACGATCAAAACTTCGATGCCTGGGCTCAATCCCAGACATTGGAAGAGTTCATACGGTCCATATACAATAGGTGGCATGACCCACAAGGGGCCCAAAAGGGCACTGATGCTATCAACAGTCTTTGTTCCCGAAGGTTCAAGAATGTTAGAGAGTTGACGGACGTCGTAGAACGATTAATCGTGGTACCTGGTGTGCGTTTTGACCAGCAGGTTCTCCTAACGGATTACCTAAGGTGCCTACCGTCAGAGGTAAGGACCAAGCTGGTTGACGAAGTCTATGTTGAACAGCACACCATCGCCTCTTTTAGCAAGAAAGCTTTGGACATCGAGGCAAAGCTAGGATCTGCGCATCAGGCCCCCAACGATGGTAGGAAGAGACTGCCCCAAGATTGGAAGAAAAAGGGTCGGTTAATGTTCGTTGACCACGATGGCCAAACGACGGAGATTGACGACTACTCAGATCTTGGGGAGTTAACAGAGCACGGTGGGGGTAGTGAGACTTCAGATGGTGGAGTCGTGGCACCCATGAAGGAAAAGGCTAGGGGGACGGGGAAGAAGAAGGTAGGACGGTCCACGAGTCAGGGCGACCTAGGAACACCCGCATGGTTGAAAATTGGTTTAGACTACGAGGTGTGGAGGGATCGAGTTGTCAGGGAATGCTACTAGGCATGTACTACCTCGAAGTCTCGCAACCTCACTTTGACTGGGATAGAAAGGTGTTGATCCACAAATTGCCCAATGGTAGAAGAGTTACATTGCAAAAGTTCAAAGCTAGCAGTCTAATAGAAAACTACGGTGTATGTGCGCTTCATCCTTCTATAACAACTATAAGCAGAATCAAGAGAAGGGCACATATCTAGTCTTTGTCTCTGAGAAAGGGGAGGCCGTTAAAACACCCCAAGAGATAGAAAGAGTCGTTGCACAATATTCAGACCTTTTTGAGGAGCCCACAGGTGTGGTGGAAAGGGAGGTTGTACATGCGATAGAGATTGTCCCAGGTAGTAAGGTGCCTAGAGGACGAATCTATAGGATGTCTCCCCTAGAGTTAGATGAACTTCGCTGCCAGATTAAGGAGCTCACAGAGAAGGGATGGATACGGCCTAATACCTCCCCTTACGGTGCGCCAGTCTTATTTGTTCCTAAGAAGGGAGGTCCATTAAGGATGTGCTTTGACTATAGGGGCCTCAATGCCATCACCGTTAAGAACGCGGATCCCCTACCCCGCATTGACGACCTCTTGGATAGAGTGCAGGGATGCCGGTACTTCACCAAGATAGATTTGAAGTCCGGAGACCATCAGGTTGCTGTTAGACCTGAGGATCAGCACAAAACCGCATTTCAGACTAGTTACGGTCTGTACGAGTTTGTGGTGATGCCTTTTGGCCTATGCAATGCGCCTGGTACGTTCCAACAAGCAATGAATAGGATTTTTCATGACTACCTGGACAAGTTTATCGTCGTGTACCTCGGCGATATTCTCATCTTTAGTAGGACTGTAGAGGAGCACGCTGAGCAGTTGAAAACAGTGCTAGGTCTTCTAAGACAGCACCAGTACAAAATCAACTTGGATAAATGCGAGTTTGGTCGCACCAAGATCCTCTACTTGGGTCATGAAATTTCAGCAGATGGATTGAGGCCGGAAGATGCGAAGGTGGCCAGCATACGTGACTGACCCAGACCTCAGACGGTTACTGAGGTCAGATCGTTTTTGGGGATGACGGGCTATTATCGTCCGTTTGTGAAGAAGTATAGTACTATAGCTTCCCCATTAACATATCTAACTCGACTTGACACCCCTTGGGAGTGGACTGAAGAGTGTGAGGCAAGCTTCAAGAAATTGAAGTATGATCTGACGCACTATGAAGTTCTCAAACTTCCTGATCCCGACAAGCCATTTATTGTGACCACAGACACTAGCCAATATGGCATAGGCGCGGTCCTTGCGCAACAGGAAGGGCCGAAGTTGAGGCCGATCGAGTACATGAGCAAGAAGATGCCATCTCAGAAGTTGGCCAAGTCCACTTATGAGAGAGAGCTCTACGCCCTGTACAGAGCGCTAGTTCATTGGAGACACTACCTCCTAGGAAGATTCTTCTATGTGAGGTCGGACCATGAAATTTGCGCTGGATTAAGACACAACCAGTCTTGTTGGACGCACTCAAGAGATGGATTCAAGTGATAGACATGTATGACTATCAACTTGATCCTATTAAAGGTACGTACAACAAAGTGGTTGATGCGCTATCAAGAAGGGCAGATTATCTAGGCGCACTAGTAACTGAGTTTGGGATATCTAATGACCTCACTCGATCGTTGGTGGAAGCCTATCAGGGAGACCCAGTCATGTCAGAGATCATTCGTAGATTCAAAGCAAAGGATAAAAAAACTTTGGATGAATTTACGATGGTAGACGACTTGCTGTTCCTCGATAAGGCAGGGAATACAAGACTATGTGTTGCTAATAGCGAGTCTTTGCGTACTTTATTTTTAGGAGAGTGTCACGATGCAACTGGCCATTTTGGCTGTAAGAAGACAACAGCAAACTTAGTTCAGAGATTTTGATGGCCCTCTATGATGGAAGATGCAAAACGATATGTTGAAACCTGCCAGGTTTACCATAGGGACAAACCGAGGACTCAGGCTCCGCTTGGGCTCATCAAGCCCTTGCCGATTCATGAAGGTCCTGGTCAAAGTGTGTCCACGGACTTCATGGATACCCTTGTGACCAGTAAGTCTGGAAAGAGACACATCTTCGTAATAGTGGACCGTTTTACTAAGTATGCAAGACTAATCGCTATGCCAGAAACAGCTAAAACTGACCACGTCATCAAACTGTTTATGGACAATTGGGTTCGTGATTTCGGTTTGCCTACGTCTATCGTTAGTGATAGGGATGTCAAGTTCACAAGTGAATTGTGGCAGTCAACTGCTGAGCAAATGGGCACAAAGCTGCAGATGACGTCAGGGAATCACCCTGAGTCAAATGGCCAAGCAGAACAGATGAACCGGGTAGTGCAGCACCTGCTTAGGCATTATATTAAGCCAAGCCAGGATGACTCGGACGAGAAGTTACCTCTCGTCGCCAGCCTGTACAACAATGTTGTGCACAGCACGACCGTTATGACTCCCAACCAATTACATCTTGGTTGGAAGCCCAGATCTGCGCTTGATTTTCTGTTACCAGAAAGACAACCTACTGCAGCACCTGGCAGCAAAGAGTTTGCTGTCAAGTATAAGCAGATGTTGTAGCAGGTCGTTGAACACATTCAGAAGTCTCAAGATGCTATGATTGCATCTGAGAACAAACATAGACGGCCTTCTAACTTTTAGGTAGGCGAGAGAGTCTGGGTGAAATCATCTGAACTGGGACAAGAGATAGGGATTTCAAGGAAACTGATGACTCAGTACTTCGGGCCTTGGGAGATCTTAGATATTGTAGAGGATCAACCAGATGGGCCTTCCTACGTGATTCGAATCCCTGCACACGTACGGACCCACCCTGTTTTCCATGCCTCCAAGCTGGCACCTTTTTCTGCCACCGACCAGTTTCCCTCTCGCAGATCGATGCTGCCCCCAACCATGGATGGCGAAGTGGACATTGACCAGATCGTCGAGCATCGAATGATGCCTGTTCCTCGACCATCAGGAAGAGGGCGACCTCCAAAACCAAGAATGCAGTATCGTGTGAGCTTCAGACATCATCTGGATCCTAAAGAAGATCGGTGGTTCACACGAGAAGAACTCATGAGAACAACACCTCAAGTGATTGCAGGCTATGAAAGAGAACGGAAAGGGAAGATGCATGCTGAGTAATAGACTTCTCAGAGGACTCACGAAGTTAAGGAGGAGGGAATGGGAGGATTTGGGTCCTCGGTAGGCCTCTGGGGCCCTGTCTGCAGCCTTACCCGCCCTAAGTGAAGGCGGGCCTGGCTTTTTGCAAGAGGCCCTCTACTGTCAATTTCATATTTGGGGTCCAGTCTGTTGCGACGCGCCTGTTGGTTGAGAAAAGCACAGGCCGAGCAACCCCGACATTTCCATGGCCCTCCGGGCTTTCCTAAAGAATGCAGGCCTTGGGCGTGAATCGCAGCCTCATATAGAGACAGTTGGGCGCCCAACCGAAAGAGGCCCAACAGCTCAGTAGCTGCTGCATCCAGGCAGCCTCCCGGGGTCTTCCGGAAGCTTCTGGGCCCAGGCCAGCCCATCCAGGCTGCGAGAGCAGCTTTATGGAAAGAGCTCTGGCCAGGCCGGGGCATTCAGGCACTCGCATGCTGGGCGGCAGCGCTGCTGGATCTCATGCTCGTAGGTTGCTGCTAGCGCTGAGAGGCGAGGTGGAGCACGTGCGGTCGTGCAGAGGAGGAGGGCGCTGCTGAGGGCAGCGCTATAGCCCAGCCACCATAGCTGGTGGGCTTGGACTACAGTGAAGCACAGGGGTGTTCCTAGGGTCAAAGAGAGGACGGGTGTGGTGTAGTCAGGGGATGAGTGAAGGATGATGATGATGATGATGTGAGGGCACATACCGTGTATTGGCGATAGTCTGCATGGGCCACATCTTCAAGTACGGGCTGCCGCTGATGTCAACAGTTGCATTGTCTTTTTGAAGTCTGTAGTAGCTGTGTAGGAGCAGGCTGGGCGCTGAGCGCCAAGTGTGAGTGTGAAGGAACTGGATTCTTGTGTGGGAGGGAGAGAGTTTGCTCTCCACGAACATTGGTTTTCAGTGCTACGAACTTCCATTGGTGTATTATTGGTGCAATGCTGCTCTCTGGACACAGTGTGACTATTTGGCTTTCAATGTGATGGTGTGAACTGGAATTGTCATCTCGCTGTTACTTATTTTCCTTGCAATATAGTAAAACCTTACAAAATTAAAATCAAAATATGAGGTTGTAGAGCTAAAAAAAATCTACAACCCTATAGTTTTTATTTTGTTTTTTGATTATTTTTAACCCGCGAAAAAAATCATTGCGGGTCCCGTTGTAACCGATCTAACGGGCTTTTCAATAGGGATTCAACACGGATTCAACGCGCGTTGAATCTTTCAACACGGAACCCACGTTGAATCGATTTTCAGACACACAGTCCACCATGGGTCGTGCGCTCAGTCAATTTACATAGGCTGGTGCCTGCACATTCGTTGTTCCTCAGGTGGACCTCTCGCAGGCTGTGTGTCCGAACAACGGGGAACGAACGAAATTAGACATCGTTTTTCCCATTGAATTGGCCCCGGGACCTCTGTTGAATCCCGTTTAACGGAAAAACGGGGGTGTCCTGTTAAGTTCTGAAAAACGAGTTGGCCGCATTGGGCCTCGAGCACGTGGCCCTACACGCCCAAACACCAAAATTGGAAAATAAAATAAAATTTTTTGACCCCCCCCCCTAAGAGTCCCAATGACCCCACCCGTCGGACATTAATGAAGCCCCTGCCCCCAGAATCCCAAAACGACCCCCTGAAGCAGCACAACCGACCCCTAGCCCTTTGAAAAACTCCAACCAGCATGCTCCCCCCAGCGTCTCACCCCACACCTCCCCTCCACACAGACCGATGAGAACACGCAATGCCTCCCCTTTCCCCTATCCCCCTGAACTAACTAGTCACGACACAACCCCTTTCGTGACACACAACACAACCCCCCCCCTTACCGCCGAGTACCCCACAAATCACCCCATGTTCACGTATACCCCTTGTTTGCCAAACATAGGCATATGTGAAGTTTCACTTGCAAGAGCAACATGTCATTGTCAGAAGGATATACCATCAACAAAGTATTGTGCAACACCAACATAACGCCATGTACCACACGTCGGCGGACCATGGGATAAAAGCAAAAGCCCGCGAGTCCTCCCCTCGCATCATGTGCTGCAAAGTGTTCTGCAGAGTCACAAGCCTCTCCAGCATGGAGCAAACATGTGCAAGCCATGTCTCGCAGGAAAGAACAAGCTCCATGTTTGGGTTGCACTTCCTGAAAAAAGAGAGGGCGACGTCGTGGGTTTCGAAAAACACCACAAACACACGAGCGCATATGATCGTCTCCATAAAAGCATCACAACTCGTCCCCAATGTCTGACAATAATTTGCTGCAAACATGGACAGAGCATGAAAGCCATGTGATAGTCCTCAGTGCAAGAAGCGTGGTCGTCGAGGCCATCGCCCTTGCAGACCCCACGTTGTCGGAGAGCGGCGCGCTGTGTCAACGTATAGTCGACTCGTCGCACTCCGCCTCCGTGATGTAGGGTTGCTTGTGGTCACGATCAGCAAAGTGTTAATGCTCTGGTTGGTCCCTTGGGTCGAGTCAACGGGCAAGACGGCATGACGGTCCAGCCCCATGGAGATCGAATCACGGCTTTTGGGCTGAGCCGCTGCGTTAACAAGGGCTAAATTAGTAAGACCTGGTCCGAATGGCACTGAAAACGGACCAAGGGTTAGTGAGAATTGACCACTTGGGACCCGACTTACCGCATCGGGAAGGGTACAGCCCGAAATGGTCAAGGGGGATACGGGATTGGGCCCCTATTATGATTAAGAGGGGTGTTTTCGTTTTCAAAACAAGGCCGATCCTTAGTATCCCAAAGTCGGGCCAGTTTAAGCCCGACACTAATTTTAGTACTGGTCTGTGGTATTTTTAGCGTAGGCCACGCTATTTTTAGTGCAGGCCTGGGTTATTTTTAGCGCAGGCTCATGCTAAATATAGTGCAGGCCCGCGCTATTTTTATCCCAAGCCCCGCGCTAATTTTAGCGTTGTCCCGCGCTAAATTTACCACAGGCCCGCGCTATATTTAGCGCACGCCCATGCTATTTTTAACATGGGACTAACTGTTCGTGTCCCAAAGTCGGGACTGTCCCAGTCCCGCGCTAATTTTAGTACAGGCCTGTGCTAATTTTAGCAGAAGCCTGTGCTACTTTTAGCCCAAGGACTGTTGCACCTCGCCCGATCACCCGGCCTCTTCACTATAAAAGAGAGGTCGTGCCACTGAAATGAGAGAGATCGCACGTGCGAGGACGCGGAAACATTGGTGCAATAGAGCGGGGACTAGAAGCAAGGAGCAAGTAGGGAAAGGAGCGAGATGAGCGAGGACCAAGCAGGCAGGAGGTAAGAGAGGGGGAGAGCTGCTGCAGCAGGGGTATGAGTCTGGCTCTTGGCCAAGGTCATAACCCATCTCCCACGTCCTCTCCTCCTTTTTGTCCTTTCCCATCTTTCCTCTCTCTTTCCCTTGCTCTCTCCCTGCTCGCTCCGCTATTCCCCATTATTCTGGCTGCCCCCCCCGTTTTAGGGTGCACTATGTTACCCTTCTTCTGCAGCTCGCACCGGGTTTAGTCCACGCTCGACAATTTTAATCCATATAAGATTCTTTAAATTATGTATGTGTCAGCCTGGCGCAGTCTGGCGCAGTCCTGATTTGCTGTTTTGTCAGTCTGGCACAGTCCTGATTTGTTGTTCTGTCAGTCTGGCGCAGTCTGGCACAACCCTGATTTGTTGTTCTGTCAGTCTGGCGCAGTCTGGCTCAGCCCTGATCCGCCGTTTTTGGCAGCCCAGTCTGGCTTGGTTCTGATCTGCCATTTGGCAGCCTGACGCAGTCTGGCATAGTTCTGATCTGTCGTTTGTCAGCCAGGTGTAGCTTGGCATAGTTATGAACTACTACTTGGCAGATCTGCGCGGTTAGATTGGTTTTGCCACCTGGATCTGTGGAAGCTGCTGATCTTGCCATTGTGCCCCCACTCGCACTCCATTGCAAATCGGATCTGTGGAAATCGCTGATCTTGCTCCTGTGCGCCCATGCGCACTTCATTTTTGTACCAGAGAACCGTGCGCTCACGCACACTATGTTTTTTAGGGTCATTTTCTGAACCAGGAAAACTATCCGCTCACGCGCGCTGTATCTGAGGGTCGATTTTGCACCAGCATGTCAACCGGCACTGAATTTGTATGCTTTGTCTTGGTGATCATGAGCCAGCATGGCAATAAGCACTCAATCTCTTAACTTTACACTGATGATCTTGAACTAGTGTGCCGGTAGGTACCCAATCGGAGAGCTTGCATGATAATCTTGAATACGTGCGACTGTGCGCACTCAAACTCGACTCTGAGTAAGTGCGACACTCCGCACCCAATCTGAGAGCTTTGCATTGATAGTTCTGAATAACTGCGACTATGCACACTCAAACTCGGCTTTGAGTAAGTGCGACATTGCGCACCCAATACATGAGCTTTGCATTGATAATTCTGAATAAGTGAGACAGTGTGCACTCAAACTCGGCTTTGAAGTAAGTGTGACACTGCGCACCTGATCCGTGGAACTACATTGATGATGTTGAGTAGATGCGACTGTGCGCACTCGAACTTAAGTGCGACACTGCGCACCCGATCTGTGGAACTGCATTAATGATCTTGAACAAATGCGACTATGCGCACTCGAACTTAAGTGCGACACTGCGCACTCGATTTGCAAGATTCGGCTTTGATGAATTTGAGTTTGTGCGACAGTACGCACTCCATCTGCAAACTCGACTTTGATGAATTTGAGTTTGTGCGACAGTACGCACTCCATCTGCAAACTCGACTTTGATGAATTTGAGTCTGTGCGCCAGTACGCACTCCATCTGCAAACTCGGCTTTGATGAATTTGAGTCTGTGCGACAGTGCGCACTCCATCTGCAAACTTGGCTTTGATGAATTTGGGTCTGTGCAACAGTGCGCACTCCATCGGTAAACTCTGCTTTGATGGGCTCGAGTCATTGCGCCCATGCGCGCCCAACCTGTGTACTCTACCTTTGATTTTGAGCCAGCGCGCAAGGTGCACACTCAACCTCTGCATCTTGATGTCGATCCAGAGAGCCAACGTGCACCCTATTGAAGATTGTCCCATCGAAAGTCTTTGCTAATTCGGGACCATACACCAGTGTGAATTCCTGCTCGGGCAAGTTGTCTGAGTATGCGCCAAGGCCCGGGCAAGCTGTTTGAGTGCGCACCCAGTCTCAAATAGGCTATTTGAGTGTGCGCCGAGCCTCAGTTCGGCTATTCGAGAGCGCGCCTAGTCTCAGTTTGGCTGTTTGAGTGCGC
>BFEA01000859.1:383613-394899 GCA_003427395.1 Chara braunii | reverse complement strand
GCGCGCCCATGCGCGTCCAAGCCTAGTATTGCCCTTTTGATTGTGCGCCCATGCGCGCCCACGTTTAGTATCGTTACATGAGTGCGCCCAAGCTCAGGTAGGCTATGTGAGTGAGTGCTCTGATGTTCTGATGATTCTAGAACGCACGCCCTACTGGTATGATGGTCGGGGACGCGCGCCTTGCTAGTGTGATTAGTCTTGCGGACGTGACTGGATGTCTCTGATGGTATGACTAGCCCCAACTCCCGCTAATTTGATTTCTTGCCGATCAGTCTCTGCATGGACAATCAGTTCCTGTGCAGACGGTATTTTCCTGCACATATGCTATCAGTGCAGTCCAGTTTGCACACGCAGTATTTTGCAACTGGCCTCTGCATAGATAACATCTTGTTGATCAGTACTCTAAAGTGACGATACTGGCAGTCTAGTCCACTCGCTGAAGAGGTACTCGTATGACGTTGCTATGTTGAGTTGCTGAGCTGTTGAGTTGCTGTTCAGCCGGGCCCATTCAGGCGGGCCCCTGTATCGAGTTGTTGCTGTTCAGTCGGGTCCATTCACGCGGGCCCCTATATCGAGTTGTTGCTGTCCAGCCGGGCCCATTTAGGCGGGCCCCTATACTAAGTTGATTGCTGATCCAGCCAGACCCATCCAGGCGGGCCCCTATATTGGGTTGGTTGCCACCGGTCTGGTTAGAGGGTCTATTGAGGTGTTGTCCTCTCTGATCCCATCGAGTTGGGCTATTTTCCTGAGTTGTTGATATCCCCTTTTATCACCAGGACACCATTTTTTTGGTGTAACCACGTGTCAGGAGCACTCTACCTGCAGATTGGTCAAGCTGGCTCCTCAACATGAGACAACCCCTGCATGGGGTAAGCTGGTTGATTAGTTCTGTTACCGACACATTGGACATAAGAGCTTCGTCATTAGGGGCAACGAGTCTCCCACATCGAGATACACGTTGGTGATCACTTATCACGTGAGAGATGCTGGGCAGGGAATAAAGGGAGCCACCTATGATCAGATTGCCGACTATATCTTCCGCAGGGAGAGTTACTGGAGGGAGCACTGGTTACATGTGGTGATTCCCCAGGTCCCCTTTGCTCCAGGTGGTGCTCTCTTTGACTTTGATGGCTGTAATCCAAAACCGCTGAGCAGAGGTGGCAGCAAGGAAAAGAGGCGTCAGGACAGGAGGATAAGGAACGAGGAGGCCAGATCCGAGATACCTGTTACCACCTGTTACAGAGGTCAAAGAGAGACGAGTCAGACTAAGAGCCTTGCTGCGTGAGCGACGTTGACTTGGGGGACTCTTTTGACTGGGATACTCACAGGGATTGAGCACGCTTGAGTTGGAGCAGATCCAGGGCATCTTATGACATTGCTCACCGGAGTGAGACGCAGGCGGAAGGCAGCCCTACGACGGGTTGCTTATCTCTTGGCACGATACCTGCTTGAGGGTGATTGATTCAGGCATTACATGTCAGGAGGACCCAAGTCAAAGGAGGTAGCCAGCCCTTCAAGGGGGAAGGGACCAGTCACATATCTTGGGGACGGCTACAGTCATTTGGTGAGAGCAGACTTCGTTATACTGGCTTTTTGGAAGCCACTATATTAAGACCGTTTTCTGGAGGTTTCGTATGATTACATCTACGGCAAGGGACGGATTGCGATCTTGATTGGTGCCACTGGCAACATTTCCCTAGCTGAGGAGTTGTACCTCCGGGGTGTCGCGGACAAGGAGATCGCGAGATGTATGGCATATATCAGCAAGATCGATCCTGCGGCATCTTTTGACATCAACTTTGTGGTCCCAGAGTCGATAGCCACTCAGGTTCTCAATGATGAGGAGGACCAGCATGTACCAGATACGGAGTCCCAGACAGTCGAGCACACTCATGAGGGGGTACCACTCGTCGTTATTGACTGAGGCTCGTATATTCTAGTCACTGAGATGCATTATGACATTATTATGATTTATCAGTGACTGCAGCCTCCTTTATGGCTGCTTTCTGTATTCTCTGTGTACTACTCTTCAATCTCGTGTCTCTGGTCATGCTCTCGCAGAGTCTGGTTTCTGTTTTTTTCATCCTCTCAGTGTCATTTGATTTATGATGCATGTCCTGTAATGCATGGAATGTTTATGCATGAGGTAACAAGTTATTCATCACTCCTTATTACAACAGGTTACGCGCAAGGCAATATGAAGGACTTCTGGATAATAGGGACTCCGGTGACCTTGAGTCTGACCTTTATACGGGGTCAGGTGCAGGCGATAAAACCGAACGCCTCACTTTAAGCCGTATCGCCGCTGGCAGGAGGGATAACCCTGACTACTCGACTGTGTGACAAAGGCTGCCATTGAATGCATTTCTAATTTCCCTAAAACTTTCCAAACTCCTGTGTAACAGCCTGCGAGTCCACCAACCCACTGTACTCGGTCGGTGAGGGACATCGAGCCTGGCCCTGGAAACGGTGGGGGCGCGACAAAAATGGCGCCGTTGTCGGGGACTCAAAAATTTTGAGTTTCTGGGAGCGGACCTTGGTCACAATATTCAGTGACTAGGCAACAGTCTAATCTTTCGTACAAGGTCTGACTCAGGTCAGAAAGACTATTCGGTTAGAGGAGCCCCAAGAGGAGGGGCCTCTTGCAGAAGTCTATCTGAAGTGACTCAGACCTGCAAGGAAGGGTTTGGAATTTGTCTTCTGGACCCTTCGCTTGACAAGTCCATAAGTCAGAAACCAGATGATGACTGAAAAGTATAATGTCCTAGAAGCCCTAACTCGTGTCACCTGCGGTGGTGCCTTCCTTTATATGTTTGTCAAATGCATTACTTGTGTGAAAAGTACAACGAATGTGCATGTGCTTGTCTCTAGATTCCTTGACACTGATGATTATGATATTCGACCCTACATCCTAGAAGGGGCTGATCAGGACCCTAGTTTCTTTACCAACTGGGATGTCATCGTGGAGTGTGTCAAAGCCAAGAGGGATCAGTTGAGACAGCAAGGGATAGAAGCGAGTTGGAGCTTACAACCTAGGATTTATGAGACGATTCCTACCCCGCCAGTACCCCATGAATTCTGCGATGGTAGGAACTGGCAGCCAATCATGAATGCGGCGCTGAGAAGGCAGAGTTGGTAGGCAGCCCCTGTCGGCAGTAACTAGAGCGATAGAGGCACTGACCAGGATCACGGCTGAAGGTGCCTTCCCATACGTCATTGAGAGGTGTGTGACTTGTGAGCATGACTCAGTGATTCTATACGTTCTTGTAGTCCGATTCCTTGATATAAATGAGAATGATGTAAGGCCATACGTATCTGCTGGAACAAGGAGAGGGATTGATTATGAGGCGTGTTGGGTAGTTGCTGATGAGTATATCTTAGATGAAAGGTTATTATTGAAACAACAAGGAAAGAAAGTGGCGTGGAGTGTCCTACCTAGGCAATTTGAGAGATTCCCAAGTCCTCCTGTGCGTGCTAGCTTCTGCGACGGGAAGGACTGGGGTCCAATCCTCAACGTGGTATTAACTTACTATTAAGGGATCGAGTGTGGTGAGCTATGCCGATCGATGTCTACACCCCTGATGATGGAGAGAGCTTCTGCTTTGAGGTCTATCTAGACGAACGGCAAGCGACTGTCATCGGGGCTGTGAGAGGATGCGACACTAGGCTAGGTATGTACGACGAGATTGGCATGGTAGAGCATTACCTTGAGCTTATGCGAGCGACTGCTTTTATAGCAATTACGGGTCAGACTAAGATTAGGCATTTGTTGGATTGCAAAAGCTTGGATGGCAGGAGAGTGATGCTACATGCGAGAGACGAGACCATCTTATCTAGGCAGCATCCTGCGGACGGTCTGGCTGGAGGCGTTAGAGGCAGCCCAAGGCAATGATACTGGAATGCGAAAACTCTATGTCAATTGTGACTGTGACCATTGGTAGAGGATGGTTAGATAAAGTAACTGAGACTGATAGCCCGTTCGAGATATTGAGACATGACATCTGTAAGGAAGGACGTTTAGTATTCTAGTGGTAAGATTTCTCAAAACTGAAGAGCTTGACGTGAGGGTTTATGCTCAGGAAGGAATTCAGGAGGAAGAAGGTTATTTAGAGTGTCTGAGGAGAGTATACATTCACCTCTCGAGGATAAGGGGACTACTTCGGAGCTTGCATAAGAAAGTGACCTGGGGAAAACGAGTCAGGCAATTTGAAAGACTCCCTAGTTTTCTGACTACGAATAGCTTCGCTGACAGGAGAGACTGGACGCCTCTTCTAGAAGCTATTGCCGTGGTTGGCAAGGCAAGAGAAAATGACCTAGTCATGCGACCAAAGACGTTGTTTCTTTATACCTTTGTACGTCGGTCCGAAGTCCAGGACGAAGGATCTCCTGAATTTTCTATCACTTGACAAAAACAGAAAACTTATTGGCTTCTTAGAGAGAAACTCGGTGAATGCAGGGCTCACTAAAGATGGAGAAATTATGAGATGGCAAAAGGCAATCGTGAAAGCCCGATTAGAGGTAACTTAGTCTGAGAAGGTGAGAGCCCTCATTCGCAGTTGGAGTCGTGAGAAATGCTTGTTAGGGTCCTTGATTTGTAGCAGGGTTCGAGATCCAGTAACAGAGGTAGTGAAAATCAGGAGAAGCGCGTCTTGCATCGACGAAACCGAAGGTGAACTCTGCATTGGCATCGGCGTCTATGGAGTAGAAGGGGAGCTCAAAGTCTATGATGAATATGGAAGGTTGAGAGTGATACTAAGAGGAGTTAGAAATTTGGCAATGTTTGGTTACTGTCCGGCAGTCACGGCAGCACTGGACGCCCTAGTTCCTTTTACCAGTGGAGGAGTTTTTCCCTACAAGGTAGAGCGCTGTATATCCCTGGAGGAGAAGCATGCACCTTGTAAGGCGTATATCCTTGTAGTGAAGTTCCTTGACACTGGTGAATACGATATCCGACCCTGTTCCCTTATTGAGAGAGAGAGGGACAGATTGCGAGTTTTTTCGAAGTTGGATTAGAAATATAGTTGATCAAGAAAAGAGAGAGTTAGAAAGAAAAGGGGCAAGAGTAGTTAGTAACATAACTCCGATTGTGTTTGATAGGTTTTCTGAGCCCCATCTGCCAGAAAGTTCTACTGACGGCAGAAACTGGGAACCAATTTTAAAGGCAATCCGAAGAGAGGAAAGGTTCAGGAAGAAGTAGGAGCATAACCAGTAAACTAGACAGGATGGTCAAAGAACCGAACGCACGACAGAGCCGTGCTAGCTCCTCTGCTGGGGATGGAGAAGTGACCACTATCGTGGTTCTTCGAGAGATGTTGAACCGAATAGAGGCCATGAAGACCGGGATGGACACTATGAATGTCCGTCTAGACCTTCCAAGAACTAAGGTATCTCCAGAGAACATACCCTGTTGTGATGGAACCAAGGTCAGGAAGTTCCTGAAAGACTATGATGTCTTCAGTATGAGCTATGGTTGGTCGGATAAACAGAAGTTGAAAGCTCTGCTAGCCTATGTTGAACCTAAGATGAGGGTGTCAGTAACAAAAATGACACAAGGGCTAACAACATGGACGGACGTAAGGCAAAAAATGCTGGAAAAGTACGCCAAGTATGAGGTCCCAACAACCATGCAAAATTTGTTGGATGTACGACGCTCCAAGTATGCTACCCTCGATCAATTTCTAAAGGATTTTGAGAGGGTTGAGCGGAGAGTACCCTTCCTAGTCGAGGCACAAAAATGTCATGTCCTACTGACTAACTTCGCGGAGGATGAAAGAAAGAGTGTGGTAAGTCACGCTGCCCATTATCCTCTAAAGTGGGATGAAGTGGTTGAGATGATCCATGGGTTGCCTTCTGTGTCCCACAGGAAATGGTCTTTGGAACAGATGAAAGCAATCACTCGTGCAAGAGAGGGAAATGTTGAGGCAACTATGAGAGAAAACTTGAAGGCCGAGGAGATCCTTGATCTTCTCGTTAAGCTTGGTAGCTTCGAAAAGTTAACCCTTCCTGCCGCAGCAACTCAAACACTTGTTGGAGCCGAATAAGGTAGGAAAGAAAGAAAGAAGGAGAAGCAAAAGGAAGAAAGTAAGAGTGGGAGCGAGAGTAGTGATGATGATGACGCTAGGCGAAGGAGAAAAGAGAAACAAAAAAAGAAGCACGACCGGGATTGGAAGAAAGATAATAAGAGCCGAGATTGGCAAATGAGAGATGACCCCTTCCGATGTTATTATTGTGACGAGGAAGGTCATACTCTAACCCGGTGTCTGACGTTAGAGAAAAAGCTTGAAGAAGGGATTGTCTAGAAAAACGCCAATGGGCACATCTGTGATACCAATTGGAACAAGGTAGATTTCTGAGTCAAAGGAGGGATGCGAGCGGTAATCCTAGAAAAGGCTAAGACCAATAAGGATAAAAAGAAGAAGGTTAGGATTAATGTTGTCACCTTTGACGGTATGCTACCTCCGGAGATAGTGGCTCGAGACGATAATCCTGGAAGTCAAAACCTGAATGTATCCCATATCAGCCAAAGAGAGGTTGAAGAGAAAAAGCGGGAGAAGGCTCAAAGAGAGTTAGACCAGTTGATCGATGGGACCACGGACCTAGTGAAGAAAGGGAAAGGAAGGGAAGTTGTCGAGAAAAAGAGGAAGGTGGTCTTGAGATCCGAGGCCGAGGAGGGTGTCTCGATAGATGAAGTAGTAAAGAAACTACTTGAAGAAATCGAGATCACCCTATCCTGGAAGGAGGCGGTAGCCTTGGTGCCAAAGTTTGGAGAATAACTCAAAAAGATGGTTGAAAGGCGGAAGGTAGAAATCAATAGCCTAAGACTCTTCCCTCAGTATGTGGAAAGAGCCTCGCCTGGGACCAAGATGAGGTTTGGCAATATGTCGTGTGGCTACTTGAATATCTCCGTAAACGACGTGAGAGTTAGAGCCTTAGTGGACTCCGAGGCCGAGATGGTTCTTATGTCCTCGGCCATGATGAGATCGTGTGGGCTTGGAATAGACGGGAAGGCTAATCATCAGCTTTCTAATATAGCCGGATTCCTGTCTTTGGAAGGTTTTGTTGACGATTGCCTATTCGGATTGAAACTTTACGGGCCGAGATCCTTAGTTTTGTGGTTCCCAACTTGGATCATGACTGCATTCTAGGAGCCCCTTTCCTACATAGAATGAAGGTTTGTGCATTCTTTGGCCATGATGGAGCGGTCTGACTCTCTCTTCAGGATTCTGTCATTGGTCAAGAACAGGCCTTTGTGATAAGTGATAGGCATCATCCTCGTCATCAGCGACATGTTAACTCTTTTAAGCATGGAGAATCTGACAAGCTGATTGAGGAAGTACGAGCAAAACTGAAAGAAAGTGGAATAATAGACGAGAAGATGACGATTAGAGTAAATGATATCGGGAAGATGCTCAAGCTCCTGGATAAAGAGAAGGAGCTGGGCGATAAGAGAGAGATGACAGGATTCAAGGATGCTGTGAGGGCGGCAAAAGCAGGCACGATGCAGCTCACCTTCTCTGCAACTGGGCCTTTTTTATGAAAATAGTCATCGGGTCC
The DNA here is from genome assembly GCA_003427395.1 of Chara braunii. Classification (NCBI taxonomy): domain Eukaryota; kingdom Viridiplantae; phylum Streptophyta; class Charophyceae; order Charales; family Characeae; genus Chara; species Chara braunii. Next base: position 387,345 of record BFEA01000859.1, on the reverse strand, counting down.
AAGAGGAAGTACAAACGTAAGGGCGTTAAGAAGAATCCGGTGACAGTCTTGATAGAAAAGGACTATAATGAAGCATTAAAGAAGGAAAGGAAAATAATTAAGGGGTTAAGAGAGGCTGCATTAAAAGGGGGAAGGATTACCCAGAGAGGTTCAAGATAATGAAGGTAGGAACCGATAACTTCCTTCTGCCGGCTGAGACGGATTTCATATGTGAATTATGTCAGAAGTACAGTGGAGCCTTTTCCTTTAATGGTGAGGAGAGGGGACGACTGGACGTTGACGTGATCAAGATGGTCAAGATTTGGACCGTTCCTCACACGCCTTGGAATGATAGACCCACAAAATATTATCAAAAGGAAGAGAAGGAGGTAATGAAGTACATAAACCAGAAGATCGCCTCCAACGTTGCAGAACCGGCGGATGGTGCATATGTCAATCACTGGTTTCGTTTTTGGAAGCCAGGAGGACGTCGCCGCTGGATACAAAACTTGCAAAAGTTGCATTCGGTAACTGTTCGTGATGCGGGTAGTTTACCGAACGCGGATCTACTAGCCGAATCTTTCGCCGGAAGGAGCATTTACTCCCTAGTAGACTTATACTCTGGCTATGACCAGTTCCCCATGGATCCTACTAGTCGACCTATGACCGCCATGCACACCTAGAGGCCTCATACAAATGTGTGTGGTGCCTCAAGGGTGGACGAATGGGGTCGCGGTTGTCCAGCGAGACATGCTGAAGGTCATGGAGGACATATGCCCAGAGGTCACGTTTCCATACATCGATAACAATCCGGTTAAAGGATTGAAGGAAAAAAATGAGACCTTAGTGGATGGTCGAGTTAGGCGGTTTGTGTGGGAACATGCGCAGGGAGTGGCGAAAGTACTAGAAAGGTTGGCTAAATACAACCTAACAGCCAGCGGACCGAAATGACTATTGTTTCAAAGGGAGGTCACGATCTTGGGTTTTAGGTACTTCTTGGAAGGAAGGAGCCCCGATCCGAAGAAGGTGGATAAAATCCTGAACTGGCCTATGCCTCTAAAAACGGTTGGGGAAGTAAGGAGTTTCCTAGGGGTCTGGAGCTTTTGGCGGATCTTCATCCCCGGGTTTGCCAGGATAGTCGAGCCTCTTAGAGAAATGGTGAAACAAGGAGCTAGCTTAGGGTGGTCTGACCAAAGAGAGAAGGCTGCACGGACACTTCAAGATAAGTTAAGAGATGGCGGGGTCGTATTAGGAGTACCCTACTTCGACGATGAAAGGGAGAGGTCCTTCATCATTGAAGCTGACGGCGGCCCGATAGCATTAGGAGGAGTGCTCGTGCAACGAGATGAGAATGGTAAAGAAAGACCACTTCGATTTGAGAGTCACACCCTTAATTCGGTTGAGAGAGGCTATATTCAATTTAGGAAGGAACTTCTGGCAATCATGCACTGTCTTAGGGTGTTTAGACACTACATTATGGGACGAAGATTCATCCTAAAAACAAATTTCACGGCAGTAATTGGCGCTGTTAAAAGACATCAGCAAGTAAATGCTACGGTCAGTAGGTGAATAGCTCAGATATGGACGTATGATTTTGTATTAGAAAAGGTACCTACTGATAAGAATCGAGCTGATGGGTCAAGCCGCGTGGAATGGGGATCAATAGATGATGAATCTCTTGAGGAGGCACCCTTCGTTGACGAATTCCTTATGGGGGATGATGATGAAGGGCTACCTCCTGCTCTCAATTGTTATACGTCCTCAGCCATGGCAACTAGTTGAGAAGACTGCTTGGGTAAAAAGGAAGATCCCTACCTCCACTACCTCTTGATTCAAGAGGATGAGGAAGAAGGGTGGTGTGGGATGGTAGAACAGGCCGTTGTTGCAACTCGTGAGCTGACTGAGAGTTCAAGAATGGTTGAGCGTCAATTGAATGAGATAGAGGATGGGTCAGAAGATTTAGAACAGAGTAAGGATGATGAGGGAAGGCTTAGAAAGGAAGAATATGATGGAGAGTATAAGAGGATCGGTATAGTAATGAGCAGTAATCTGTTGAACGAATTCTACCATGAGAGGGCAAAAAGGACCTTTAGACTACGTAGGGGTCACCTTTTTGTAGATGCTAAGGAAGGGCTACCGCCGCTGAGAGTGGTATTTGGTAGGGAAAGGCAACTAGAGGTGATCGCCGCACTGCATGAAGGTCTAGCAGAGGGTCATAGGGGAGCTGATGCTACATACTATAAAATATCCTGACTATATCACTGGGATGGTCTGAGGGATATGGTTATGAGATATTGTAAGTCATGTGAAGTCTGTCAGAAAAGATTATCTATGAGACTGATTGAACCCGTATACCCCAATGTTCTTGTTGAGACTGGTAGTACTGTTCATCTTGATCTAATTATTATGCCACCTGGTAAGGATGAAATGAAATATATACTAAATATGAGAGACAATATGTCTGGTTATGTTGAAGTAAAATCCATATGTAAGAAAACTGCAAAAACAGTGGCAGATTGGATCGAGGAAATCTACCTAAGGTACCCCTTCATATGTGACTTTGTGGCTGATCGGGGATCAAAATTCAAGAACGAGATGGTCAGAAAGCTCATGTTCAGACTTGGAGTCAGAGTCAGATTTGTGACACCATATCATCCTCAGGCTAATGCACCAGTGGAAAGAGGTCACAAGACTTTAAAGGTTGCTGTATCAAAATGGTGCCGAGGTGATTCCAGAAGATGACCATCCTTCTTGAGAGCGACTGTCTATGCTGACAATGTGACTATCAAATGGACTACAAGTTACGCACCTGTTACACTCTGGTACGGCCGGTATGTTACTTCTCCCATTGAGAACCTAGTTGAGACCTGGACCCATGAGACACAGAGAGAGTCATACTCCATAGAGGAGTTGCTGAGACTGAGGATCAGGCAGATCAAGGAAGTGGATGAGACCATAATCGAGGCCACAAAGAGGATGTAAGACAGCAGGTTATCTGACCAGACCCGATGAAATAGCAAGAGGTACATCAGGAAGGAACGACTTCAGGTCGGGGATATTGTATTTTTGCATGATACATTTATCGAGACGCAGTGGACCAAGAGATTGGAGTCCAGGTGGATGGGACCTTTCAGGATCATCATAGAGGTTGAAGGCAAGGCCTCTGAGTTAGTAAACATGGATGGAATGAAATCCCATTGTATAGTATCCGGCTCCCGGCTCCGAAAATTCATACTCAGAGATGCAGATTTGATTCCGAGTTCGGCCAAAATGATGGGGCGAGGCCCGAGAGCCGTCTAGCATCAGCCTAGACATGCTGGGTCGTGGCCAGTGTGCCCTCTGCATTGGTTGGGACGTGGTCAGTGTGCCGCTAACCACGGGATCATTATATGCTGGGATATGGCCAGTGTGTCGCCAGCTTCAGATATGTTGGGACGTGGACAGTGTGCCGCCAACTTCAGATATGTTGGGACGTGGACAGTGTGCCGCCAACTTCAGATGACGATGATATGTTGGGATGTGGGCAGTGTGCCGCCAGCTTCAGACGATGATTATATGCTGGGACGTGTACAGTGTCGCCGCCAGCTACAGATGATGACGATATGCTGGAACGTGGACAGTGTTGCCGCCAGCTACAAATGATGACGATATGCTGGGACGTGGACAGTGTTGTCGCCAGCTACAGATGATAACGATATGCTGGGACGTGGACAGTGTTGCCGCCAGCTACAGATGATGACGATATGTTGGGAC
>BFEA01000859.1:360778-370880 GCA_003427395.1 Chara braunii | reverse complement strand
CTCTCTCTCTCTCTCTCTCTCTCTCTCTCTCTCTCTCTCTCTCTCTCTCTCTCTCTCTTGCACGTGCACGCTTTGGACGCGTTGTGTCACGCGTTTGTTGCATTGAGGCCTATAGCCTCGCATGGCAAGTGGACTGAGGCCGCACGAAACAGCCTGATTTGTAGTCGTCCCAATTTGCCCCCCAGCATCCCGCCCAACCCCTGTACCCTCGAAAACGCCCTAGCTGACGTTGACCCGTACCGGGGTCGGGTTTTTTATTGTTTGTAATTTAAAAAACAAACAAACAAAAAATTATGAGGGCAGGAGGTGGTATCCAACAAGCCAATATACCAACCCATGCCCTCAGAAACCCCGTACTCCCCATCAACCACGCAAAAAACGAGTTTGCAAACCTTGTTTTTTCCCATCTAACAGGCGTGTAAACGGGGATTCGATTCGATTTCAACATGCGTTGAATCATTCAACGAGGAATGCGCGTTGAATCCAAAATTTGACACACAACCTTTAGGCTTTCGTCCCTCCTTGCGGAGCCCTATCCCCTGATGAGCGTGCCGCCCTCGAGGCCTGTCGAGGTTTCTCTCGTTGCCGTCAGGACGGACATAGTACCTCCTCACGATGCCCATACCATGCCGCCCTTGATCGACACTATGCTGACATTTCTCGTGAGTTCCAATCTAAGTTCCCCGCGACCTTGCCCATCGAGCTAGCCACGGCGTCACAGTAATATACGGTTCAGGCCTCGCACGTAGCCGTTTTTTCGACCACTGAGTGGCGATTTAACCCTTTGGCTACCACTCTCATCAAGACACGATGAATGCAGTTTCCATTGTCACGGCGTATGTCGAGGTACCGTCTTCCCCATAGTAGACCACCACATCTAGTCCTTCCCATTCGAGACTTCCGACTCGTCGCTCCATTCAAATAACTCGATGTAGCGCTCAACTAACGACTCGTGATGACGTTGTGTCATCTCTCCTGGATTTGAGCATTCTTCAGGCTCGTCAGGAGCGAGTCACGAGACACGAAAACATCCAGCGTCGTCTTCTCGCTCTACTCTCTGACCTTGATCACACCCTCCCTATTATTCATATTCGCCTTTGGAGATCTATAAGGGTGTACCACATTGTATGAGACTCCGGTTCTCAAGGAGACGTGGTTGAGGAAGCTCATTTAGCTACCTTCGGGTCTGCCTTTCCTATCTTCGTTAACATTGAAGATCACAAGACGTAGCGCTTTTTCGATCAGACGGTCCCCAAACCTTAACTTTCTCCTCACCCTCCAGCCATTGGATAGTACCCAAGCGTCTCGACACTACTATTTCTTTGCATATTACTTCAATGCGCAGGAGACTGGTACGATTTTATCGTTGGCACTCCTTCGTCTCAGAGGTTTCGTACTGCATAGGCCAAGTAGAGGACCGAGACACTTGTTCTCAAAACGAAGTTTGGTCAGACCTATCGCGTCTCATTCGTCAGCACCACGCGTGACAACTCTACCTACCTCACTCCTAAGTATCCTTGTCCCTCTAGGCCCCATCTGGACATTGCCTTCACAACCCCCTGTCAGTTCGCTCACTTCCTGTGTCAGTAGGATGTCACCCTTTACTCAATGAACGTCAGGGATTTTCTACAATATGGTCCTCTCTTTACAGACGTTGAGCTCATCTCCTTGGAGCCCGATCCCGCTAACCCATCCCCCATTATCACGGCTTCCTTCTCTCCATCCACCCCTCAACCTGCGGATATAGATTCACAATTCCAAGTTCTTCCGCCGTCCACTGGAGAGTCCACACATACGTCTCATACTGACGCAGACTTTGAGGAACCCGTGCAGTTCACGACCAACTTAGAACCAATCGTTTGTGTTCTGATTCGAGAGTACCGCGGTGTCTTTCTTCTGTATTTCGCATACAAGGAAATCCCTCTGATGTACGATGTTGAACATTCTATCCAGCTCGTGTATGACTGTCGTACCCACCATCAAACACCCTAACGGCTCTAGATTCTAGAGGCGACGGAACTTAAGCATCGACTTGACGAGCTTCTTCGACTGGGTTTCATTAAACCTAGTAGCTCCCCCTGGGGTGCACCCTTCCTTTTTTCTCGCAAAGCACATGAAACCCTCCCCCTCTGCATTGATTATCGCGGTCGTCTAACAAACAACCATTTCTTTACGAATATAGATCTTCGTAGTGGTTACCACCAAATCCGCGTCGCCAAAAAGGACCAACGGAAGACCGCCTTTCGATCTTACTTTGGCTACTACAAGTTCACGGTGATGCCATTCGGCCTCACCAATGCACAACGATCTTCCAGACGACGATGAACGATATCTTCGGGGGCATCATTGAAGAATACGTTCTTGTATACATGGACAACATCTTGGGTTGCGTTTGTACCTTAGAGGACCATCTCAGACACCTCCACAATGTCCTACAGCGCCTACGCAAGCATAACTTATATGCCAAGCTCAGTAAGTGCCGCTTTGCCCAACGCAAAGTGGACTTTCTAGGACATCATGTGTCTGACCATGGTCTCCACATGAACGACGGGAAAATCATTGCTATTGAGGAGTCGCCTACCCCTACCTCCGCTAAGCAGCTTTGCAGTTTCTAGGCCTCACTGGTTACTATAGTGCTTTCATCCGGGAATACTCTAGGTATTTCAATGTCTTACCTCCACCCTTCACCAGAAGAACCCACCATGGTTTTGGATACCCATCTGCGAGGATACTCTTCACGCACTCAACAAGGCGGTGACTTGTGCGCCGATTTTCCACCTCCCCGATTTTGTTTGTCCCTTGATAGTCACCACTGATGATTCAAATTTTGCAATAGGAGTTGTACTTTCTCATATGTCTTTTTCCCCGCCTGACTCCTTTATCCCCATATTCCCCACTTTCCTCCTCCTCCTGATCACACTGCTTCTCGATTGACGCTTACCTTTCCACCACTACCTTCTACGGGCAGTCCTCTCCTGACTTACTCTCTGACCATCGCGGAGGATGAGGCTGTTGAGGCTCGTGCTGGGGATAACCTGATCGTTTTCTACTCCCGTCAGTTAGTGTTTGCCGAGATAAACTACAGTACCGATGAACGTGAGGTTCTTGCAGTAGTTTATGCTACCCGACACTTACGTCATTACCTGCTCAGGGCGTCTTTCACATTGTGCACGAACAATTTCGTTGTCCAGGTTTTTCTTACAAAGTCCAAGTTTTCCCCTCGACAGGCACGTTGGTGGCGTGATTTATCCGAGTTCAACTTCACCACGTAGCCTATCAAGGGTGAAACAAAACGCATCGTCGAAGCCTTGTCCCGTCATCATGACCACAATCAAGAACCCATCCACCTTATTATCATCTTGGTCACCACTATTAATATGTCAGCGATCGATGCATATCACACTCGTTACCACCACTGCCCGGACTATCACGACATCCACGGGACAGTGCAGAGTGCCAAGACCATTCCTTCATACTTCCTAAGTGAGAACGGTTTCGTGTACTGGCATGGTAGATATGGTGAACTCGAACCATGTACATGCTTTCCCTCAATGGGACAGCTCCGCGTCCAGGTCGTAGCAGAGTTGCATGACTAGGCAGTTGCCGATCATATGGGCTTCCACAAGAAGTTTGTCTATGTTTGCCGCCTATACGTCTCGTCGAAGTCCAAGGAGTTCGTCAATGTTTATGTCCTGGATTGTCGTACTTGCCACGAGACGAACAATGTGAACCACCTTCAATATGAGGTACTTCAACTTTTACCCATACCATAGGGTCGCTCGCAGTCCATCTCCATGAATTTTGTTGGTCTAATCCGTCCTCCCACTGAACACGGTTATGATGCTACCTTGGTCTTCGTCGATCGCTTCACGAAGTGTGCACGTTTTATCACATGCCTTTATCGCATTAGCACCCGTGAGGTTGCCAACATCGTCTTCAACCGAGTCGGAAGACATCACGGTGTACCTCAGAGCAACATCTCTGACCTGACCCGCGTTTTACCAGCGCATTCTGGCGAAGCCTACGCGAGATGTATGGAACCCAGTTCCGCTTCTCATCGTCTTACCACCCTCGGACAGATGGTCCGACTGAGGTCATCAATAGAGCTCTGGGTAATATCCTCTGAAATTTATTAGGGATGACCAGCAGTGGGAATTACACTTAGCCCATGCAGAGATTGCGTGCAACCACACCATTTCACCAGCTACGGGGATGTCGTCATTCTACTGCGACTTCGGCTTCCACCCTCCCGTGCACGAGGACTTCCTACGATTGTAGCGGTTATGCCTAAACACTCATTTTCCGACGCTTGACATGTGGATCGACTACATGGCCGTGATTATGAGGCGCGCATACGAGAGTCTAACCGACTCGCATGGGTCGCACGAGCGAACCGATCACGAATGGATCATTCATTCAAAGTCCGTGACGATCTGCTCATCGACATACGTCACTTTCAACTCGAAGCGGATACACTTCGCAAGTTTAGGCATCGCTTGTTCGGTCCATGCTGCATCCTTGAGGTCGTAGGTTCTAATATTGTCGTTGGTCCAATCAGCTTCCATACGAAGCTGCTTGATTACCTTCGAAATGCTCACGTACTGGAGGCATACCACCGTATTACCCTGTCTCCTTGTTGTGTCCTTATTGCAGACCATCCAAGCGCTTTGTTGGACGACCTTATAAGTGTCCTCCACCTATCATGATGGATGGTCACAAGGGGCTCGTTGTTTTTGACATTGTGTCTCGCCGAGTTACCGACCATACCTTTACACGCATCGAGTACCCTGTGTGTCGACCATACCTCTACACGCATCGAGTTACCGACCATACCTCTACTCGCCGAGCTATCATGATGAACGGTCAACAACGCACTCGTCGACGCCCTCGGCATCTCATCGATTGACACACTCATCACTTACCTAGCTCCTACCATCGACTCACATTATCATGTACTCCGTCATCAACTTTTGTAGAATGTAAGCGTTTTGCGGCTCTGCTTCAACATCGATTCAAGTCCTACTTTATCGACGAGACACCCCAATAACTTCAGTCATTTTCTCGTTTTCAGCTACTTCGGACATGATTACTTCATGACACCACCCTACCTTGTGCATTCCTTTGTATGTGTCGCATGATGGTTCTCACATAGCTGGTTCTCCCCTACGTAGCACCGTGTCCGCGTTCAGAGGCGAACGCGAACAAGCACCAAAAACCCTCCGAACACGAACATAGGAAATATTTAAAAAAAAAAAAAAAAAGTTCTCAGAAAAATCTGAAAAAACTATATGCTATGTAAAATAATAATACAAACAACTTTTGCCTTGGAGTCGTGTTCAAATTCGTAATAAAAAACCAAGTTTTTTTTTTTTTTTTTTTTTTACTGAAAAAATATTATGTTCGCCCGAACATGTTCGCGAGCTGTTCGTGCGAACGTGAAGGGGCGCGAAGACGTTCGTCGTGCTAGGCAGGTTCTCCCTAAGTTGGGCTCTCCCTTCGTGTCGCATAGGCATTGGGACTGTAACATTATTTTGACTTCCCTTCTTTCTGATTTGGTTTCCTCCCTAGTCGGTCAGTTGTATGCATGTTTCCCTCACCCACTACCCTCATCACCCTAGTGCCAGCCATTGCATACCTTCAGTCAGGCATATCTCCACCCTATTCCTGGCCCCCTTTCATAGTCAACCCTGCATGGTGTCACCCCTTTATCAAGCGTTACCTTTCTTGATGGTTTATCCGTTATGGTTATTGTTTTTTTTTCGCTACCATTCGGAATCCCTTGCCCGGAGCCTCATGACCTATCCCATTTTCATGTTTGACTGCCCTTAGGAGTTTTAATTCTTAGGGTACATTCACTCCCTCGAAGACCATCCCACTTTAAGTGGTTCAATGACACAACATTATCTTATGACACATTGCTATCTTTTCCTTTCAGCACTAGGGCAATTGCCTCCAGGACTTTACAATTGTACATTGCTACATTTCATTTCCTGTTGTTGAGTAGGATGTGTATATCAAACATTTGCTTCTTCTATGACATTATGTAACTTACACTGCATTGTATGGACTTCGCATGGATCTTGCTCCGCATCCTAGATTTTTCAGCTTTAGTGTTGCAGAGTTCCACTTCTTTTGCGGAAGCGTGTTTATGGCTCTTACGATCGACTACAGGTCTGAGGATCGTGTAATGTGCCTCTAGCTATCGTGGCCTAGAGCTAGGGTTATATAGCTATTTTGCATATTCGGCCTGTGGGTCAGGGCTATCAAGTTATTTTGCATGTTCGGTCTGTCGGACCATGTCGTAGCTTGACCCTACAGGATGTGTGTTTATTCAGTCCAGTCCAGTCTTGCCCGATACAACTATCGGTATCAGGGCAATTCAGTCCAGTTTAATCATTGCGTTGGGGGTATACCCGATCTGCAGTTTGTTTTCAACATCATTTTTCATTTGCACAGTTTGAAAGACATGCGTGTTGAGTATGCGTTGGAGTTGCGTTTTCCATTCACATTTCATCTCCATTTCCCTCATCCTCATCCCTTCATCTTGATTCTGACTGACCGCCATACCAGCGGGTTCGTCACATAGGTGTTGTAGAGTGAGTTGGTCGAGCTACGGTAACTCGGGTTGCATTATGACTCTACTTTGCTACTTATTCAATTTTAGTTAGTGATAATCTAACTACTGATAGAGAGGATTTAAGCATAGTTATAAAATATGGTATTAAGACCAATAATTCTAATTTGTACCAATGGCATGACAAAGATGGAAAAGCGAAATAAATGTGAAAATTTACATAGTCGGGGTGATGATCCAAAGTCATATTCGATGGTGGACAACAACGCCGAGAGTGAACGATTGTCAAAATTGCAAATGTGCAAGGGAGGGACGGAGGTTGAGATTAAAGGGAGAAAACAAGGAAGTGAGAGGGCAATAACGCACAAAAGAATACAATAGCGATAGTACGGATGTCTTGCGTAATGCAAAATCAATATATGTTTCTGGGTTACGCAAATGCAAAATAACAAGAATGTGTTATGGTCACCCTTTTCTAGCAGCTGCTATAGTTGAGCAAGTTACTCTTCGGAGGCTACAAACCAATGCGTGAGGGTTGTTGCAATACAATGGAAGGTTCAACCGTAGAAGACAATCATTGGCTAGTTCGTCCCGTAGAATGCGCTGAGGTGGTACGCAGGAGAGTAAAAGATCCCAAGCTCCCCAACCACTATAAATGTGATCAACCATTAATAAATAAAGATCAATGACCATAAATTGTTGTTATGGAGAAAATTTTTAGTTGTAGGAAACATTGAGGCAAATAAATATTCAAACAATCATAAGAGTCGTAGGATCTCCAAGTGGCACTCAATGCATTAAAAGTAAGTGGATTGCAGAACATTGTGATATTCACAGCATGAAATGATATTACAGAATGAGGCGCGTTGATGAGGAGGATTTCAAGGTCACACACCGATGGAGCCTCGCGTTGAGAATCGAGGGTGAGAGTTTCAATTTTTTCGTTTGTTGTCAAACATTCAAAAAAACGGTCTTTCTCTATGAGGAAACTATAAAACGGAAAGAAACCCCACTACAATATCCGGATCGGGCAACATGCCTCAATGCCTATTTACGTGGCACTTTCTCTTAAATACTCTTGTTCTCTCTCCACAATTCGTTTCACTCACCTTCTGCAAACTTCCCTTTACTTATCTCACCATCTTTTGCCTTTTATCTTGCATTTCCAGCTTCATATCCATATCTTCAATTCTATCATCTTACGCTACCGTCTCTCAACCAGCTAGGTTCGTTTAGGACCACACAATCATGGTAAGATTGAATTGTAGCCTATCATTAGTCACAAAATTTTGTGGTCATTGTTTGTAATTTTATGCTACAAGTGGATAAATACACATTTTATTGTTGTTTGTGCATCCACACATACATATATAAAACTATATGTGCATCATTATATATACATATATTATTTGAGAGTAAAGTGCAATGTTGATGCTAACTAGTTTTGGATCAATTCACACATTTTGACTCTGTTTCCATACCCCGTTCAGCCTACGACTAACTAATTTTATTCCTCTTCAACTGTGTGGCTATAAGGGAAGACAAACTCAATACCATCAACATGCCTTAAAGGGACTTCGGTACATATACTGTGGAGAGAATGAATCTGCATTTCATGAGTAAAATTTCATATTGTTGTAAGTTATAGTATCTCAATGTTACGGGTTGGTATGGTATCTTCAAGTCACGTTGTGACAAACCTTATAAGAGACGAGTATAGGGAGAAAAACAAATAAATATGCATTTGTTTCTTTACTCCGTTGTGGCTATAAAAAAAATATTGATACCACTGAGCCGCTATAGAATCTCTAAGCCGTTTAGTGGTTTCCTTCGTTGAATGTCTATGTATAAATAAATTCACATTCCATATATACACGTACTTAAGAATGTGGTTCACCAACTTCACATATACATTATATATACCACTTACCCACTAATGAGTGTGTCTATGTTTCAGTGGTATTGGTCACTCATGTTATTCGATATCGTGTGTTTGTACCTTATGGTCACTTCCTTCCAGTTAAATGGTAATTGAACACACCTCATAGGGAGTAAAATGAATATAATAGAAAGAAAATGAATATTAATTTATTATTACGGTGTTGTAGTTATTGGGTTCGATATTTGAACGTCGTTGGAGGATATAGTATCTCCAAGTCATGTACTAGCGGTATGCCTTAGTGAAGATCGAATGCAAAGAGTAAAAAGCGAATGAACTCTTCCGCTCTTTTCGCGACTCAAAAACTATCTCCATGTCGCATAGTGGTTTAATCCCTTGAAAAAATATGAATATATTCTTATTTTATGTCAGCTCGTTGTTGAGGGTGTGCTTCTAATATACCCTATGAACATTACTTGCCCTCCACAAAGAGTGTGTGGGGAGGATCTCTACCTCGATCACCCAAACACCACATGTGGCTCAGTGGTTAGAGCACCAGTTGTCAATGCGGATTGTGGTATGAGGTTGAGGGTTCAAAATTTCTCACTTTTGCGTAGAGGCACCGACGGGCATATACATAACACATGGTCACTTGCATATCCCCTTGGGCTGATGCAAGTAACCTATTACACACACTTCATGCCCACCACCCTCTAGGGTGAAATGTGGGCTAAAATCGTAGATCTACCTCGGCTTGTCCACAAAGATAATGATCACTGGATCCTCCTTTCCGTCAACATTTTTTTTTTTTTTTTTTTTTATACATATTTGAGGTAGGGCAATCGGCATTTCAGCTCAAAAGCGGAGTTACCAACCCACCTCATCCCAGGGTCAATGGCTAAAAGCATCCCGTACTAGGAGACCTTTATGGTACCCAGTCACACAGGTGTCACCCTTAGTCCCCCTGAGATGCTGCGAGAAGTCCTTTCGTTCTCATTAAAAACTGCCTACCCCCAATGGGTACAATTTACTTGGCCATCGCCCCAAGGGGTACCTGACACTGGTAGGCGAATGCATTGTAGCCCAACGAATTGGTCGCAGACAGGAGGTACAAATCCAACCCCAACCAGCCAACCTGCAGATGCCTCAGAGCGATGCCCGTTGCAACCTTGTCCTGGCATAGGACATTGGGCCCAGGCCCCCACCAATGGACTGAGCACCTTCCATCTAGGCCCGGACAGGGAACCGACAACAAGTCTCAAATCATTCAGGCACAAGACAGCGGGCTCAGACCCCCACCAACGGACCGTGCACCTTCCATTTAGGCTCGAACAGGGAACCGGCAATCAGCCCCCAAGCATCTACGTGGGCATGACAAGGATCAAATCTGCAACCTCCATCTCCAAAAAACGGGTATATTTTGAGATCTTCTTGCAGCATGCGCCACAGGTGCCCGACCAGGCCATGCTCGAACCTGCAACCTGTGGAAAGTAAACACATACACCCAATTCATATGGGCAACACTGCAGACGCAGTGTGCGAATGACCCCAAGCTCGGTGCTCAAAATTCACAATATTAATATTCACTGCATCACACCCGAGTGCAGGCTCAAAGATTCGAACTTATACCCTAAGCCACAACGGTGTCG
>BFEA01000859.1:325016-338638 GCA_003427395.1 Chara braunii | reverse complement strand
AAAAAAAACAAAGATAAAATAAATTATTATAAATAGAAATCTCTAAGCAGGGTGCGGGGACTACTAAGCCTCACCGGTCCCATGGATCGGGCCTGTCGCCGCGCTTGTCAACAAAACCAAAGGGGGATAGCCCCGTCGGGCCCTCAACCCCTCAGTTCTCTCCGTAGTGCTCCGCCGCTGCTGCGCTGACACTCACTGGCCTTGATCCCCAAACCTTCATAATAGTAGCCCGATACCGTAACCTATAGGGCTAAGCCCAAGCCTGGGACTGAGCCCCGCAGAATACCATATAGGCAGTGTGACGCGATGCTTTGGGCCGACAAACCGGCTGCGCGGCCCCTATTTTGCCCGCGCCGGCTTGCTTATATCGTGCCACAATTGCCCCGCGCGCCATCCTACGACACCCCGTTTACCGCACAAAGCCGCGCCGTGGTTGCCAATGCCGTCGTCGGGGCCGCTCTCCGCACGCGCGCTCGACCYGGTCAAATGTACCTWATCAAAAAGAAAACATCCTTAATTCCTGTTTAATCAACAATAAATAAATAATAAGTAATATCACCAAGCACAACGACCGAGGTCCGGTGTCGGCCTTACGATCAATAACAGAAAAGAATCACGCGCGCCTTAAACCTGCGCGCCCACGCACTTGCTAGTGTGAACAACCACCTAGTCAACGCAATTACAGACGCAACCGCGCTTAGCGCGGTATACTTAAACTCTAGATTAAAGCTATTTTCTGTCACTTGCAAAAACCACGGCGGATACCCTTGTAAGGGTATTCGCACCGACAACGGTGAAATGCAGAATACCAATATCCAGTACGGCGCACCAGAGTGCGGGTTCAAGGATTTGAACCCACACCCTAAGCTACAAAGGTACATTACTGACCAACGCTCGACCAACTGAGCTAGACAATGTCTTATGAAGTTTTAATTATTTTCATCGGGTTGTTGTTGACTCGTGTTTTTACTTTAGTGTTTTTTATTTGATTGTACAATATTTGGAACATGAAATATTACATAGCTGGTCGGACAGGAATTGAAAGTCGATGGCGGCAAATGTTGTGGTGGAAGGTGTTCGAAGACAAGTGGATGGAGTTAGTTGCAGGGTGTTCATGTTAATGTTTGTGACGTGTTGCAACGTTGTCATTGACCATCTTTCACATTCTCTCGTAAATATATCCCGCTTATTAGACGGCAATTCCCAACCTGTATCCTAGAACGCTGTTGTCTTTGATGGTGGTGTAGGACTTCCAAACTTTCTTTTGAAAGTATTTCATTCAATAATTATTATATCTTGTGATACATGATATTATTCAACTGTTGTTTTGACAACGTCATTTCTTTTTTTTCTTGTTATGAGTTTAAGTTGTTTTTGGCGTGCTCACTACCTATCTGGCGTCATGTGTAGACCTTGTAATCCTTGTCACAAACCTGTCGTTTTTCATGCAACGGAACTAGTTTGCATATGCAGGACAACCTAAAGTGTACATATGATTGGCATCAGACAATTTTCGAAATTGTTGTGCGACACGACAAACTGGTATGTAGATGGATGAAAAATCTCAGCAAGTGCATGAGTGTGCGGTTGATTCATTATGCAAAGATCTCTGGCATAACGTATCTGGTGTGTGCATACATTCAAAAGTTTTGTGACAATCTGCATTATATGTAACCAACAACTTTCCGTTCATAACCGAAATATTTTTGTGTGGCAAATTAAAGTGCGGATTCGATCGAAAATATGCAAAATTTTAAGTTTTTCTGTATGGTGAGAGGATGTGTTTGCCTACCGTTACAACTGTAAATAAGTCTGTATCTCATCAAACATCCACACAACCGTATCGGGCAAGAGGATAGGCTTGCCTAGGAATAACCAAAACAAACATATCCAATAAGGATACAATTCTGACACCTTGTACATCACAAAATTGTAAACAAGCATAAATCTCAACACACTTTCGCATATCGGGCGAGAGGATGGGCATGCCTATCATTATACTAAGTCTTCTAAAGAATTTTGGATCCCATCAAACATTCAAATATCCGTCTCGAGTGAGAGGATGAGCATGCATGCCAAACTTAGGGATAACCTAAAGAAATATAATGTCCAGCAACGATACAATCATGACACCTTGCTCATCACATTTATAAAGTTCAACAAGTATGGATCTCAGCACACTTTCGTATTTAGAGTGAGTGGATGAGCATGCCTATGAGAACACTTTCAAATAAGTCTTGATCTCATTAAACATCAAAAAAATTGTCTCGGGGGAAAGGATGGCATGCTTACGTTGCTTAGGCTACGACCAAAAACGAATTCGTTAGAAAGAGGACACAATATAATGTTCTATTTTAACGAATAACATGTTCACTCTCGTTGAAGACCAATCGTTTTCTTTCGCGAGACATGTTTCGGGTGGTTTAGATGTTGGTGCTGCTAGTGTCGTTGCTCAAGTTGTTGAGGAGGTTTCTGCGGGTCCACAAGGAACGCAAGATACTCCACAAAAGACAAAGGGAGGTCCTCACGACGAGGCGGTTGGATCTTCTAAGAAGCCAAAGACTACGACCCCAAAGATGGTGGGCTGAAAGAGGAAGGAAGGTTGAAGGCCGCATGGTGCCTCCAGTTCGAAACGGTCGGTTTTGAAGGAGGAGCAGGGACCGGTGCAGCCGCCAGCCATTGGCGTCGATGCCACGTACTTTGCGATGCTTGACGCACTCAGAGACATGGCACAGTCATATGACTTGCTAACCATGAAACTCTCGCCACTCAGCTTGGAAAACCAGTTGCTGGGGTGCAGGCTATGTGTCTTAAGCCGGAAGACTGAGACGATGATTTGGCTGACCAGTACTACTACTACGTTATTGGTGGGCAACACAGTTGCGTGGTCATTGTTTGGTCTGGAAGTGGCAAAGAGATACAACTTCGAGCAATGGCCCGCACGTATGTTATAATTTTCGGACAAGGACTTCTAAGGGTACGCCCTCATTTGTTCCCAAGACAATACGAAGGATCACATGGCTCCTCTGAGACAATACAAACTATCGATGAAAGACATCCGATAGCAGTGGTTTTACGAGGGTTGTCTGAAAGCGGTTATGAGAAACCCCACCTGCAAAGAAGCACAGGTCGAAAAATGGAAAAAGTTTCATACATCGGCGCTCCACAAGACGCCTTATAGTGACCTGTGGACCCTGGAAGATGCCACTGGCGACGAGGCTACGAAGAAAGAAAATGCAGCCCTCAATTGTTATTTTATGCTCGAAATGGCCGCAAATATCGAATGGAAACTGGGTATGGAGTTTTATGAGAAATGGGAAAAGCTCAACCTGCTATCACACGAAGGGGCTGGGCAGACCATGAAAAAGAAAAAAAACAAGGGTTTAAAGGTCAGGCATCGACTACATTCACAACGACAGGCGGCAGAAGGAGGTAGTTTACAGCGTTCCTGTTGAAGCGCCAACACGGCAAGGGAAAAAGGAAAAAGAGTCAGATGTGTGGTTTGTCCAGGTAAACTGAGCTAATTGAACCCGACACGCATTGTTGGAAAATGATAGAGTCCCTCACCGACAGTGAAAAGTGTCGACTCTTGAGGAAGGTTATCAAATGCGATGTCGTTTAGGTTCTGTCGAGCTCGAGCTCGTTATCGAAGCAAGGGGGAGCAGGGGATGCAGTAAATGGTGCACTTGGTCAAGTGCGATTGCGTGCTTGTGCGCTTGTGGAACTATGACGAGTTCAAGTATAAGAAGAAACCCGATTTGAAGTGGAATCAACATCAATTTACCCTTTTCGCAAGCGCACGAAGTCGATCTTCAAAGAATACAAGAAGTTTGAACTAGATGTCGAGTTGTGGGACGGGAGTAGGAAACACATTGCGGACTCACGATTGTTCAAGCACTGCACGACGCACATGGGTTGCGAGTGCGACAGCTTGTCACCTCGCCCACGCACCCCCCCCCGTCACCCCACGCCAACACACTGGCCCCGCACCCAACACCCCGCCCCCAATCCCTCCATCGCGCCCTGTCACGCCAGCCCCGCAGCCATAACCCCGGCCCCGACCCCCCCGCCCCACCCAGTGTCCCCGGCCCCGCCCCCCGCATTCCGCACCGGCCCCTCACCCCGCCACCGGCCCCGACCCCCACACCCCGACCCCCACACCCCGACCCCGCTCCGACCCTCGGCCTACCATCGACCCCAGGGGGGACCCCGCCAGCGCACCTCGCCGATTACCCCCGGCCTCGACGACTGCGACCCCCGCGACCCGGGGGCCCCGCGTTGACGCTGCCCCACAACCTACCCCCGCCCCCGCTGCACCAGTTGAGCAACCCCGGGACCGCCATCTGCCTACCTGTCCCCGCCCCCTCGCTGGGGCAACCCCACATCCGCCAAGGGGGGTCCGTGGCCCCGGGAGGGAACCCATGTCGGAGCATTTTCTGCACCAACCAGAAAATGCCAGGGGCTGCACGGCGGCGGTGTGCAACATCCTGTTTTTTTTTTTTTTTTTTTTATCCCCTCCCCTTCCATTCCTCCCCCCTAGCCGGGCCGGGGGTCGACAACGCTGCCGACAGGACTAAAGAAGACACAAAAAAACTAGCGAATCATAAGAAGTTGTCCCTTAGGTGGAAAAACAAGGTCTTGTTAGTTTTGAGTGACAATTGGTTGGAGAACAAAACGATTGCACTTGCTGAAGGCATTGTGAACATTCTATGGAATGATACGGAGGTCATTACGTCCCTCGCACCCTTCGACCACAATCCGCTAGAGATGTATGTGAGGACCACAGAGTTGTAGGAGGCTATGAATCACACGAAGTGCCACACTTGCGTTCTCGACCTATGTGAGTTGATGGACCTCAACCATTGGACACCTCAAGCGTTCGAGTCTTTGCATTCGCTTCTACAATTATTATTCCCTTCATATGGGATACTCGTTGCTTTTGTGTTGCCGAAGTGGGACCTCGCATTTATGAGCAATCTGCACCATCTTTCAGTTGTTAAGGCGATAACAGAGAAGTGGGTGAGGACGACTCAACAAAAGAAAAGTTTAATTGGTGGGCACAATGTATATGAGGTGGAGGATCGCCTTTACATTTTGTTTGAGGGCAATGATTTGCGGGAGAACATGTCTGCCGTTTACGAAGGGTGGATCTCGGGGGTTGTCTCCGCAGCTGTTCGTTTGCCTGAAAATTTGACCCCCACGAACATATCCGACATTCCCTTCATGTCGTGTGATTGGTCGTTGACTCGCTAACCACACCACGAAGAAAAGGCAAGGTCTATAAAGACATGGAACGCAACCCCACCCAATTGGCCGATCTTCTAGAATTCATTTGCAAAAATGGAGAGGGACTTGTCTTCCTTTGGAAGCCTCATGCGTAAGTAGCACGAGAGGTTCTAAAGAGCATCCACCACGTTGTCGCTTTGCAAGGGAACAAGAAGCTGTTGCAGTTCACGATGAACTTCGTTAAAAGCGAGGTGAACTCGGGGGCCAACAACTGCGAGTTCATGGTGAAGGATGCGGGACCCTGGTATGGACATGTGGTTCAAATTGATCGAGCGGAAGAGAAACAGGATCTGAGTACATCCGCGAGAAGGAACATATGGTGAAGGATGCGGGACCCTGGTATGGACATGTGGTTCAATGGATGCACGACCAAAGAAGGACGATGATCCTGAGTACATCCGCGAGAAGGAACATATGTTGGAGTTGTCGGCGAACGACCATGATGCGTCACGCAAGAATGTCAAGTCCTTCCTTGAAAAGATGGAGTGTTTGTACTTCGTTGAAGGAGTTTGGCACTTATGAGACCTTGATCTCCACCGATGACAAGAAAGAAACCGGTGTTGTTTTCGATGCAAAGTCAAAAGAGGAGGAGAGCGATAAGGAGAGCATCGACATTTCCTCCAACCTTTTTATGGTCGAGCATGCCCCAGGGTCCTCGTCGGCTGGTCTATCGGGAAGCCAAGCCACCCAAGTGTTATCGGTACCCGCTTAGACCCCGACATCGTTGCTGAACTTGCTGAGGAGACGGAAACTTCTTTCAGCCTCTTCAACAATGTTGCGTCCTGGGAGTGAAGTTCCACAAGATCATCTTTCTTTTAATGATGACAACATTCACTTCGAAGGGCAGGCACACGCCCCATTGGCTGAGGCGGAGTGGGGGCATGACATGATTTGGCACCGGGGGGTTGTACAACCGGCTATCAAAGAGGGTGGGTGGGTCATGGCAATCGGTGACGGGGAAGGGAGCTGGTTCACATGTGATCAAGAGTCGAAGGCCAGGTTCCTTGATATTGCCAAGGTGGGGGTCATCGAAAAGGTCGGGCTCGAAAATAAACGCATTCCAAAACATGACCCGTCCATCGAATCGACAATTGATTGTTTGTTCCACAAACTCCACGACATTCGGTGGCTGAAACTGGATCTTGGTTTTTACAAGTATGACATAAGTCCCTAAAAGGGAAGGGTGGACTGGAAGGTGCCGCCTCCGGCTGGAGCGGTGGGGAGTCCGAGGGGAAGCCCTTTCGACGTTGGAGGGTAAGAGAAATGATGGTGAAGGGACTAGCGAAGGGCATCCGCCTGATGGATTCAATGCTCCTTTGGACGTGAGCGAGGGGACGGAAGGAGGTGGAAGGGTTGGGGTTGCAAGATGTTGGTCGGCATCAATCAAGGGGCAGAAATGTGGTTCAGGACTTTAAGTCCCCCAAATCCAAACTTCGATTGATGACATGTGGACCAATGGCCCGACTCGTCGTGCATCCATTGCATCCCCCAACATAACGTTAAAGTTCGTCGGGATCCGTACTTCGTCGTCTTGTGAGCCACTATGGAAATCAGCAGTACTAGGCGACTCCGGGGAAGGTGTAGGTGGCAAGGACAATGTATCCAAGTCCATCGGGATCCACACTTCAATGGGAGGCAGTCTTTCATTTGCGGTTTCTGTCGAGCGAGGCGGAACATCTTTGAACATTGACGAGGTGCGGGCCGCTGCATTCGAGCAAGTGCTCGAACGTGTAGAGCCTGTCGACCTCAAAATGTTGAAGTCCGTCAGGATATGAGCTTCATCTGAGGGTGGTCTTCGTCCGGGGATGCCTCTAACTTCAGGAGGACAACTCACCTTCGAAGCAGAAGGGAGGTCGACGCCGTTCGATATGGCATTGGGGGAAGAGGCCGAAGGGGATGAAGGAGACAAAGCAAATGTGGAGGTTGAAGACGATGAAGGGGAAGAAACACTGGAAGGGGGTGACGGGAAGCACGGTGGCACGCTGAAGAAAGCATGGAGGGTTCTGATTTGGAGGGGACTGAAGAGGATGTCGGTTGTGGGGAGTCGTCTGACAAGTTCAGGCGGCTGTATGGACAACATCGCGGGCATGGACTCCCCGACAAGACAATGGCGATGGAGATGGAGACACATGTGATGCACGACCTCTCCGCGACGCATACAGACTATGAAGTTCAACCACTTCCGCCTGTCCCTGAACTTCAACACAGGTTTTTCGAGGGTCCCATTACTGTGAGCCCTCCTAATCCGGGTCGTCGTGTGAATATCGACGAAGTTATGAATAGCATCCTCGTTGGCCAGCAGGCTTTGACACAACCATCTGTTGGATTGGACATTGAGGCCCGAGGGGACGTCGAACTATTCAAGTATGCAGCCAATATTCCAAAGCCAACGTCTCCTCTATTGACACAGACCAGCGCCGTTGGTGGTGAGCGTGAAGTTTGAGAGGGACAACATGTCACATAGTCTTCGGCTTGAATCAACTTTTGTGTAGGGCTTCGGTTGAACTTGTGTTCGACATGTTCGTATTTGAGGTAGGGTTTGTTTCTAGGGTAATGTAGGACTTTTCGACTTGTGTTGGACTTCGGTTGAGCTTGTGTTTGACATGTTCGGCTTTGAGGTAGAGCTTG
Organism: Chara braunii; assembly: GCA_003427395.1. Taxonomy (NCBI): domain Eukaryota; kingdom Viridiplantae; phylum Streptophyta; class Charophyceae; order Charales; family Characeae; genus Chara; species Chara braunii. Next base: position 330,724 of record BFEA01000859.1, on the reverse strand, counting down.
TCTTTTCTTGGTTCAGGCAACGAGGGCGTGTCATGTAAACTGTACGGAAGCGTCGTGTGTAGATACAGGCGTGTCATGTAGACTGTACGACGTCGGTGTACTACTTGATTTTCCCCGAAGATATCCACATCCACGTGTTGTGTAAACGATGGCATAGGTCATTCGCCGTTTCCTCTCGGCTCCATGTACTTTACGACGTGGGCTTGAATGATTTTTGGGAAGCCAGCATGTACCTTCGAACGTGTCCTTCAATGATTTTTGGAAAGGTTTCATGTACTTTGTGATTTTTGGAAAGCCTCTGTATACTTTACAATGTGAGATTGAATGATTTTTTGCATTGAATGATTTTTGGAAATGCCTCTGTGTACTTGCAATTTGCGATTAATTTGCATTGAATGATTTTTTGAAACTCTTCGTATGGTGTACAACGTTGTCGGCGCGAATACCCTTACAAGGGTATCCGCCCTGTTTTTGTAAGTAATAGAAAACAGTTTTGGTTTAAAGTTGAAGTATACCGCGCTAAGCGCGGTTGCGTCTGTAATTGCGTTGACTGGGTGGTTGACCACAATAGCGAGTGTGTGAGCGCGCAGGTTTAAGGCGCCCGTGATTCTTTTCTGTTGTTGATCGTAAGAGTCGGCTCGGACCTCGGTCGTTTTGCTTAGGTGATATTATTTATTATTTATTTTTGATTAAGCAGGAATTAAGGATATTTTCTGTTGATTGGTACTTTTGACCGAGTCGAACGCGCTTGCGAAGAACGACCTCGACGACGGCATCGGCAACGACGGCGCGACTTTCGTGCGGTGAGCGGGGTGTCGTAGGATGGCGCGCGGGGCAATTATGGCACGGTATAAGCGAACCTGCGCGGGCACTGAGAGTCGCGCAGCCGTTTTATTGGCCCAAAGCGCCGCGCCGCACCGTCTTATATGGCACCCGGCGTGTTTTGGTCTCAGGCTTGGGCTTAGCCCTATAGATTACGGCATCAGACTATTACAACGGAGGTTTGAGGATGGAGGCCAGCGGRCGTYGGCGCAGCAACTGTAGCGGAGCGTCGTGGAAGGAACCGATGKGGTCGAGGGCGGCCAGGGCTATCCCCCTCGGTTTTTGTTTGTAGGCGTGGCGGCGGGCCCGGTCAGCGGGGGCTGGCGAGGCGCTAGCAGCCCGTTGTTCCCCGACCCTGTTGTTATTTTATCATATTTCCCTATCTGTTTTGTTTGTCGTATTCCGAGGGTGCGAGACTGCGGTAGCAGCGCGCGGGGGTGTGTTGTATCCGCAGGGATGCCCGAAGAGCAATTACAAACTGTTTTTGTGGTTGTGCCGGGGCCGCGCCCCGTTTTGCCTTGGGACGCAGGGCCGTGGTTACCCCTGGGGCCTAAGGGCCAAGCTCAGTGGGTACACCCATGAACTGATGAAATGCAGAGCTGTGTTCGAATTCAGGTGATGGAACTTGGTGACTAAAACTAAATTTTTTTTTGAACTACCTAGGCGGGGGGCGGGGCCTATTGACCCCGCAGCCCAGGCTGTGTCCTCCGGGACATCCGTTAAAATTGGAATGATACAGAGAAGTTTAGCATGGCCCCTGCGTAAGGATAACACGCATAAATCATGACGAGGTCCGACGGCCGGACGCTTTTCTGGGTCTTGACATTTACGTGCCGTCGGGCCGGCACTGCGCGGTATAGGGGGAACGGAGTAACAAGGATTGTCGTGTAATGAGACCAGGCCATTGCGGGTGTCGGGCGCTGCGCTAACAGTAGGAGGGGAGGGCAGGCAGCGCAGCACTAGAGAGAGTGAGGGAGCTTACCTGGCGGAAACGGGGGCGGCAACTTACCTATTGGAGAGATGGCTCAGGCGAGCGGGCTATGGTAGAGGCAAATAGGAGAGGACAGCGGGAGAGCAAAAGGATCGGGACGGAGCCCGGTGCAGGGTGCATGTAAAGTAAGGGAGAGAAGATTAGAAAAAAGAAACTGAATGTGGGCGCTAATTTGGGTCAGGGGCACTCGGGAATGAGGTGAACAAGAAGAATCGAGTTATCACTCGATTCTTGACAGAATCGAGTGGGGTAAGAGTCTAGATAGGGGTTTTCGGACAAGGCGATCTCGAATCTATGGTCAGTTTTTAGCGGTGAGTTAGTGAGTCAGGAGTTAGTTTAGGAAAGGGCTGCGTTGGGCTATGGCGGAGAAAAGGAAAAAACGGGAAGAAGAAAACGAGATACCACTCGATTCTTGGTAGAATCGAGTGGAGTAAAAACTGGGATAGGGGTTTTCGGGGCGGGCGACCCCGAATATGTAGTTGGATTGGGGAGATAACTAGCAGATCGCGGAGTTAGTAGGGAGGAGCTTGCGTGAGGGGCTATGGCGGAAGGGGAATGAACGAGAGGGAAATTATGTTAGTTCGATAGTCTCTCTGCCGTTTTTGGCAAGTGGTGTTTCGAAGTAGGGGTTTCTACCTCGGGCGAACGCAAATAAGAGGTTAGACTTAGTGAGGGGTTAGTAGACTTGGAGATAGAAAGAGAAACTCGTGCGCGGAGATAGCGATGGGAGGGAGAAAGCGAGAGGTGCAATGGTGAATCTCGCCCGTTTTGTGATGAAAACGGGCGAGGGAGGACTGAATTTTGGGGTTTTCGGGTATGCAAGACAGGAGAAAAGCTCGACGGGACCAGACCACTACAACGTGAACTTACCTGTGTTCCTCCTATCACAGAGAAAGAACCGGGAGAACGGCGGAAGGAAAGCAGAAGGGGCGAAGGGTCGATCGTGAAGAGGGAGTCGAGCGTTTGGGTACTCACCTGTTGGCCGGTGAGTTGCTCATCCCGTCGATTGAAGTAGCCGGGACGAGCGGTGTTGGGAGAGACAACTCACCGATCGCATGGCTGGAATGGCAGTAAACGTCGCCGTGTTCGAGCGGTAGATTCATCCACTTTGGCCGCTGGGAAATAACGGGGTCGGGCAGCTATGGGATAGGAGGACGACAGTCGACTGTGGTTTAGCGAAAAGTTCCACTGCGATCCTTCCCATCTGGTTGCTAGGAGTACTGACAAACAGCCGCAGGACCGAGGACTGGCCTGTCGGGCAGTAACAACCATGCGGAAGGGGTGATGACGGACTATGCATCGGGAGAGCAGCTATACGCACGGGTGAGCATGTGCAAGCGAGTGAATGGGACAGGGAGGTGTGAGCACACGTACCGGGTGAGGTAGAGCAACAAGAGCAAGAGCCGGAATAACTCCCGGAGAAGGAGAACTTACCTATGCATGCCTTGGTTGTAGCTATGAGTGGCAACAGACTGCGTCGCTGCTAAAGTTGTTGTGAAAGTTTGGCCCAGTTGGGGAATTTGGCTGCTGCAGATACCGTTGTTACGATACCACTGCATGCCCCGTTACTGTGTGCTCAGCTGTTAGCCTTGGTCTCACCCTTACTGCAGCAGTTGCCATGTTTACCAAGGGTGGTTGTGCTGCTAACTGTGTATAAAGGCGGCAGCGGACCGCTGCGGGCGCTACCCATCGCTATGCGTTAGGTTACCTGTTCTAACCGTGTTTTCTGTTGCGGCAGCGGTTGGTGAGCCTACGACGGACTGCTGGACTGCGTGAGTACGATTGATTGGGGCTGTGTGCTTACTGCATTTCCGCTATGAGAAACGAAGGTGTGGTATAGGGAGGCGGAGTCCTTTGAAGGAGGGTTATTGTTGCAACTATTGTTGCAACTCGGGGGGATCGTCAGGGGTTTGACTTCGGTAGTTGACTCAGTGTTGACCAAGCCGTTGCGCGCTTCTGGCTACCATTGCGGGGCCCTCAGGCGGGTCAGGATATCAAGGCCCTCTCCTGCGAGTCTGAGAGCACCTTTCCTGGATCTGAGAGTCTTACACCTTCCTCTTTCTATCTTTCAAAATCTAAGTATAGTTTGTTGGTTACGAGGGGAAGGCGGCAGGCGGGATTGCAACCCGTAGGCCCGCATCAAGACTCTGTGGGGAGTCCACCCACCGATTGCGGGAGCTCTGCCGGAACCTAGGCGAGGTTCTTGAGGCAGGGAACTTTCAGGTATACTATTTTTTCATCTATATAACCCACTATCACCTATGTTTGTCTATCCCCCTGCAGTATGACTACTGTATGCATGCGATTGTCCCTATGGTTTTTGTTTTCTCTTCAGGACCAATCAGACTAACTGGAAAGAATGTGTGAGAGTGAAGCCTAGGTTTCTACTTTGTTCTGATTGAAAGCAGACTAAGGATGAATTGGGGGAAGGTGGAAGGACGGTAGACTGCATGCGTTTGACCGGGTCAACCAAAGCCTGAGCATTGTTTCTACTTCGAATGACTCAGGGCTATGTTTATTTGGTTGTTTTCTGAAATACCAGGCATTGTTTCTACTGTGAATGGTCTGGTTGCTATGTTTATTTGGTTGTTTTCTGGAGGACCAGGCATTGTTTCTACTGTGAATGGTCTGTTTACTCTAGTTAACTCTGAGGGTTTGCCTGATTGAAGGGGTTTAAATTCTTGTTTATTATGAGGGAGAATTTTTTGTATAAGGCTAAGCATTGTTTCCATGGTGAATGGTTTAGCCTGAAAACCACGCACATAAATTAAGCTGAGTATAAAGGAAAGTACTTTATGTATATTTGCATGTGAACTGGCAGCTGGGCAGTGTTTCTACTGTGAATGGTCCAGCGTTAAGCCATATCATTAAGAAGAAAAAAGAGAAAATACAGAGTATAAATGGAAATAGTTTGGGCAAGCTGAACATTGTTTCTACTGTGAATGGTTCAGTCCCCTGCCCATATTTGTTTTTTCTTTTGAAAACAAAGTCAGAGAAATACTAAATTTTTGGATATTAAACAGCTCAGGGCGACTAGGCATTGTTTCCATGGCGAATGGCCTAGTCATCTGCCCAAAAGAAGAAATAAGTAGTTGTGCAACCTGTTCGTGTATATCATAAAGACAAGTTGGGCATTGTTTCCATGGCGAATGGTCCAGCTTTATGTCTTATGTAAGATGGGTATAAGGATTCAAGAACTTGAAGATTCATGAACTATCTATATGGAATAAACTTGGGGTGGTGAAAGTACTTACATTGGTGGTTTGGTTTGCATATGACTGGATGGGATGGCTAGTTTGTTTGGGTTTCACTTTTATAGGTAGTTGTTTTAGTTGCTCGCCACGTGCTAGAGTCATAGGAGTTAGTGTCAATTCCTGCATTTTCTGTAATAACGTTTTTTTTTTTACTTAGGTCAATTCCTGCATTTTCTGAGATCTTTTCTTATACTTGGCTTTGTATAAATCTTGGCAAGCTACTTTTCCTACGGGAAGCGCTGCCGAAATTTCTACAAATCCAAGAAGTGAGTCAACTTTTGATTTGTCAGAGTTCAGCTTGTCTTTTCCGTATATGGATTAGTATAAATATGGAAAGTCTCATTTTCTAGAGGGAGTGCTGCCCAAATTTTTACTAATTCAGGGAGTTAAACAAAAATTGGACTTTGAGAAGTCAAAGTTGTTCTCAAATTCTGAACCTCGCTTTGTATAAATTTTGGGAGAGCACTTTTCTAGAGGGAGTGCTACCGAAATTTCTGCAAAATTAAGGAGTTAGTTAAATTCAGTCTAAAAGTTGAGCTCGAGCTGTTGTTCGAGTTCATATCTGACTTAGTATAAATCTAGGAAGTCTCCCTTTCTAAAGGGAGTGCTGCCCAAATTTTTACTAATTCAGAGAGTTAGAC
>BFEA01000859.1:308927-322379 GCA_003427395.1 Chara braunii | reverse complement strand
CTCGCGTAGGCCCTATCCTGTCGTAGGGGCTCGCGAGAGGTATGGCTGGCGCACTCGGCCGGAGCGGCTTGCGGAAGCTCCATATATATTTGCGACGAAGGAATTAAACCAACTCCTGCGTGACGCGGCCGGGAGGGTCCCGCGCTACCCCCGTGCGGTGCCGGACCGATGCGCCCGACAACGTGACCTTTAAAAAAACACTAGGCAACTTGCAGGTGTTTCCATCTCGATGTTTGCGATGACAAGAGTTAATTATATGAATGGATGTTATGTATCTTGTCCATGAAAAAAAATTATGACATTTTCACCCGGGAATATACAAATGACAAGCCAACGTCCATATTAAATCACCAAGTTGATGGTGTGCGCACCTAACTCTCCATCTAAGTGGGAGTTAACTTGCACTTGTGGTGTGAACCCCGAGCAATCCACTTAAGTGAGAGTCCATCTAACTGCAATGACAAGAGTGAATGTTATAAATCTATGTTATGGATTCGTCCATGCAAAGATTTGATGACATTTTCATCCAGGAATATACAAATGACAAGCCAACATCTATATTATATCACCACGCTGATGGTGTGTGCACGTAACTCTCCATCTAAGTGTGAGTTCTATTGCATTTGTGGTGTGAACACCGAGTAATCCACTTAAGTGAGAGTTCACTTGTACTTTGCTTGTATCCCATTCAACAGAAACGACCACCAACCTAGCCCCAGTTCCGATTGAGCAACAAAGACTGCCCAACAATTGATAACCTATGGGACCTAGAGTTCAATTCTGTTTGTGGAATGTGAAACTCTGCTCAAAACAGATCCAGGTCCGACAGGAAGGCCCACCACAGACCTCGACCAATTTGTTTTCGCACTAACTCCAAACAATTTGACTAAAAAAATTACACTTTTTCTGTCGGAAACGTTCTTGTGATTTTCGTTCACTTTATGTAGAAACCTTCAATAAGGACCTTCTGAATATACAATACGCGGCGTGACGACTGAGTGTTGGCCTCACCAGGGGAGTTATTATTTGCCAACTTTTTTTACGAGTGTCTACACGTCTGTGTGTATCCTTTATGTGTGTGTGATGTGTAGGGTGCATAATATCGTCGAGAACGTCGTTAAGCATCAACATGAGTCCCAAGACGCATATGCGCTTAACAAAATCGTTTCCTGCTTGTGCGAAATCGGTGCGACATTATAACGGTCATACGTGGATCCATGAAGCAACCAGAGAGGACTTCGAAGAGGACCTATGAATGACCGTCGTCTCGTACATGAACCGACACCTTGACGAATGGAACGATAATGGTTGGAACCCGATGGATTGTGTCTGCCCTTGGGCAAACCATTACAAGTTTGCCAATATGTAAGAGTTCGGGAACCTCATTACACTGCCTGATGGTGTCCTCGAGCCCAAGTTCCTGACCCGTATGCGTAAATCACTCCGCTTTTTAGCCGCTTGAGCGGTCGCCTCGACTGCGAGTACATCACATCTTCGCCACGAACTTGGGGAAGTTCGCAGAAACAAGAGATGGTGGACTGCGCTCGTTATTGTTCATTCTTGGAGCAGTACCCACCCCGTTGCCCAGGGATTTCTCCACAAGTTGTGTCATACTGTTGTGTGCGGTTGACTACTAAGGGATGTGCTTTCACCACGGTGTCATGTGTGGCTACTTCAAACAAAAGTAGGAAATTCGTGGGTGCAGTTGTGCGTGTATCACGAAACAAGTTGGTACTTGAGGGGTCCAAGTCCATGGCATTGCAGTATCGCCGCGGTGTAGATGAGCGGTCAGATGTGGTGAAAGCAAGTCAGGTTAAAACATTTTGATTGTGCCATGAGGTGGAAGAGAAAGTGTCCGACATATGAGACTGTATAGGGAATTCCTTAACACGATCAGGAGGACTTGTTAGGATGAAATACATGTCCGTATTTTCGAAAACAGCAACAGTCGAGGAACCGCAGATCCACGTATATGGATCAACTACGAATGATATGTATGGCTTCGGTTCACGACCTTGTCCGTGGGAAACCCCGTATGTCACAAGATCCGGACGGGTTGTCAGACCTTGTGTTTAAAGGAAAAGGAGTGAAAATATAATCTTAGCAGATATACTACTATTTTTTATCTGACTAGGATATATGAGGCATCGTGGGGAGGGGTTGTCGATTTAGGACAATGAAACTATTTCATTGGTACAAGTTTTATTTCTTAAGAAACATGATGTGCATGTGCGTAGCCGAAAATGGTAGATATGAAGTAGGAGAGAGAGTTGTGAGAGGCAGTAGTTGCAAGTAGATGCTATGCCGAGTATGTTTGTAGTTCTGTACTTGTGATTTTTGGAAAGCCTTTGTGTACTCTGCAATATGTGATTGAATGGTTTTTGAAAACACGTTTGTGTAATTTGCAATGTGCGGTTGAATGATTTTTTGCATTGAACGATTTTTCAAAACTTTCCGTGCGGTGTACAACTTGACCTTTAGGAAAACACTAGGCAACTTGCAACTGTCTTCATCTCGATGTTGCGATGACAAAAGTTAATGTTATGAATGGATGTTATGTGTCTTCTCCATAGAGGTACGCATATCTGACAATTCCCTGCCTCGAGAACCTCACCTAGGCTCTGTCAACGCTTCCGCAATCGGTGAGGTGAACTTCCCACAGAGGCCTTGCCGTGGATTACGGGTTTCTAATCCTGCCTGCCGCCTTCCTCTCGTAACCTTTAGATCTGAGTAGCACACTGAACGTGTTCGCGCCCCTTCCTGTTCTCGCGTTCTCTCAAACAGCTCGCGAACATTTTTTTTCGTAAAAAAATAAAATAAAATTATATTTTGTTTTTGTTTTTTTTATTTTTAACTCAAGATTGGCTACGAATTTGAACATGACTGCAAGACGAAAGTTGCTTGTATTGTTATTTTACATTATATACATGTTTTTTAGATTTTTCTGAGAAACATTTTTTTTTTTTTTTTATGTTCCCGTTTAGAGGGTTTTCAGCGCTTGTTCGCGTTCGGGCGAACATGTTCTCGTTCGCTTCCGAACGCGAACACGGTGCTACATTGCTTTAGAGTAGACTGAGAGTAAGAAGCCATAAAAGAAAAGTTGTTAAGTCACTGAGATACAAGGGAGGCACTCTCGGACTCGCGTGAGATAGACTTGAAACCTCGAGTCGTCTGAGGGGTCCGCAATGGTGGCCAAAATCGCAACAAGATGGCCAAACAGAACCCAAAACGTAAAATATACGGCACCCTGAAAACTCTCCAAATCGCAGTAATGTCCCTTGTGCATAGCTTGATCATTCCCCCACACATGTTCCAATATACCTTTGACCAGACCGCGACTACATAGCCTACAAAAGTTGCGCTCAAATCAAGCGCACCCCCTGTGCTCTATTCGAATTGCAAGCGAGGTGCACCACTACGCAGCGAACACAACAAGCGCACAATAAGTACACAACGAATACACGCCATGTGCATAACAAAGGCACAACAAGTCCAACGAAACCATCAAAAGTACAATAGGTCGTCATTAATCACCAACAACTATTTCTCGGAATCAGCAGCAGCATCGCTATCCCAGTTGCATGCACACAGAAGTTGACACGAGCAAATTGGCTCAAAGTTCCCAAAAATAAAAAGGTTGTACTACTAAAGAAAGGTAATTAACAATTCTTTGTGCTGAAAGTTGCAATCAGCAGTCTCGGTTGAACAACCAGCAGTCCGCTCGAGCTACGGTGACAACAATAAGAAGTACCCTCTCATCCACCACAAACAAGCACTATCCCTAAGAGATAGTAGCAGTAAGTAACATTAAAGGGGCACAGTAGCAGTTTCCGCAAAAACCTAATGCAACAGCAACAACGACGAGAACACTAGTAACCCGATCGAACTCGCATATGAATTGCTTGCTACAGCGGGTCCCCGAGTGACCGAAATTGAATGGGCCTCATCTGTTCATCAACGTGGTCAGTTTTGGTCTTCAGTAATCATGCTCATTCCACTGTTGTGCCTCAACAATTCAGGCCACTCGACAGTCCGAGTGACAAGGCTTCTTGAAGCTTGATCCTTCCTTCTTAATGCATTTGGTCACAATAACTTGGTATAGCTCCCGATTGACACACTCACATTTGGTCTATAACTCCGGAAAGTCGGAGTAACTGCTTCCCTCTGTTGTCAATGTACCCAGCCTACACGTTTGCTCGGGTTCCCACAACTTTTATACGACCAAAGCACAGTAAAAGCTTTGAACTCAAGGATAACCACAGTCGTTACGAACCGCTTTGGACAGTACGAGATAGAGGGTCGGTAGATGATCACAACCACCATCACAAGGGTAAACAAGATCGGGCTTGAGATGAACAACAGCGCCTCGATCACGTGGAGGCAGAACGTCACCGAACAAATAGTGATCTCAATGAGGAAGATCCAGATGACTAGCAGAATCAGTTGCGCCTCCCTTCCAAGTCGGTACCTGTTATCCCTCTTTTGGCTCCTCCCTCTTTTGCGAATGCCTGTACTCATGCGGTCGGCAAGAGCCATGTTAATGACGACCGAATGCACCAACCTACAAATGATGGCGACGAACACCATCAAATAACAAAGACAATGACCGTAACAATAACGGTTGCGAAGGCAAGGAGCACCACAACCATCAACATCTCAAAAATGACAGGCAAGCTAGAATGTCGATGAAGATTAGAAGCATTATCGTGGTCACGAGCAACCGCTCGATCTTTATTATGTAGACCACGACAATTGACAACACGAGCTGATGATGACGAAAAGCTTAACGACGAAGTCAGTGATCAAGACCGCCACGACAAGCATGGAAAAAACAATGTGGGCGACCTCGACGGTCCACTTCTGTCACGAGGAGCACAACTCCCAACATGCGGAAGGCAAGCACGAAGCAGCAGATCGACACAATCCGGACTAGGCGCACGTGTAACACAACCAATGGATTGAGATAACAACCATAAGCAACAACTGCGCGGCCTAGCTCCAACGTTCACCAAATGAGCGATATGAGAATGAATCTTCCGCTACAACATGGAAAGATTTGTGTCGTGTGTACCTCAACATTCACATCACTTGCACGTCTTCTTAAATTTCCACTAATTTTTTAAATTATTACTATTTTTTGTTTCACGACATGCAACGCACCCCCTTGTTCAAGTTCAACCACTTTCCCTATCAATCCTCCTCTCGTGCTTGTTCTAACTCCCACCTTCTCTATCACGTACTCCTCATGCTGCTTCAGTCTTTTCCCCACCTCTCTCACTCTACCACTAACATGATGATGGGCTCGTTCTACCACTCACCCGACCGCTTACGTGGTTGGGAGTATTAGAGGAGGGACTGTTTTTTTAATAAGGAACTAAAGGAAAGCGACTTCACTAAACGTGGTTAGAAGTCGAGGCGCCGTGTCAACATAAGTTGACTCGTCGCTGTCGGCCTCCACGCTATATCAGCTTAAAGGTATGCTAACCGTCATAGTCAACGAAGTACTGACGCACCAGTTAATTCCCTCGGGCCATGTCAATGGAAAAGACGGCACAATCACGGCCCTTGGGTTGGACCGTCGTGACCGGAAGGGCCAAATTAGTGGGACCTGGCCCAGAGAGCGCTGAAAATGGGCCAAGGGTACGCGAGAAAAGTAGGGCAGACCACTTGGGACTGGACCGAGATGGTTGTATGGCCTTCCCAAGAAAGGCACGGTCCAACATTATCAAGAGAACATGGAATTAGACCATTGTAATAATTTACAGAGGTTCAAACGATATGTAGAAGTGAACTGAGCCTTCGTATTCCAACGTCGGGCCTGTCTCAGTCTCACGCTGTTTTTTAACAGAGGCCCGTGCTAGTTTTACCGCAGACTCGTGCTAGCTTTAGTGCAGGCCCTTGCTAAAGGTCTGTGATATTTTTAGCGCGGACGCGCACTATTTTTAACACAGCCCATGCTTATTTTAGCATGGGACTCATTGTTCGTATGTCAAAATCGGGATTAGTTCTAATTTAAAAGCAGGCCCGTGCTACTTTTAGCGCAGGCCAATGCTAATTTTAGCATGAGACTGGCTGTTCGTATTCCAAGTCGGGACTGGTTCTAGTTTTAACGCAGGCCTGTGCTATTTTTAGCACGGGATTGGCTGTTCGTATTCCAAGATCGGGATGGGTCCTAATTTTAGCGCACAGGCCTGGTCTATTCTTAGCATCGGCCCCAACCATGGGACTGTAGCCTTTGGGCCCGATCATCCAACCTCTCCACTATAACAGGAGAGGCGGTGTCACTCATTACATGTGAGCTGGAGTACGAAAGCACTGGAACGACGACAAAGAGCAACGATGATCAGATCAGGGAGCTTGTGAGAAGAGAGGCAAGTTGGGCGTCGATGGGGGAGAGGTAGGAAGGGGGAGAGCGACTTTGGCAGGGGCAGTGGCAAGGCTCTTGCTAGGACCATTGTCATGTCTTCCACCTCCTCTTTCCTCCTTTCTCTCTTTCTCTCTTTCTCTCTCCCCCTCTCTTTCTCTCCCTCTCTCTCCTTCGGGCTAAAGATAGCATCCCGACCCTTCTTACCAGCCACATGCTTTCCACAACCACGTGCGCGACATATCACTGCACGTAACCGTATTTCGGCTGTGCACGCCCGCATTTCGAATGTGCGAGCTCTCTATTGCCGCGTGGGCCCACATTCTAGCTGCAAGCCTGAGCTCCAATTAATTGCGCCGAAGTTTCGATTGCACACACCTAGCTCTGCACCCAAGCTCCGATTATGTTTGCCGCATTTCTTATTGTGGGCGCCTAGCTGTTCGCCCAACTTCCCATTAAGTGCGTTCGAGCGCAGATTAATTGTGCCCAAGTTTGAAATGTGCTCGCTTAGCAACGCGCCCAAGCTCCAATCATGTGTGCCTAAGTTCTGACTGTGCGCGCCTAGATGCGGGCTCAAGCTCCGATTGAGTGCGCCACGACTCCGATTAAGTGTGGCCAAGTTCCAACTTTATGCGCCTAGCAGTGAGCCCAAGCTCTGATTATGTCTGCCCAAGTTTCGACTGTGAGCACCTGGCTGCGAGCCCAAGCTCTTATTAAGTGCACCCGAGCTCCAATTAAGTTCGCCCAAATTCCGACAGTGTGAGCCTTGCTGCGAGCGAAGGCTACAGTTTAGTGCACCCAAACTCCGATTATGTGCGCCGAAGTTCTGACTGCGTGTACCTAGCGGCGCACCCAAGCTCCGATTACGTGCGCCCAAGCTCCTATTAAGTGTGCCCAAGTTAGGACTGCGCGCCTAGCTACGCGACCAGGCTCTGATTAAGTGTGTGCAAGCTCTGACTAAGTGCGCTTAAGTTCCGACTGTCGGCGCCTAGTTGTGAGCCCAAACTCGGATTATGTGCGCCCAAGTTTCGATTGTTCACGCTTAGCTGTGCGCCCAAGCTACAGTATGCGCGCGCAAACTCCGATTATGTGCACCCACGGTGTCTTGTGCGCCTAACTGCAAGAAGTGTTGTGTATCTCATCAAGGGCATTTGCATACATCCTAGCCCGTTCTGTGGCAAATGATAGATGGGATGCTCGTCTTCTGGAGCCCTATTAAAGTCATGGCAAGCCACCACTTGCAGACCTTACATGCATGCAGGATGGTTGACTGACAGATTGGGGCTGAGGACTCGCTGGTACTCGTTGGCCAATACCTTAAGACTTCACTCACAGGTCGGGAAACTGCGTGCCAAGGCTAATGTTTGCTGCTTCATAGATCGGGATTCCCTCCTCTTATTGTGACTGCATGCGAATGCTGATACTCATTTGGGACCGTGCTACCCACGGGTTTGATGAATTTGGGACTGTCCTTCCTGCTGCTTTTGATGAATTTGAGACTTTGTTCCCGCTAGTTTGACGACTTTGGGACTGTGCATCTCTCTACCTCTGGTTGATGGGCTTGGGGTTGTGCTCCCACTCAGAACAGTAATGTTGAGTTGTGTTCCCACTCAGAACATTAATAATGGGTTGTGTTCCCACTCTGAATAGTAATGTAATTAATGTTGAGTTGTGCTCCCACTCAGAACAGTAATAATGGGTTGTGCTCCCGCTTAGAACAATAATGCGGGGTAGAGCACGTACTCGGATAAGTCTCTTCAGGCTTTTTGTCCATGCAGAATGAGAACGCAGAGTCATGTGTCCTATTCGATTGTTGATAATGCACCGCACGACCTACAGGATGCTGAATGTGAGACTACATGTCTTGCTGGATTGGTGCTACAAAGCTGAGAGTTTTTGTTTATTGATCTCATCTCAGGATTCTCAGCACATGTCGGCAATTGCAGTCCAACTTGTGAAACCTTGGCATCCGTGGTTTAGCCCCTTTGGCGGTAATATTTGCGATTTAATCCCCGTGCATACAGGGAATTGTTGATTTAGTGTGCGCCCAGGCTAGGAACTGATGTCGTAGTGCACGTCCAAAATTGGGTTGGATGTTGTAGTGTGTACTCAGGCTCGAAATTAATGATATAGTAAGCGCTTCGTCTCAGATTTGTTGTTATCACGTGGGTCCCGCCACTTTGATAATTCCAGAGCTCGCACACCACCGATTTGATGGTTCTGGAGCGTGCGCCCCTACTGGTTTCATGATTCTAGAGCACACGCCCAGTTGATATGATGGTTCTAGAGCGTGTGCCCCACTGGTTTGACGAATCTAGAGAGTGCGCCCCACTGGTTTGATGAATCTAGAGTGCGTCCCGCTGGTTTGATGACTCTAGAACGCGCGGCTCACTCGTTTGATAACTCTGGAGCGCGAACCCTACTGGATGAAGATTCGAGAGCGCGTGCTTCGCTGGTTTGGTTACTCGAGAACACACACCCAGCTGGTTTGATAGTGAGGGACTATACGTCCTTCAACTTTGATGTTTTAGGACCATGCACCACACTGGTTGTTGATGCAAGGTAGTGCATTCCGTTGGTTCGAGGTGGTGGGACCGCGCATCATGTCCGTGTGATGATTGGGGCCTGCGCGCCCAATTGTTTTGAATTGTGCACCCTGCTGGTCTTGTGTCCTGAGGCTGCACGTTCCCGAGGTGCGCTCGAGGTCCTGAGGTCAAGTGCCTTATTGGGATTGATAAAAAATGTTGTTGCAAAAAAATAATTAGGAACTCCTCTCTCGTTGACTAGACTCCTTGCTGAGCAGTCTCTGTGCAGACGACACTTTTGTTTCTTGCATGGATGACGTTTGCGCAATCCAGTCTCAGTGCATACGGTGTTTCGTGGTTGGTCCTTGCGTGGCCGATGCTTTGTCAGGACGGTATTTGCAGTTTCGGTCCCCGTATTTTGGACCCCCTTATTGTGGACATACTTTCATGGTATTGCCCTTATTGCTATATTGAGTTTGTGATTGTTGATTCAGTCAGGCTCATTCAGGCGGGGGCCCTATATTAAGCTCCCGGTTTGCTGATTTAGTCGGGCCCTTTCAGGCGGGCCCCTACATTGAGTTGCTGGTTGCTGTTCAGCTGGGTGCATTAAGGCGGGCCCCTACATTGAGTTGCTGGTTGCTGTTCGGTCAGGCCTATTAAGGAGGGCCCCTACATTGAGTTGCTGGTTGCTGTTAAGTCGCGCCCATTCAGGCGGGCCCCTACATTGAGTTGCTGGTTGCTGTTCAATCGGGCCCATTCAGGCGGGCCCCTACATTGAGTTGCCTGTTGATGTTCAGCTGAGCCCATTCAGGCGGACCCCGAGTTTGAGTTCTTGTTTTTGTCATTCAGACCGGCCCATTTGGGGCGGGCCCATACATTGAGTTGCTGATTGTTGTGTAGTTGGGCCCCTACTTTGGGAGGCATGTTGCTTTCCAGCCAGGCCGACTCAGGCGGCCCAGACTTTGATTTGTCCAAACATTGCATCGATTCCTACTGATTTGGTCAAGCTCATTGAGGAAGTCCTATTTATTGAGTTGCTGCCATTCACATCCAATACAGAGGAGCTCATTCATCGAGTTCTTGATGCCAGTTGCTGGCTTTCCCCCTTATCACCAGGACATTTCTGACCTGGTCAGACCATTTGGGGAGGTTGTTTATGCCTTATTTGCAGGCTAGCCAAACACGCACAGTAGTATGCTGCCCCCCCAAAGTGGGGCAGACTAGTGGGGAAGTTCCGATAGAACTGTACTTGACATCATGCTTTTATCATCAGGAAAATGAGTCCCCAACGTCAAAACATACTCTGGTGATTATTTACTATGCGAAAGGGGCTGGACAGGGAGTGAAGGGGGCAACCTATGAGACGATCGCTGACTAATTTTCCGTAGGGAGAGTTACTGGAGGGAACACTGGCTACATGTGGTGTTTCCCCAAGTTGCCTTTCCACTCCGTAGTGCTTCATTCGACTTCGATGGCTGAAATCTAAAACCCTTTAGTAAGGGCAGTAGCAAGAAAAAGAGACGTCAGGACAGAAGGATAAGGAGCGAGATAGCTAGATCCGAAATACCTACCACAAGTCACTTATAAAGGACAAAGACGTACGAATCGGACCAATAGCCATATTGAGTGAGTGATGTTCACTTTGGGGATTACTTCGATTAGGACACTAACACGGATTGAGCTCGCTCCGCTTTGAGTGGACATTGAACGACTTATGACAGTGGTTATCAGAACGAGACGTAGACGAAAGGCAGCCCTATGACGGATTGCATACCGTTTAGCGAGGTACTTGACGGAAGGAGACATATCTTGCTTTTTCTCATAGGTCAAGAGAACTCGGGTCGAAGGAGGTAGCTAGTGTGGGGACCTGTGGGTCCCGAATCAAGTCCCCGCCTCCGAAAGACGATATATGACTAAAGTGTGCACAATAGAGCAATCCGGAATGAGGTAGCAAGAGAGATGGAAAGGATGAAGGGGTCCAAGCTAGATGGTCGGCGCCTCGAGGCTTGGAGGATGCCTTAGGCTCTCGGAACCATCGGGCCAAGAATAAATTGATAAAATGATAAGGAGCAAAGCGCCACAAGAGACTAGTAAAGGCATAAAAGGAGGACGACCGGGAAAATAATACTCTGGGCTGAGTGTCGCAGGATGAAAGGGGTCAACGACGTCAAGCGAATAGTGTCGGGACACCGACACATGAGAACGTAGCATGAGGCCAAAGAGGCCGCCTGAATTCGCCATGATAATGGCCGAAGGGGCTTTAGCCAAGCAAAGGGAATACAACGGACAACAAAGAAATACCGAGACCATGAGAAAGAAAGCCATGACGACCGCAAGCTGCTAGAAAATACAGGCCCTAACAAAGGGGTCGCCGGCGGCAAATAACCAGAACCACAGGATTAGAGATCTCTCGGCCAAAAAAACCCTCGTGCTTAGGACATGGAAATAGACATGAAAATGGGGTCACCACAAGGTGGGAAACACCAAGAGAAAACGGGACATCATGAGGAAAGGTGTCGGGAACCGTAGGAAACCAAGTAAAAATAATGGTATTTTGGGACAAGTGCAGGCGGGGCCACCAGTCGGGACAAGTGCAGGCGGGGCCATCAGACTGCCTTGGGCATGGGAAGGGTCAAAATCAAGAAGAAGAGCCTAGAAAATGCCTCAACAGCTAGTTGACACTTGACATGTCAGTAAAAGAAAGAAGAAGAAGAGAAAAAAGGAGAGAAAAAAAAAGAGAAAAAAAAAAAGAATGACACAAGAGAAGTGAGAGGGAATGAATGAATTGGCCGTCAGTAGGGATTGACAGGTCCCTACTGTTCGGAATTGGGGGGAAAGGAAAATAGAAAAGAAAACAAAACAAAAAAAGACACTAACGGTGAAAAACGGTCACTTTAGAGGTGTATCCGTGAACAAATGCATCATAGGATCTGTTGGTTACAAAGTACCTTGATTTTCTTTATATTTCACTTAGAAAATATAAGAAAATCAAGGCCTCATGCAACCAAGATACAACTGGTTGCATGGGGGAAGGAAAACACATGTTTTTGGTACCTTCGGAGTCAACGTTGAGCCCAAATGCACTTGGAAATTGACAGCTTGATTATGTTTCAGTTTGGGGCAAGTTGTGGGGTTGTGAGACCAGGAAAAGGACGACAACAAGACTCCGAGAAATAACAGACTACACAGCAATGCCTAGGCTAAGAGAAAATCAGCCTTGGCACGCCCAGGACACTAGAAAGGAGTGTCTCGAGCTTGGGGCAAATTAAAACGGTAAATGAAGGTCGCGAGATGGTGAATCTCGCAGCCGAAAGTAATCAAGGCCCTTGAGGCACATGAGAGGAAGAGGTTGGGACTAGCGGGGACGGGGAAGTCCCAAATGAAAATGGGACGTCACCGAGAATGATGCTGGGGACTAGATGGGGCCGAATAAGAATAATTGGAAATCGGGACATGCGTCGGTGGGGCTACAGCCAGGAGTAAAAAATGGAACTAGCTTGATAAGAGAGCCAGAGACTTGAGTTATCCCAAGGGAATCACGAGTCAACATAAGGGATGGACATGCAACGCACGTGACACCGTCAAAATCAAGATCTTGACGGTGGAAAATATTAGCCACTATTGGTGCAATAACTAGATTGGCCAACAGAGAAGGTGCTAGGGGGCAAAAGGGAGAGGAAAATGGTGATGGGAGGACTGACCAGCAGTCCGAGATGTCTCTGGCTAGCAAGGCATGAGAAAATAGAGTCCTAAAAGACCCTATGTGAAAAATAAGTTCTGAAGGGGGAATCAGAGCAAGAGGGGGTCAAAATTGATATTAACGGAAACAAAATGAAGCCCTCATGAGTGTGAGGGCTTCTATACTGCAATCCGAGACATAACGGTAAAGTGTTGGGCCAAGATTTGGCCCTACACCAGGATGTATGGCCTAGAAAAAAAAAGTCACAGTTGCTTGACAATTATCACAACACAAATAAAAGAAAAAGAGAGGAAAAAAGGGAAAAAAAAAAGGAGAATGAAACAAAGGGGGAGAAAAGAGTGGAGGAGGATGTGACGGTCAGTTGGGAGTGGCACAGTAGGGATTGGCAGATCCCTACTGTGACCTCATCCCTCCTGATTTCACGGAGGGCAATCCGGATTGCAGAGATAATACCCTTGGGGCATTATCTCAACAATATCTGAATTCAAAAGGCAAAAATGAGGGGAAAAACAAAAGTAAATGGGCCGTTTTTTTTTTTTACCATGAGTATGAGATTCAGATCCATGATGGAGGAAATATGGCCGTTATTTGTGAAGCCAGCTGTGAAAGAAACAAAAGAACCATGAGTATGAGATTCAGATCCATGAGTGAAAGAAACAAAAGAAAGAAAAAAATGAAATTGTGCACTTGACCCAAAAAGAGGGTCAAATGCACCAAAAATTAAAAAAGTGAGCCTTGGGGCTCAACATTGATTCAGACTGCATTGCCACGTGTACTTACCCTCGTACGAGTACGGATTCGTACTCTTGTACTCGTACACTACCTGTATGCTAGGGGCCTCGTACGACTGTTTTTTTTTTTTT
>BFEA01000859.1:280407-292335 GCA_003427395.1 Chara braunii | reverse complement strand
ATCACAGCCAACCCCTCCCCCCAAAAAAATTGTTTTTTTTTTGTATTTGTTTCTGCGAGGGGGTGGGGTGGGGTTGCACCACGCCATGGCACTTCCCGAACCCCCAACCCCCCTCCCCACTGACTGCCATGCGGCCGCAGAATCGCGCGGTCTCGTGGACCTAGCCGCGGCCACGGACTTCGTCGCGCTTGGCCGCCTTTGAGGGGATTCATAGCCCATGTATGTGTTTGATTAAGTCTCAATCATGTGTGTCAATCGTCTCTTACGTGATGATGTTTCGGTTCAATCTTGTTTGCTTTCATACCTCCATGCAGATGTTTAAGTAAGTTTCACTCATTTGCTTCATCCATCTCCCAATTGATGGTGTCCCGGTTCAATCTTGTTTACTTTCCTAGCTCCATGTATGTGTTTGATTAAGTCTCATTCATGTGTGTCACTTATCCCTCACTTAATGATGTTCCGGTTTAATCTTGGTTGCTTTCATAGCTACATACATGTGTTTCATCTAGTCTCATTCATGTTTTAACTTATCGTTCACTTGATGGTGTTCTGGTTCGATCTTGGTTGCTTCCATAGCTACATGCATGTGTTTAGCGTAATCTCACTCATGTTTTTCACTTATCTTTTTTTTATGATGTTCTGGTTCATTCTTGATTGCTTCCATGGTCATATGCATGTGTTTGGTTTAGTCTCACTCATGTGTTTCACTCATCTTTTACTTGATGATGTCTCAGCTCATTCTTGATTGGTTTCATAGCCAGATACATATGATTGGTCTAGTCTCACTCATGTGTTTCACTCATCTTCTACTTGATGATGTTCCGGTTTATTCTTGATTGGTCTTGTCTCACTCATGCGTTTTACTCATCTTCTACTAGATGATGTTTCGACTCATTCTTGATCGCTTCCATAGCCACATGCATGTGATTGGTCTAGTCTCACTCATGTGTTTCACTCATCTTCTGCTTGATGATGCTCCGGTTCATTCATGATTGCTTTCATAGCTACATGCATATTGGTGTAGTACCACTTATGTTTTTCACTCATTTTCTACTTAATGATGTTTCGGTTCATTCTTGATTGCTTCCATGACCACACTAATATGTTTGGCCTTGTCTCACTATGTTTCACTCGTCTCTCACTTAGTGATATTCCGGTTCAATTTTGTTTGCTTCCATAGTCACATGCATATGTTAAGTCTAATCTCACTCATGTGTTTCACTCATCTTTCACTTGATGATATTCCGATTCGATCTTGATAGCTTCCATAACCATATGCATGTGTTTAGTCTAAGTCTCACTCATGTATTTTGCTCATCTTTCACTTAATGATGTTCCGATTCAATCTTGGTTGTCTTGCTAGTGACGTGTATGTGTCTTGACAAGTTTCCTAATGTATCATGATGATCCCCCACTTGGCAATACCTCCCTAGGCAGAGTGGATTGCTAGAATCGTCATCTGTCAAAATATAATTTATCTCCTTTAAAGTTTAAACTAAGAAAATTTTGGCAGCGCTTCCGTAGGAAAAATGTCTTCTCAAAACTTATACTAACTCAAATATGAAACAAAAAACAATCCTTAATTCTGGAAAGTCAAATTCTGTCTAACTCCCTGAATTAGTAAAAATTTGGGCAACACTCCTTTTAGAAAAGAAGTTTTTCCATATTTTTACTAAGTCAGATATGGACTCTGAATCAAGACCTGAGTTAAACTACGACAAAATTTAACTAAGTCATTAGAATTGTAGAAATTTCGGCAGCACTCCCTTTGAAAAAGTGTTAATCCAAGATTTATACAAAACTAAGTTCAGAATCTAAAGTGATATCGACTTCTCAAGGTTCAATTTTGTCTAACTCCCTGAAGTAAAAAAAAATTGGGCAGCACTTCCTTTGGAAAAGGAGGTTTTCCAAATTTCCACTAAGCCAAAAAGTCGGACAAACTGAACCTTTGAAAAAACAAAATCTGACTAACTCCTTGGTTTTGTAGAAATTTGGCAGCGCTTCCCGTAGAGAAAGTAGCTTACCAAGATTTATGCAAGACCAAGTAAAATAAATGATCCCAGAAAATGCAGAAATCGATCTAAGTAAAAGTAAACTTAGCTAAAAAAATGTACGAATCGAAGCTAACTTCTACGACTCTAGCACGTGGCGAGCAACTAAAGCAACTACCTATCAAACAGAAACTCACACTAAGAAATAGTGTCACTCAGCCACATGTAGGCCAAACCAAGAAGGTAAGTACTCTCACCATCCCAAGGTTAACGTATCAAACAATAGTTCATAGTCTCTCAATGATTTATCCCTTTATACCCAGCTTACATAGGTCGCAAATTGAATACGCGGTGGGGAAAATTGTTAAGCAATACCCCCCGGAGCGCTACGAGGAATGTCTCAAACTTAACAATTTGAAATTTGATATCCCGTGGGACAAAAGAGACCGCATCCCGGAATTCTTAGAATGGCCACAAGCCAACTGCTCGGTCATCAAAATTCAGGTGGTCACACAAATGATAGACTGGTGCTCTCTCTGTCGGGAGTACAGAAACACAACAGAAATGTGTCCACAGACAATCGAGGTTAAAACCGTGCGTCAGAGACAGGCAAGGGGAGTCGGGCAGGGACGGTACCTTGGGGCAACATCGGTAAAGGCCAGGGGGGGACTGAGAGCAGGGGCAGGATGGATGCCCAACCTGGGACAACAGTCTCACTCTCAGCCCTCGATTTTAAGATCTGCTAACCAAAGAACATAATTTGTTTTTGGACAATCAGGAGGTAACTCGGGCACCACCCCGCAAAACCCTGGCGTACCAAAGACCCAGGCAGTAACTAATACTAGTTCAGGATCCCAGCAGGGAATTTCTGGGGTACATAAGACAGCGGGTGGAAGCACTACTGCAACTGTTGGTAGCACTGTCGCCGCAGGAGCTCCTTTGAGTTCCAAGGCAAACACAGTTGGACAATCATTCCCACAGGCTCAGCAAACAATGGAAACGCCCTTCACTCCGGATTCCAAGAATTTAGAGGAAGTTTCTACTCGAAACGCACAGAACCACTGTTCGGAGAAGGGTTCAACAGACACCAAACAAGTCAACACGGGTAAACAGACGGAGGGCATCCAGGTGGGTTCCCCCCCTTCCCAGGATCAGTGCAACAGTTTGGGGAAGGATCAGGGGGAGCAGGGTCAAATCGGTCTAGTCAGGGCAAAGGATTCTAATGACAATAGGGTGAAAGAACAAACGGGGAAGAAGGAAAGGACAGACAACAAGGACAATAGGCAAGCAGTCCTGGATAAGGACAAGGGAGGATACAGAGAGCAGACTCCCAGTGTTGAGTCAGACCCCCAAGGAAAAGACCAGGCGCAACCCTTAGACAAGCTGCACTCTATGGAACCGGTACAACTGGAAGAGGGTCCAAAAAAGGCAGCCAACACGATGAACCGAAAAACAGGGGAACATGCCCCACCCCTGGGTACCTCAGAGGGCAAGCTGCGCCAAGCCAATCCAGCTACCCAGGAAATTACAATGCTCGATGAGACAGAGGTTCCAATGGATCTAATGGCGCCGCCAGGGGTCTCTGTAGGGTCACTGGGAGATTCTGAGGGCTCGACTAACGAGGAAGGGCCCTCCAAGGAGAAGAGGGGAAGGACCCTCTCCCCTGGGAAGATAAGAAAGCAGAAAAAAACAGGGCCAGCAAACAAAGTGCAGGGAACTAAATACTTGGTTCCTTTGATCTGTTGGAAAACCCCAGAAGGCATTGTCTTCCTCACCTACAGTATGGGTACTAACATAAAATTGATTACCCCCAAGTCGTTGGACAGCAGCCCATCACAGGCTGAGATGCTGGCTAAGGTGAAAAACTACCAGGGTAGAAACGCCCCTGTCAGAGCAATCCCAGGTATGGGGACTAGAAAAATATAACGAATGGGCAACAGCCACGGCAAGGTCCACTTGTTTGTGGCGCCCTTTGATGTAAGACCTAGTGAAGCAGACTTGGAACAGCTCGCCCAGAACAAGGGGGTGTGGTGCCCTCTGGAATGGGCCAAAGATGAGACACTTCTCCATGCTAACATGGTATATACAGCGGAGGGGATCTCAGGAGATGTGCTGGTTGAATACAATCAGCAACTCTCAGCGGATACCAACCTGTTTTCTACCTATTTTGACAGAATCCTGTCCTCACCGTGGCAAGAGAAGGGGAACAGCGCAGAGGAAGGGGAGGATAGAAAGAGGAAAACCAACCTCACCACGGTACAGTCGGGCCAGGTCACTAGAGCGCCCATTGTGGTAACGGTGGGAACGGCGGAGGGAGAGACAGTGTCCACATTCCCGCCAGATGACTTTGCCCTGATCCAAAACACGGGGCGCCTATGCCCCAATGAATAAACTAAGAGTAGCCTCCTGGAACGTCAGGTGCCTTCTGGATACTAATGCAAAATTTAAATGGGCAAGGCTCAAAACGTGGATGCACCAACATGGGGTCCATGTTATGATGCTCCAAGAGACTAAATTAAATGAGAAAAAAATAGAAGAGGCAAGGATAAAGTGGCAGGGACCACAGTTTTTGGCCCCTACAGACGGTACCAAAGGTGGTACTGGGATCCTGTTTCACAAGGACTTGGACATGATATTACTGGATGAATTTTCTAACTCCTTGGGCCGTTGGTCATGGGCCTCAGTAAGCATCCCGGGTACAGAATAGACCTTTGCGTCTATCTACGCCCCGGTGGAAAAAAAAGAAAAAATTCAATTTTTTGAGGTTCTGTCTCGGGTACTCCCCGGGACTAGGAACATGGTCCTAGGAGGGGACTGGAACACAATCCTGGACCCTGCTCTGGATTCCACATCAGCAGATCCAGTCAGAAGCGATACCCTGGCCTTGGGATACTTCGCGGAAAATATGAACTTGATTGATCCGTTTAGGAAATTGCACCCCCAAGCCAACAAGTACACCTGGGTTTCCAACATTCCTAGACAGGACGAAACCTATACAAAGTTAAGACTGGATTTTTTGTTGGTCAGAGACAAAGCAGCAGATTGGGCAATGGAGGTCTCGATGCCCTTCGACTCCCTCTCGGACCATAGGCCTGTCTTAGCCGTGTTTGTCCCGGACAATCACATAATCAGGGGTAGGGGCTACTACAAGCTAAACACAGAGGTGCTGCAAAACAAGGGATTGGTAGTCACATAATCAGGGGTAGGGGCTACTACAATCCTTAGTGAAACTAAGAGATCTAAATTTTTTTTACGAAACGAAGACCGACTGGTTGGAGGCAGCAAACAAAATGGCGACGACAGATTTGAGCTTTGCCTCCCGGATCAAGGCATACAATAGACGGAAAGAGGAAGAGATCTGTATTTCAAATATCGAATGGGCAGAAAAAAAAATGGAATGGGAACCAAGCAAAGGAGAATACTGGTTCTACTATAGGAACCTTTGGAAGGACAAATTGAAAAATATCCAGATTGCAAAGGAAAAAGTATGGGCAGAAAGAGCCAAGATAAAATGGTTGGATGTAGGAGACAAGATGACAAAAGAAAAATTCAGGCGGCTCTCCAAACGAAAAGGTTCATCGTTGATAGTGGAATTGGACCACCCCTTTGACTCCTTCGAGCCTAGGGCCAAGGACACTACAACCATCTTGGATTACGCCAAGCTATATTTTAAGAACATACTGACCTCCTCTAGACCGATATGTCTAGACCCGGGGGATGATGCATTGCAAGAGACCCTCTGACAGACATTCGAGGCCCGCTTGCCCATTCAGGTGCGAATGGAATTGGACCGACCCATTACTATCGGAGATTTGAATCACACACTGAAATCTATGCAAAAGGGGAAATGCACGGGAAGCGACGGGCTGTCGGTGGAGTATTATGCATGTTTTTGGGATACCTTGGGAATATTCGTGGTCTCCGCTTGCCCAACGGACAAGAGTGCAGGGCGTCGGCCTTTTTGCTCTATCCGTCCACACCAAGGACTCCTCAGGAGCGCTCAAATGTTGTCTCGACCTCTACTCTAAATTCGCAGAAGCCCTGATAAACTGGCCTAAGTCCACTGCGATTGCCACTGATGGGACTCAATTGTCCGTGAATTGGGGTTTGAAGTGCTTACCTGTCATTGAATGTGAGCGGTTCTTGGGGGTGCAGGTGAGCATGCTGGATAGCAAGAAGACGGCCAGCAACTTGGTGGAGCGAGCAGTCATCTCCAAGATTGGCAAAGTGGCGGAAATCAAAGGCACATCTATACTGGGAAGAGCTCTCTTTTTAAACACATCTGTGTTTTCAAAGATTTGGTTCCCAGGGTCAGTAAGGAGCCTGAAAACCAAGACTTATGGGAGAATCAGATCGGTATCCACAAGATACCTTTGGAAAGAAACACAGAGTGAAGAAGTGGGATACATTGCCAAATTGGCTTGGAAGAAGATAGTTGGGGGAAAGGCTGATGAGGGCCTGGGTGTCAAGGATCCAGAAATGCAGGTTAATGCGTTGCTGGCTAGATGGGTAGTCAAGATTCTCACCACAGCATCAAGTCATCCGTGGGGGGAGCTTGCCATCGCTATTCTTATGAGGGAATGGGAGTTAAGTAGAAGGGAGGACGTGTGGGTGGCTCTGCTTACGCCCTCTGTGGTAAAGGGACCTGTCAGTTCATCAGTTTGGAAGGATATACTACGGGCATGGGCCCAGCTCATGCCGGTGCAGCTCAAGGAACCACAGACCCGGGAGGAGATCCTAGCTCAACATATCGTCGACAACGTGTTTGTCTGTGATGATTCAGGGGTCCCGTGGTCTGCAGGGGAAGCAACGGGACATTTTGGCAAAAGCTGGATACAAAGGGGAGTGTCAAGAATCTCAGACTTATGGAATTCAGACATCTCATAGTGGAGAGCCGCAGCGGAATTAAAAGTAAGGCTACACCACCTAAGGGCAGTCGAAGAAAGGCTGAATAGAATAATAACCAGCATTCCACACACTTGGAAGGAGACCCTGATGAACCCTCACCCGGCGTACGAAGGGCATTGGGTGGTCAAGGGGGGTTCTACAGCTCCCAAGGAGGTGTGGAGAGTCCTGGTTTTACTGAACCAAAGACAGGTTGTGGTCACCTCCTTTTCTATTGCAACAATGAAGCAAGGGGTGAGGTGCGGGCTAGAGGAAAGAGAAGAGCAGGTGGTCTCCCTGCAGAAAGTCGCCTCAATAGTGGTTTACTCTGAGAAGTCACCTAAGGGAGAAATAAAATACCACTGTCCTCTTGGAGCCAAACCTGCGAATAAGTTGAGAGT
Source organism: Chara braunii (assembly GCA_003427395.1). NCBI lineage: Eukaryota > Viridiplantae > Streptophyta > Charophyceae > Charales > Characeae > Chara > Chara braunii. The sequence continues at coordinate 285,059 of BFEA01000859.1, read as the reverse complement.
TGTTCCAACCCAGTAGGGTTGGAAACTGTTGGAACCAATGAAGGAGATCAGTCTGCTTGAGTACACCCCCACAATTGGCTATCAAGCTGAAAGCAAGGCTTGGTCCATCCCACTGGGAGTCAAGAACCGCTGGCAGATGGCGGCTAAGGACAGAACTCAGCAGAAGGGGTACATTTCTTCTGCATCGCTAAGGGGACTCTGGAGGAACCTCAGGCGCATTCCTTCTGCAAAGGTAGGGAGCTTGGCGTGGCTGCAATCCCACCGGATAGTGCCCACGGCATGCTGGCTAGCGTCAAACAGAATGCCTTTGGACACACAATGTTGTAGGTGTAAAAAGGAGGAGGAAACAACCACACATTTGTGGTGGATCTGTATCGAGTCCAAAAGAGTCTGGGCATGGTGGGCTAGACTCTAGCGGGACCAGGTGGAAGAGCAGGTTCAATGGGATGAGAGCTTTGTGGTGGAGGGTATCCTTCATAATGTGAAAGACACTAGCACTGGATGGGCATATGCGGCCACGGCATGCAGGGCGGCGATCATGCAGGTCATTTGGAAGTTAAGAAACGACAGACTATTTAGATCGAAGTTCCATTCTGATATTGGCATCAAGAACCTGGTGTTGGAGGCGGTCCGGTCCCAGGTTTGTTCAGATTGGAGACGCGCAAAAAGAGCTCTCAACAGTAGAACCGCCAGGGATCGCTTTTTTCGGACTGGGGACAGAAGGTTAGATTTCTGAAGCTAAGAGCTAAGGGCATAGTTTTGGAACCATGGGTGATGGGGCCCAGACCTCCATAAGTTGTTCATGTGAGGGAGGCCTTGGTCCCCCTGTAATGGTTAAGTAGTAGTCAAGTCTAGCCTATTATGCCCTGTTTTGACTCGTTCCAGGCTAAGCGTAGTTTTTCAGACAAAAGGAACAAAGGTCTGGGAGCATTAGGCATAACACAGGCAGTTATTCGCCTTTTGGATTCTCTGATATTAATTGAACCTTCGGTGATGCTTTCTGAATGAGAACTCCATATGATTTTCTTTTAGGATACACAAGGGAGTAGTACAGCAAGCCAACTGGGCTAGAGGAGCATTCATTTCAGGCGCCCTTGGGTGAAGAGGCCTGCCAACTTGTTGTATTGAAAGATTTCATGTTGGTTGCATGGGACGCTGGACCTGGTTTCCAGTAGGTGCATCTCCCCACCAATGGAATGGAGCCACTGACTTTATAAAAAAAAAAAACAGTGATTTTTTTTCAAAAAATAAAATAATTTTTGAGGCCCCGAAATAAAGTGAAAACAAAAAGTGAAAAAGTGAAAAAAAACAAAATAGTGAGTCGGCGAGCATGTTTTGAAATCCCCATCTTTGACGATTTTTAATGTTTTTTTGGATTAGCAGAATGGCTTCAAAATTTATAGGCATGTAGGATACATCATGGAGAACTCACAAAAAAACACTCAGAAACAAAAACTTATTTTTAGGCCCCAAAACATTTTTTGGCAGGCGCCGAACCTAGAGGTGTTCAGCCCCCAAATGGGACCCCGAACGCCCGAACGTTCAGGGGTCAGCCCGGGAGCCCCCGAACGTTCGGTCAGGTAACCCTGTATATATATATATATATATATATATATATAGGGTCACCAGCCCGACCCGACCTCCGTACGTACGGGCGTTCGGGGTCCCGTACGTGGTCCAAACCCGGCGGCGTTCGGCCCCCGCCAAAAAATATTTCGGGGCAAAGAATTATTCTTTTTCTGAATTTTTTTTTGTGAGTTCTCTATGACAGGACGTACGTGCCTATCAATTTTCAAGTCATTTTGCTCATCCAAATAGGAATTAAAAATCGCCAAAGATGGCGGTGTCAAAACGTGCTCGCCCACGTTTGTTTTCACTTTTTACTTTTTGTTTTCACTATAGTTCGGGGTCTGAACAATTTTATTATTTTTTGAACGTTTTTAGTGGGTTTTGTATTATGTGAAGTACATATCTGTCAATTTTCAGGGCATTTATCTATGCCAAAAAAAAAATGAAAAATCGCCAAAGATGGCGGTGTCAAAAACATGCTCGCCGACTCACGAAATTTAATTCTCTTTTTATTTTTATTTATTTTTTGTATTTCAAATTTGGTAAGGAATTCAGATGTAATGCTCAGGCAAATCTTGTTGAATTTATTTTTCTCCATAACATATATTTGTTTCATATTTTTTTGATGACTTTTTTTTTTTTTTTTTTTTTTTTTTTGGGTCCGCGTTCAGCCTGAACGGCCGAACGCATCCCCAAGGGGTTCCATACGTTCGGGCGTTTCGGTTCGGGCGTTCGGTCCGTCCCGAACGTCGGTTACCCTGTACACATATATATGTATATATATATGAGTCGGTGAAACTCCGACGAAAAAGTTTGTCACAACCCCTCGTTTGTTGTCCTCTTCTCTCTCTCTGCCTACTGTTTACCGGGCAGTTCTGTTTGTGACGATATATATATATATATATAGATATAGATATAGATATAGATATACATATATATATATATAGAGAGAGAGAGAGAGAGAGAAAGGAGAAACAAAATAATAAATAAATAAAAAAATGAACACGAGTATATAAAGAAAAAAAGTTTCACATGAAGATTTTTCGTTCCATTAAAGTAAGCAAGTGGCCGTAGTATGATCAAGTCATACATGCTAATCTTTTCTCTCTCTCTCTCTCTCTCTCTCTCTCTCTCTCTCTCTCTCTCTCTCTCTCTCTCTCCCCCTCTCTCCCTCTCTCTATCTCTCTATCTCTCTATCTCTCTATCTATCTATTTATCTATCTATCTATCTATCAATCTATCTCTCTATCTCTCTATCTCTCTATCTCTATCTCTCTATCTCTACCAATCAATCAATCAATCAATCGTCGAGTGTGTGTATGTATGAATTTGTTGTCATCTTCGCTGCATCTTAAAAAAGATGAGTATGAGTGTGTGCGTGTGTTGTCGTATTCGCTATGCACTCAAAGAAAGGTGATTTACCGACCCCCCCGACAATCAATCAATCAATCGATCAACCAATCAATCAATCAATCAATCTAACAATCAATCAATCAATCAATCAGTCAACCAACCAATCAATCAATCAGTCGATCAATCAATCAATCAATCAATCGATCAGTCAATCAATCAATCAATCAATAAATCAATCAATCAATTAATCAATCAATCGATCGATCAACCAATCAATCAATCAATGAATCGACCGAAGATTTCATCGAATCGAATGATTCGATAGGATTTTGATATGTCAAGAATCGAATCAATCGATTCGATGAGATCTTTGATAAATCGATTGATTGTTTGATGGATTGATCGATTGAGCACGGGAGATAGACAATTCGAGAGAGAGAGAGAGAGGATCGGGGCCGGGATCGCACATCTCGAACGTCGGGATGAATATCGGGGTCGAGATCGCGGGAATCATAGTCGGGGTCGGCTTTGGAATCGGGGTCGGGATCTGGGTCGGGATCGGGGTCGGAATCGGGGCTAATGAAATGTATGCCTTTGTGAGATCTTCTTTCTCTCCCTCTCTCTCTATCTCTCTCTATCTATCTATCTATCTATCTATCTATCTATCTCTCTATCTATCTACATAACCAATCCATCGATTAATCGATTGATCTATCTATCGACATAACCAATCCCTCGATTGATCGATTGGATCGATCGATTGATCGATTGGATTGATCGATTGATCGATTGGATCGATAAATTGAATCGAATGGATCCATAAACTGGATCGATTGGATCGATTGGATCAATTGGATCGATTGGATTCGATCGATCAATTGGATCTATTGGATTCGATCGATCAATTGGATCTATTGGATTCGATCGATGGATCGATTCAATGGATGGATTGGATTGGATTAGATGGGATGGGATGGGATGGGTTGGGATGGGATGGGATGGGATGCGATGGGAGAGGATAAGGAGGATGGGACGCGTTGGGACGGGTTGGGACGGGAGAGAATAAGGTTGGGATGGGATGGGATGGGATGGGACGGGATGGGAGAGGGGAGAGAGGGGAAGGACGGACTGGGATGGGACAAGGATGGGTTGGGATGGGAGGCGTGGGACGGGATGGGAAGGGATGGGATGTCGGTTGGGATGGGAGGCATGGGACGGGATGGGAAGGGATGGGATGTGGGTTGGGATGGGAGGCATGGGACGGGATGGGAAGGGATGAGAAGGGATTGGAAGGGATGGAGAAGGATGGGTTGGGATGGGATGGACCGATGAATGGAGGGAATGGAGGGATCGGTGACGTTGGGGTTGGGATCTGGATCGGCCAGAATGGCATGACATAAGATGGCGTAACGACTCGCTCTACTTCCATGCCGTTGTGATTGTTGTGAGTCTTTAGGCCCTCGCTCCACTACTCAACATTCGACAGTTATGTGTGCCAAATGCATTCTGACTAATCGAACGTTTTGAATGTATTGCGGCCATCAACATATTCCGATGCATTTAGACTGTTGTGCAGTGGAGCAAGGCCCTTGTATTCCCTAAACAGGTGCCGTATGTGTGCACGCGCGGTGGTAGAGGAGAGGAAAACGTGGAGGGGGAGGGGGAGAGGAGGGAGGGGGAGAGAAGGGAGGGGGAGAGGAGGGAGGGGGAGAGGAGGGAGGAGAGAGGGG
>BFEA01000859.1:213252-232679 GCA_003427395.1 Chara braunii | reverse complement strand
GGGGTGCCGACGACCGCCGACCGGTAGGTGCCGACCAGCCAACCGGTCGGCTGGTCGGCATCCGATCAGTCAAGGGCCGCCACCGTCGGGGTATGCAACCATGCATGCAAGTGATCTTATTTCTGCTTTGTGCAGCAAACCCATTCAGAAGTAGCCTGGGGCCCAGAACTCAGCCCCAGGCAACGCAGACCTGAGTCGGTCTGCGCTGGGCTGTGTGACCACGACATGCCCAGGCCTGAGTCTGCTGCGTTTGGCTGTGAGACCAAACGCTGCACACTGGAAATTCAAGGGTCAAAGTCAACTGTAGAGTCAAAGGTACCGCGCCCAGGCCCTTGGTTGGATACACTCACTTGTTGTGCGCAGGTACCTAGACAAGCATCCAGGCCGAAGGGAATTCAGTTTCAGGCCAATCTGGGCCTTCGTTTGCCTCAAGATCTGGACGGCTACAGGTTGCAGCATCCGGGGTCCAGACCCCGCGTCAACGCTACATAAGCGCTGACTTCCTGGCTTTGACATTCATTCATTCTGTCTTGCGTTGATGCTGACTTCACGCGTTGACTTCAACGCTGGCTCGACGCTGCAATGCTGGCATTGTGATTCGGCGAGGCGCTGCTGGTCCGGCATGGTGGCTGGCTTGCACCTGTCTTCTTGGCATGCTGACGTGGCAGCTGCCATGCGCTATCGCTGAGGTGGCTGCTGCCACGTGTAGCTGACGTGGCTGCGGCCACGTGTTCTTCTGTCTGCTGACGAAACGAGGCTACGTGACTGGTATTGTTGTTCTGATTATCGTCGTTCAGGAGGGGATCAGGACTGTGGAGAGATCGTGGATACATACCTGGCTGTCTTCATGTCGACATTGCTCCAGTGCTGATGAGGGAATGATCAGACGTGCCACGTGGCACATTGAGGTTACTTACTCATTCAGACTATTGACTATTGAGGTGGTGATCGTGGAGGGAGCCCGAAGCAGGAGTGGGCCTATTTCCTCTCCTTTGTCTAATCTCCCTCCTATCTCTTTGATTATCTCATCTCATTCTGTCTGGGTACGATTTTTGGTAATCATCAGCTGGTTGACATCTGGGCTTGCATTGTCGTCGACTGTCTTCACGATCTGGGTTCATTGCATTTGATTAGTTTAGATGTTAAAGACTGCTAACATCTGACAGACAACCTTAGACAACAGAGTACTATCATTCTGTATCTGTTTGTCATCTCTTCCTGAACTAGTTGAGTAGGAGTTAGATCATTTGCATGAGTTTGTGTACTTCTAGTCACACCACCTGAACTGTGTTCTGAAACAACGGACCCACTGTATATTTATTTTTATTTATTTTATAAGGGTACCAGTGCAGATTCTGATCTGCTGTAACTGATGAGTGGGAGCAGCAGTGAGGAGGAGAGAGCTGACGGGAGCTGGTCACAGCAGGCCGCTAGTAGACGACTTGTTGTGGTAGGTTCCTCAAGGACACGTGCAGATTGTGATCTACTGTAGCTGACGAGTGGGAGCAGCAGTGAGGAGGAGAGAGCTGACTGCAGGTTGTCATGGCAGGCCGCTCGTTGACTACCTGCTGCGTTTCAAGCCTTGCCACTAGGTGAGAGAGACAATTGCAAGCAGAGAGTGCTGCCCAGCATTTGCGAAGGGCAAGAGAGGTAGCAGCAGCAGCTGAGTGTGCATTAGCTATGGCAGCAGCAGCAGCAGCGGCCTCAACAGCCCAGCAGACACAGGCCAGGCAAGTTGTAACATTGTCGCCCTCTGTAGGTGTTAGTGCAGGCACATTCTCGAGTCAGATGGCTGGTTTGCATTCCAGCCAGCCACTCCCCCTTACCTTGAAATCCAAGAGAGAAAGACTCTCCATACTCGGCTACCAGCCCAAGCACAGGATGTAGTGGATAGAGTCAGAAGAGCTAGAACATGCAAAGCCAGACTAGAGAGTAGAGAAGCGGACAAGGCCAGATAGAGGGATTGGATGATTCTAATCTCAATGCTGCTGAGCAAGCCCTGAAGGCCGGAATGCTAGGCATCTATAAGGCTTTAGCTGTGCAGGACAGAACATTAGATGAGATCCTTTCCGGCCTAGACCAGATATTGAGAGCTCAGAGAGGGGGAGGAAGACAAGTTCCCTCCACCAGCCGAGGGCCCAGTACCCGGAGGCAGCCTGCTGTCTCACCGCCGATGACGTTACGGGCGATGTCAAGTCCCTTTTACCCTCAGTTTGGTATACTTCCTTCAGGCGTTTCGTTAGTAGGAAGTATACAGGCCCAGACTTCTTCTTCTCAGTCATCTGTGGCAACTACAGGGAAGGAGCAGGTGCAGCAACCTGCGCAGCAGGCACAGGCTGTAGGGTCATCGCCACAATGGGTTCCAAGCGCAGCCAAAGCCGTTTTCTGAAGACAAGAAAAAGGACAAGAACCTCAACACTTGGTTGAGGACTTGTGCCGACCTAAATGAGGAACAAGCTCACGTTACCCGAGCAAGAGGTAATTGTGGCTGTATCCTACTTGGAAGGATCTGCAGCAAGAGGGATACGGTCGGAATTTTGATGGTTGGGCTCAGGCCCGAGATCTGAATTCGATTCTGACATTGGTAGAGGAAAGGTGGCATGACCCACAAGAGGCGCAAAAGGTCACTGGCACATTGACTGAGTTGGACTCAAAGGGGAAGTTTTGCCGCGACCGCGTCGTTCCGGTAAGCGCGCGCTACTCAGCGCACAGCTTTGCGGACTTGGTCCCACACAAAGCCAAAGGGCGCGAAAGCGCCATCGAACATTTGCGCCATAGCGTGACCTTTTTCGATCTTAACTTCGTCCACAACTGAGAACCTCGGGGAACGGACACGTCACCACACAGCACACCAAGCCACGCCCCAAGGTGTGGCACTGGTGAGAAAAGGGCAGAGGAGGGGCAAGGAGGAGAGAAAGAAGAAGAGTGGAAGGAGGACAAGACAAATATTAACCTAGAAAAAGGAGAGAAAGACAAGAAGAGGGAGGACGTCAAGCAGGGACAAGAGAGAAGAGCAAAGCAGGAAAGGAAAGCTTTCCAAATAGGGAAGGTAAAAGCAAGGGCGAGGAAGGGAAGAAAGAGGGGAGAACAGTACAAGGAAACAAAGGAAAAACGAGCAGTGAAAACAATACTCAAGTAGGAGTCGTACAGAACAACGGAACAAGGAGCGAGAGACAAAAAACACACAAGATGAGAGGTACGGTCGTTCCTTTCAACTAACGCCGGCGGCAAAGCAAGAAGGGGGCAAAGGGACCAAGAGATCGCGCAAACGGACGAAAGGACAACGCGAACACATCATCATCACATGAATCGCTAGGAAGCGCCACAACATTCCCCAAAAGCAAAATACGGACAACACGCCTTTCAATCTTTAAATGTTTCTAAGTTTAGTAGTTGCGCGCGTTAGGATTCAGACCCTTTCACTGTAGCAACGAATTCCAATTCAGCCCACTACCGTACGAAAGCGGACAAAGAAGTAATATTTATTCCTTTCGTCATATTTGGAAGATAACCTATAGACAGGCCATCGTTTGCACAAATTTGTCCGTGCGATTCCGCACTTGGAAGACAAGAGTGACTAGATACATCACGAAACCTCAAAGACTATATGAAATAGAGGCTGGACAAGACAGACCACCGGTAAATATAGGAATAGAGAAGACGCTACCAGGCGCCCAGCTCACCAAAAGAATGAGAAGAGATAGGTAAAGGGCAATGTTGGGTGGCAGTAAAGCCGAACATTTTTTCAAAATTATTTCGCCTGCACTCGACAGTAATCAACAACGATTTTTTCGCACGAATCCAAAAAGCTTCCAACGACAAACACGAACAAAGTGTCAATCCTCTTGCTGATTCCTCAACTTACCTCCCCACACTAATCAACCACTCGCATAACCTTTTAGTTTTTCTTTAGGTATTAAGCGTTATTGTCAGGTTATTATTCATCATTTAATATTTTAACCATTATTGACCGTTACTATTCATTAGGTAAGCTTATTTATTTATTTATTTATTTTTACTTTAATTTTTTAACGATCTATTATTGTTTTAACCATCATTTAACAATTCACCGGAGATTCCTTTTCACACATCAAATAAAGCAAGCACTAGATCAAGCGGACTGACCACAACAACACTCCCCAACTTTCTCCCATCGAAGAACTACCCTTCAACAGAGAAACACCCTCGACCCAGAGGTAGGGAAAGTCAAGTCCGCCCTTCTTCGGCGAGACTGAAAGAACCTAAGAGCCACAGAAGAAGGTGACCCGTTCTTCAACCTACTCACACTTCAACACAAACCACGAGTGTTGACTTGGGTTGGGAGCCTACGTGGAAAATCTCACAAACTCGGCACCAGTCGACATGTCGGCTTCATACGCACAAGCACTGGCACGGGACAACAAGGGAACTAAAGGAACCGAGCAGGGGTCTCCTCCCAACGGGAAAAGTACCCGATCTATCTCCTTAGGGGCAGAGTCCCAAGCATCCCAGTCCACATTAGAGCTGGAGACAGAGCAAACGCCGAGGTCGCTCACACAAAGGGCATTAGACTTCTTGATTAAGAACACACTGGTGAAAGCGAAGGTCAACATCATACACAAAACAGTCCCAGCTACCAGTGGCAAATTAGAAATCTGGGAGTACCCAGAAGAAGACGAGGGTAGATTGAATGAAGTGCATGAGAGACATGCTGTCCTATTCAATTTTCCGTGCAAATGTTCAAGCATGTCCCAAAATGACAAGCGAAGCTGGGTTAGGGACAAACTCAGGGCCTTGCAGGAAATCAAAGACACAGAGCCCAATGTCACTTACCACAAACGTGCGAAAAACACCGTCATGATTGTGAGCCTGGACCGCTCCTACGCGCAATATCTGATCTCCCTGGGCAGCCTTTAGTGCAAAAAAGGGATAGTCACAATCAAAAAATGGATGCCTAGAAGGGCTCCTCAGCATGCCTCGTCTAGACACAGACAAACCATGATGAGAACACACTTCTAGGTCCAGTTTGACAATCTGACGGAAGGCCTCCACAGTTTTGTGGAAAGAGGACTCGCTGAAGTCTACCCCAACAACCCAGTTATTCAATGGTTAGCTTTATGTCCAGACTTCCTCGCACCAAATCACGACGCAAGAGTAGCTTGCTTATAGGTATCCTCCGGATCACCACCCCCCTTCCCAGATGAGTGGTTGTTCCGAAAGAACGGACAAGATCTCACCGTATATCTCTCTACAAAAGTGAATCCCGGATGCTTCAAGTGTAGAGGAAAGGGGCATCTGGGCACCGATCGCAAATGCTCGCTGAACAAGGACGACGTCAGAAACGCCGGAGCTCAATAGTCCAACTTGATCAGATGTGAGACAAAACCATGGTTGTGGTATGTCAACGACCCGCTGTACAGGGGTTGGGTCTTTGACGATACCCAGGATGAACCAAAATGGGTCAGGGTCCTCCAGGAAGAACCAAAAATCCAACCGGACATATACCTCCCCTACGACAGCGAATGGCGCAGGAAAGGGTCCAAAAAAATAGAAGACAAGGACAGTGGTTTTCTGAAACATGGGGTTTTGAACTCACAAGGGGTGGAAGAAGACAAACAAAGCAGAGATTCAATGAAAGAACTCATCCAGGTGGGAGCAAGTGCAGAAAGATCTTACCTTGAAAACCTGCAGGCCAGAGGCAGAGTCTTTCAAACGTAGAACAATGAAGAAGAAAAGACTGACACCAACCAGAAAAGGAATGACACAACAAAGGAAGGAACAGTCACGCAATCAGATTTTGCGGTAGTAGAAGGACCACAAAAGCACAAAGAAGACAACCTGAAAATGCTTAAAAGAAAAGCAAACAGGGACCTCCCCAAAACAAGAACCAAAAACCCAGGCAGGGGAAAAGGAATCGAAGATGGGAGCAAGGCAAAGACCATGAACCAAATGCATGAAGATGATGTGCACACACCAGACGGGCAAGAGGATGAAGATCATGATAGAGAGGAGGACATGGATGACGATCAGGGTGGGCCGGAGGATGAAGGGTCCAAAAAGGAAAACGAAGGCACATGGGAAAAAGAAGGAGACATACAAAGGGAAGGAGAGGAGGGGAGAACAGAACATGACCCCATGGGCATAGACAAAACTCAATGGACTGGCTCGACGGATATGTTAAACAGCCGGGGAGAGAGCGGGAAGTCGAATTTGAAATCAGGATGGCCAATTTGAGGCACCTAATAATCTGAAATCAATCACACAAACAACAAAACAACTGGAAACATTGTTCCCCACAAGCAACCCCTACGATACCTTGGAAAAAGAACAAGAATTGTCTGACTTTTTCGCAGAAAGGTATGGTGTCAGACTGGTACAATCAGAAGAAGGACCAGAAGGAATACCAATGGCCCACCGGGTACAATCTGTTAGAAAACATCCAACAGGCCAAAAGAGCAAAGGGTCAAAAGGGTAAAACCGCCAATGCAAAAGAAGGAACAGAACAAGAAAGCGAAAGACCGGTGCAACTTGATTCGAGGGAAGAACTGGGAAGACAGAAAGGAATCCTGGAATCGCAAATCAAAATCCTAAGGTATCAGAACAGAGAGACAATGGAGGGAACAATGAATCTGAGAAGAATCGCAGAGGGACAAAATCTGGAAATTGCAGCAGCAGCAGCCAGATTGGAGACAAAGGGGGGTACAATCAAGAAAGTCATCATTCCGTACCGATGGAACGATGTCCATAATGATTGGGAAGTGGCAATTAACAGATCCTGGGCCATAATTGCACACCCATCCACGCCATAAAGAACCCTAGCAAACGAAGTGACAAAAGACCACCCATTCGAAGCTCACATCTTGGGCCCCAAGCAGGATAGGCGCGAGGAATGGAAAGACGAGAACGGGAATCTGCATCAAAACGATCTGAGGCCATACCTAGCAAGATTCTCAATGTACACCAAACTGAAGGATCACCTTGTTTGGAAGCCATGGAAGGTGCTGGAGGTGATTCCCTACAACCTCTTGGGTGGAGAAGTCTCAGCAGAGAGGGCTGCGGTAGCCGCAGCACTGGTAGAAGGGCATCACATCTTCACAGGCGGCCTCGAGGACATGAGCGCAAAGCTGGGGGAGGCAGCCAGGCAGGTTAGACTTTGCCACCCTGCCCCTGCAAACTAGAGAACCAATAAACAAATAGCAACACGACCCATAACACCATGGCATGACGCCGCAGGGCAGCTACACCAACCCAATCAGAGAGACATATCAGGCATTTTAAGAGAAAGCCAAGGGAACCCGAATTGCGGGTGATGTCATGGAACGTGAATGGACTAGCTGCTATGCTTTCCATAATAGACAAATGGGACAACCTCATAGAGGACCTAGGCTAGTTCTCAGCGAACCCCCCAGACATAATATGCCTGCAAGAAACACATCTAACAAACACACAGGAACACAACAAGATAAGAGATAGGATATTAGCAAAACTAAAATGGGTTAAAGACTCTCACTGGGCACACACTCCGCCCCAACTAAGTTGGAACAACAATAATACTCCATGGAAGATCAAGAGCATCCAATAATATCAACCAGCTCACCTTTCAAAGTGACCAGGTACAGGGAAGATGGGCAGAAGCGTTCTTCTCCCTAAAAGAGGAAGAATTTCAGCTCATCACAGTGTATGCACCAAGTGACCCGACTCAAAGACAAGACTTCCTACAAGAAATCACGAAGAAGTGTAATCAACAAAAACATATCACCATGGTAGGTGATTGGAACACAACTCTAGACCCATCCATAGACCGGCTCTCGGCGGCTAGAAGACAGGGAAAACACAACAATGTTAGAATCAATGGCAATTCAAACACTAATACAAGAAAATAACCTTTCAGACCCATTCATACTACTCCACCTAGAGGCCAGAGCCTTCACCTATAGGAAAAGGAACAAAAGCCAGCACATCACAAACTTTCGCCTATACTACTTCCTGGTGGATAACACTCTACAGGGTATTGTGCTAGATTCAAGAATAGGGAAGATACCGCACCACAATGGGTTGGACCACAACCCAATCTTCCTCGATTTAGCATTCGACCCGGGCCTGAGAAAAGGTTCCATCTTTTTCAAGATAAACAACTCACTCCTAAAGCAAAGGGAAATGAAAAAAGCAGTGGTACAAGCATGCATTGACAGCGACCAAGAGCATTTGGACTTCCCCAGCCTAGTAGTTAACATTTCAATGGCAGCTTCCAAAGCATCTAGAATTATAGCAGCCCGTAGGAATCAAAGGATGAGAGAACTAGAAGCAGCAATGGCAATAGCGGAAAAAATAGAATCCAGCATCCAACAGAGACACTTTACGAAGAAGTATGGACAAGAGCAAGAAATGAACTGCACAATTGGCACATCTGGAAGACTAACGGCCTAAGAATGAGAGCAAGGATAAAAGAATGGGAAGAAGGAGAAAGGATGGCAAAACACTTCTTCGAAATGATCAAAGCAAGAGGGAGAAACTCAACCATCCAACAGCTAAAAGATGAACAGGAGCCCACATCCAACCCGAAACGCATGTTGGAAATAGCGGAGAATTTCTACAGAAACCTCTATTCATCCAAAACAGATAACCCAACCCCAAGGAGAGTCAGAGACGTAAGAAAATCCTTCACGAAACACTTAGACAAGACTATTACCAAAGAATGGGCAGACTATATGGACAAACCAATACAATCGGAAAAGGTCCTACAAGCTCTCAAGTCCTTGAAACCAGGAAAAACGTCGGGCCAAGACGGACTATCAAAGGAATTTTGGATACAATATTGGGACATACTAGGAGTACAATATACAAATTTCCTTGAGAAAGCGTGGCAGGAGGAAAGTATGGGAAAATATCTCAGCACGGGAATAGTATCCCTATTATACAACAAGGGCGACCCAACAGATATAACAAACTATAGACCCATTACCCTCTTAACAGTAGCATAAGAAATACTAGCAAAACTACTAGCGAACAGGATCAACACAATCAATAAAAAGTGTTTCCACATGTAGCAAACGGGGTTCATACCAGGAAGATTCATCTTAGACAATGTAATGACTCTAGTAGCATCGGTAAGAACCATCAAAGACAAAAAAATGAACGTAGCCATTCTCTTCTTTGACTTCGAAAAAGCATATGATCAGGTGAACTGGGACTTCCTACAACAATGTATGGAAAAGATGGGAGTAGGCCCAATGTTCTGCAAATGGGTCACAGTCCTCTACAACGACGCACATGGGGCGGTACAAGTTAACGACCACAACTTCAATACATATCGTATGTTCAAATCTGTCAGACAAGGAGACCTGCTCGCAGCCCCCATCTTTCTTTTCATAATGGAGGCAATTGCATCCTTCCTAAGAAAAAACCCACCCATACACAGACTCTCAGAAGAGCACCCAGGAGGAAACCAACACCCACTAATACCCACCACAATCCTATTTGCAGATGCCCTGACTGTATTAGTCAGAGCATCTAACTCATCGTTTGAAGTCCTCACAAGAACCATGCAGGCATTTCAGTTAGCATCGAAAATGAAAGTCGACTGGAAAAAGACGATAGTTTGGTGGCTGGCAGAGGGAACAATAGATAAACCGCCCTCCTTCCCTGAGGGCCTACTATGGGCTGGAAGGAAGGCAGCCATAGCTGCACCAGCGCCAGCTAGTACATTAATAGGGATAGCTAGTAATATAGACCAGTGAGAAGTATTTAGAGTGGATCCTTGTGTGATAGGGAGTGTGCATGCATGGTGAGTGTGAGTAGACCAGGACTATATAGAGAGAGAGAGTGAGAAGAAAGACAAGGAGAGAAGAGGGAGAAGAGAGCTATGGTGTTATTTACCTGTTGAGCGTCGTTCTTGATGATTGGCTGCTGGCGCTGATGAGCGCCACACCAGGAACTCACGTTGGATGAAGAAGACTTGTATTTCTGTTGGGCGCTATACATTTTGAACCAGTGATTCTCTCTACTTAATTTGGTTGTGATAATTGAGTTGCGCTTTCTGGTGACCACTCATCTTTCATTGTACTTCGTGTGAAACCTTGCAATCTATGTGATTTGTGTGACATGCATGTTATCTGGAACACTCCAGCAAGAGACAAACAATCAGGTTCGTTGCAAATTTTGGTATCGGAGCAGAACTTGTTACACTCGCTGGTTTGCATTGGCATGATCTAGGTCGGCGAGAAGAAGAAGGCTGGCTTGGGCATAGCTGGCGAGGGAGGAAGTAAGGTGAAGTGAGGAGAGATGGATTAGGAGTTTGAGGGGGAAGTGTGCCGAAGAAGAAGGGGCGAAGGAGGAGATATACGTACCTGCTTGGCGATTGGAGCGCGTTGGAGTGAACGTGGATACTTCATCAATGGCGACAAAAAAGAGAAGCACCTCCTGCCCCACCTACCTTATTGATTGTAAATTTGTGTGTTGTGTATCTCTTTTCCCCTCCATTCTGGTGGTCGCTGCTGTTGTCTGGACAAAACATGTGGCCTGGTCTGGTTTGACAGATAGGGATAGAGAGTCTGAATTTGGTTAGAAGAGTCACCAGTTGATCTTAGTGCCCTGTCATTTCGTCTGACGAGTAGTGGTGAAACTAGGCATAAACTGGGAGTTGACTGGGAGATTGAGTATTGCCACGCCAGAGTGTAAGTGGCCTTGAGCAGAGATAATTGTGATGAATTGAATTTATAGCTCGAGTGTCTCCCAACTAACTACTCTAATAACTGATTAAAAAAAAAAAAAATGATCCAGCCAGACCATCGAAGGTATAGAAGGAAATTAAACAGTGAAGTGACAAATAGACAGCAAGCAAACAAAGAAAAAGAAAAAGAGTTTGTATTTTGCATTCTGATTAGGGAAAAGTCGTGTATTATTCGTATTATTTAATTTCGTTATTCTGAAGCAGCGACATCCAAACGAAAAAAAAAAAAAACAGATCCCATCCACTCAGGTAGATTAGGATCGGGGTAGCAACTTGGTGGTACAACAGAGGTCCCCCCTGTGCTTTCTTCCACCATGGATGACTATCCCATGTACAGGATGGTGGCTCTTTCGGTACTGTTGGGACCACTATTTCGTTTTTCCTTTCCCCTTGGCTTCGGGAGGGTCTGCGCCTCCCACATGATGGAGATGAGGTTTGGAAAGGTGAAGCAGGGGATCTCGGCTGCAGACCAGGCCGAAATAGATCGTCGCTTGGCCGAGAAAAAGAAAGAAAAGGAACAAAAAAAGAAACAGAAAGAAGAAGAAATGAAAAAGAAAGTGCAAATAGAAGAAGAAAGGATAAAAAAAGAATTGAAAGAGAAAATGGAGGAGGTGCAGGAGGAATTAAAGAATATAGAAGAGGAAGAAGAGTCAGAGGATGAAGAAGGAAGGCTCATCAGACGCCGGACTGAGAGGGGCGAAAGCAACCATGCTGGTGGGTTGAATATACAGGTCAGACCCTTAAATTGGTACGACCAATATAGCTATACTAGTAAAAGGGTTGAATTGACGGAAGAGGAACAGGACACGTTTATCGCAAAGTTGGCGTCAATTGAAGACAAAAAGGAAAAGGAACTCTTGCTGGAAGAAAAACGAGCAAAATTGCACAACAAAATGTTAGCAGCAAAGCGACAAGAGCTGGAAGAGAGGAAAAAGTTGCAAGCAGAGGGTGCAAGGTTGCAAAGAGAACTACAGGCGTAGAAAGAAAAACAAACAGCAATCGAAGAACAACTTTCTCTCTTGACAAAAATTGTTCTCCATATGAACAAAACTTTGCAGAGAGTTGAAATCCATCAGTACGAATTCGAGGGAGTCTGGAATACCTTCCTACAAAGATCTGCAACAAAAGTTGATCAACATGTGCAAACATACATTGTAAAACTAGATGAGCAGATCAGTAAAACTTTGGCCACCACCGTGATTGAGAAATTGGTCAGTAGCGGCGGAGGAGATGGAGGAGATGGAAATGGTAATGGAGATGAAGATAGGAGGAAGAAGGGCATACAGCAAGAAGAAGCAGGAGAAGTTAGAAAAATAAAGGTAAAGGTACTGTGGAATTACACAGGCAAGAAAGAGGAGTCTTCTGCATTGGATTGTGGCAGTAAAGTCCTACCTATATGGACAATGTATACTTTATTGGGATAGGGTCCTCATAGCTAGTTCCTGCATGGGCGGAGATGCAATGAGTTTTGCAATCTCCCTGCAAAAGGAAGTTAAATGTCAAACTATGATAAAATATTCCCAACAGATAAGAATCGAAGATTTCTTTAAGGCCATTAGGGAAAAATCCGAAGACAAAAACTTGGCTCGCAGAACAGAAATGTTAATTCTAAACATCGCGGATCGAAAATGGAAGAGTGTGTCCACATTCAAAGCGACTATGGATGAACTTTTACAATGTGTTGAACATGGACTCACCCCAACACAAATCCTCAATAACTTTGCTAGGGCACTGCCCGATCCTCTCCGTACCCAACAATATCCTCGCACCAAGGAAGAGGGAATGGCGTACGAGAAGTTCAGTAAGATCGCCCTAAATCATGCTGGAATCCTAGCAGCGGCAAACTATTGCCATTATTGGAAAGACCTGCAAGCCGGGAAGAAATGGCAGAACCGTACAATCTCGGGAAGTATACCGGGAAAGGACAATCTCCTTCTGACTTTTGAAGAAGGAGGTGTCGAAACTCTTTTCTATGACCAAATATATTATGGTCTAGAGGGAGACGTACACAACGGACAGGTAGTTCAGGAGGGGGACTACGCGGCCGTTGCAGCCCGCGGGGGAGGGCGACAAGGAAGAGGTCGTGGCAGAGGAAGAGGAGGCCGCGGTCGTGGAGGTAGAGGGTCAGGCACCCAGAGGGGTGGTGGCGAAGGAAGCGATTATGTGGGTGGTAGGGGTAATGGTCAACTTGCAAGGTGGTCGTGAACCCAACTCCACCTCGGGAAGAGGAAGAGGTGCATGGAGTGATAATTGGAACCGGCCATATCCATGCAATCCTGACATTCCCGAAGGCAGACCTTGGGAACAAATGAGTATAGCAGAAAAGGTCCGGTGAGATAGGAAAAATGTTGGACAATGCCTCAAATGTGGTGACCCAGACCACATAGTTCTCTTTTGTCCAGACCACAAACAACCAAAAGGGACTGGCCAGTAGGGGTCTCAGTTGCCTCTACAGGAACTTCGGATGCAAGCAGACTGGAATCCTCCCATCCAAAGGTTCCATTGGCAGAGACTGAGAAGATAGACGGTCCCCACCTAGTTAGCTGCCCAGAGGTAGTTAGTGTATGTACCTCTCTCGGTGGATCCCTAGCCGGCATGGGTGATAAGTTGGCCACTCGTCGCCAAGCCTGGACCGAAATGAGAAAACGGAAAGGGCAGTTAATAATCGCAGATTTAGAAATTAATAAAGTAAGAGTAGGTGGAATGATCGACAGTGGATCAACACACAACTATATTAGTAAGAAAGGACTGCAAAATTTGCATCTTGGGCTAAAGGTAAAAGAGTTGGATGGGCCCATAGTAAGTATATTAGCGAACAATAGTGAGATAGTTATGAATAGATATGTTGAGGGGGTCAAGACATACTTTCGGCTCGAAGTAGAGGGGAAGGTGGAACGCGTTCTCCACTCTCTGACTCTCTTGGTGGAAGATAGTCTCCCTTTTGACATTCTCTTAGGCACAGATTAGGGGGAAGTTGCAGATGCAGATATGAAGTTGAGGGACCATGAGTGTTGGCTCCCTAGTCCGCAGGGTGGAAACAAGAAATCCGTTTGTTTCATGAATCCGGTATGGAAAGCAGCTTGGCTCATTGTTGTATGAGTGCCCCCACATTCGTATAATCTGTATGACCAAGTATTTGTGGCACCCAATGAAGGAAGGAGAAGTTAAGAAGGAGCAAAAGAATTAGATGAACTACGAACTCAGTTGGATGAAATGCTAGAAAAGGGGTGGATTAGACATAGTTCCTCACCCTATGGTGCGCCAGTACTATTTGTGCCAAAGAAAGATGACGGGGTCGGTATGTGTATTGACTATAGAAGGTTAAATGATATAATTGTTAAAAATGTTGAGTCGTTGCAAAGAATTGATGACTTGCTGGATAGAGTTCAAGGTTGCAAGTACTTCACGAAGATTGATTTGTTATTTGGCTACCATCAGATTGAGGTAGAGCCAGAGGACCAACATAAGACTGCCTTTCGTACAAGGTATGGGCACTATGAATTCATTGTGTTGCCCTTTGGTCTTACTAATGCATCTGCAACCTTCCAACAAACAATGAATGAACAATTTCGTGACTGGCTCGATAAATTTGTTGTTATATATCTAGATGATATCTTGATTTTTAGTAAAAGTTTAAGTGAGCATTGTGAGCACCTTCGACTCGTGCTAAATAAGTTACGTGAGGCAAAACTGAAATTGAACCCCAAAAAATGTGAGTGGGCAAAGCGTCAGGTATTATATTTGGGGCATGTTATAGACGGAGATGGGATTAAACCGGAAGACAGAAAAATTGCAGTTATTTGAGATTGGCCTAACCCACGTATGCTAACGGACCTGCGGTCATTCCTTGGATTGGGTAGTTGTTATCGTAAATTCGTAAGACACTTTACGATAATTGCTGCTCCCCTTCGCAGATTGCTGAAAAAGGAAACCATTTGGAAGTGGGACCAAGATTGTACGTCTTTGTTTGAGCGACTAAAGAAATATTTTATTAATTATCCGGTTTTAAAAGTTGCTGATCCTTCTTTGCCCTTTGTTGTTACTACCGACGTCAGCCAGTACGGAATAGGTGTTGTACAGTAGCAAGATGACGAGAATGGATACATGCCTGTCGAATTTATGTCCCGACAACTGCCTAGTAAGAAGGTCGTCGCTTCCGCGGACGAAAGAGAGTTGTACGCTCCCCGTGAAGCTTTGGACCATTGGCGGCATTATCTCCTAGGTCGCCACTTCAAAGTGTACTCAGACCATGAGACACTCTGCTGGCTGAAAACGCAGGCCCGTATGACCCCTAAATTGACTAGGTGGACTGCGAAAATCGATCAATATGACTTTGAATTAAAGCCAGTAAAAGGTAAGTATAACTATGTTGCTTACGCATTGAGTCGAAGATCTGACTTTTTCAGTGCCATTGTAACATATTTACATATAGGAGCCGACATCCAAGAGAAAATTAGGAATGCTTATTCCACTGATCCTGTCTATGACACTATGATTAAACGTATTCAAGATGTGCCACAAAAATTTCCTGACTTTCGAGTAACTGATAGACTGTTGTTTGAAAGAACTGATGTTCATGATAGGATTTATATTCCCGACAAAGAAGAAATAAAGAGTGTGATCTTGGGGGAATGCCATGATACTGAAGGACATTTCAGGTGTAGAAAAACTTATGCTAACCTATTGCATTCCTACACCTGGTTTCATATGAAATTGGATTGTATCTCGTATGTGCAAGGTTGTCAAGTGTGTCAACGAAACAAAAGCACCACACAACCTCCCCTTGGTCTATTGAAACCCTTGCCTATTCCAGCAGGTCGCAATGACTATGTGTCTACAGATTTCATGGAAACTAGAGTGAAAAGCAGGAATGGGAAAAACCAAGTCATGATAATTGTTGATAGGTTCAACAAGTTTGTTGTTTTTGTAGCATTGCCTGCGGAAGCTAAAACTGATTTAGTAATTCGAGAATTCTTTAACCACTGGGTAAAGGACTACGGTCATCCCTTGACTATTGTTAGTGACAACGACTCTCGGTTCACCAGTGAACAATGACAACAACTAATGCGTGTCTATGGCTCTAAGCTGATGACGTCGTCAGGCCGACACCCTGAGACAAATGGGCAGACTGAGCAAATTAACAAGCTCCTGCAGCAGACGCTGCGTATGTACATTCGGCTCGACCAGATTGACGGGGATGAACATTTGCCCAAAGTTGCTAGTGCCTACAATAACTCTCTGCACTTGACTACTTGCAGAACTTCGATGGAGTTGCATTTGGGATGGAATCCCCACAGACCTATAGACTGTCTGACTCTGGATCGAGCGCACAGACTTCTACCAAGGACTAGAGAATTTGCAATTCAGTATCAGAAAGATCTAGAAAAGGTAAAGGAAAACATCATAAAAGCGCAGCATTAGATCGTTGAACAGGCCAACAAACACAGAAAACCTACTTAGTGTGATGTAGGCGATCTGGTATGGGTAACGTCAAAGGAATTTATCCCAGAAGAAAATATTTTCCAGAAATTGTTACCTGCCTACAGAGGACCGTGGCAAGTATTGGATGTGATAAGAGGTGTAGTTGGACCCTCCTATGCTATTGAAATACCTCCACATTTGCATACCTACCCGGTGTTTCATGCATCAAAGTTCCTACCTTGCGTGACTAACGAATTGTTTCCCTGTCGAAGCTGTCGTAGATCAACAATTCCTTCGAGTATGGATGGGAAATTTGATTTGACAAAATCATTGCTGAAAGTACTATTCAAACTGGACGCAGGGGTAGACCTCAGCGTCAATATAAAGTAAGATTTGCATATCAGGATCCAAGTGAAGACCGCTGGTTCAGTAGAGAAGAGCTAATGGAAACTGCACCAAACAGAATATCTTACTATGAAAGAGCAAGAAGCGGTGTCAATATTGTGGACAGATAAGTGTTTCTCAGAGGACTTCGAAGTTAGGCCGGTGAGAGTTAAAGGACCTTTACGATTCAGACCCGTAAATGTGACCCCAACATAAAAGGGCCCTCTCGGCCAGAAATCAATTTCACGAGCAACATTCCAAAAGACAAGTTCCCTGAGGCAAATGTCGCATCCAGTGTAAGATGAAAAGTTGTTTTGAACAGTCACCGACAGGTCCTAGACAAACTGGTACCAGACACAGACTTCAAGACTGAGATAGAGTCATGTTTGTTCGGCAATAAGTCAAAGGCCACAGTCCCAATCCAGTCACAGCTTCAAGGGTCAATCCTGATTCAGACCAGGAGTCCAGAAGACAGGCGCGAAGGCCCAAAGCAGCAGCAGACCATGGGAAAAGATACTGGGACACACACTTTGCAACAACAGGTACTGGGCAGGAGTCCCAGACACTTGGAGGCCGAGTTCAGACCTCGCCAGTCCAGTCCAGCGCTATAAAGGACTGGCCAGCCTCCTCATTCGGCAGAGGCTCATTTCGCATGAGAGTGTGGAAGTGCCGTGGCACTTGTGCGCCAGATGTGTGTGAGCTGCGCTAGGCTGTGAGCAGCGCTAGGTAAGAGAGGAGTGGGGCGCTGGCTGGAAGGAAGGCAGCCATAGCTGCGCCAGTGCCAGCTAGTACATTAGTAGGGATAGTTGATAGGATAGATCAGTGAGAAATATTTAGAGTGGATCCTCGTGTGATAGGGAGTGTGCATGCATGGTGAGTGTGAGTAGACCAGGACTATATATATAGAGAGAGAGAAGAAAGAAAAGGAGAGAAGAGGGGCAAGAGAGCTATGATGTTACTTACGTGTTGAGCGTCGTTCTTGATGGTTGGCTGCTGGCGCTGATGAGTGCCAGGCCAGGAACTCACGTTGGATGAAGAAGACTTGTATTTCTGTTAAGCGCTATACATTTTGAACTAGTGATTCTCTCGACTTAATTTGGTTGTGATAATTCAGTTGCGCTTTCTGGTGACCACTCATCTTTCATTGTACTTCGTGTGAAACCTTGCGATCTGTGTGATTTGCATGACATGCATCTTATCTGGAACACTCCAGCAAGAGATGAACAATCAGGTTCCTTGCATAAAGATCAGGCTTATCAGCGGGGCCACCACCAACATGCACGGTTTCCCTTCTTTCAGTAAGAAGGCCTTGGATTTAGAGGTAAAGCTTGAGAGTACGCAGCAGGCGCCGACGAACGGGAGGAAGAAGAAGTCCCCTAAGATTGGAAGAAGAAAGGGGGACACCTTCTATACATCCATGCCAATGGCAACGAGCAGGAGATGGAAGACTTTACTGATCTCGGGGAAGAGGTAGAGCAGGTCGGGGGCCAAGAGACTTCTAAGGGTGCAGTTGTGGCCCCTGTAACAAAGGCTAAGGGAACTGGTAAGCATAATGGTAGCCAGTCTAGGAGTCGAGGGATAGACGCCAATGGACCAGCTTGGGTACCTCCGAACTTGCACCTTTCGCACAAAGTAATCAATTTCCTTCAAGACGCTCAATGCTGCCCCCAACCATGAATGGACATGTTGACATCGACGATATTCTGGAACATCATGATGTGCCAGTTTCAAAGCCACCAGGCTCAGGGAGTACAGAATCAGGTTCAGGCACCATACCGATCCTAAGGAAGATCAATGGTTTACAAAGGACGAGCTTACGAAGACTGCTCCACAAGTCGTCTCCTACTATGAGACGGGGTTAAGGGGGTAGCAGCACCTCAGAGGACTTTGAAGCTATGGAAGACGGATTATGAGGGTCTGAGCCCTCGGCAACATCAAACAGGGTCCCGTTGTCAAGCCAAGTGCCCGCCCTAAGTGAAGGTGGCCCTGCATTTTTCCTGAGCGGCCTGTTTTCGTCATTTCTGAGGACTTGAGGTCCGCAGACAGTTAATGGGCGCCAGTTGGTTACAAAGGCCCCGTGTAACCAGGGCTTGGATGCAAGCCACACAGCCTCCAAGTGTGTGACCTCACACATCGGCTCGCAAGGCTGCAAACAGCAGTGGCCACGCCGCACAGCTGGAATTGCCTAACTGCTTCGGCCCCAGGCCAGAATCTGAATTGGGCCTGGGCGCAGAGTCTTTGGCCCGACGTATAGCTACTGGGGAACCTCGGCCTCCAGTCCAGGCCACCAGAGGAGGCAAGCACTTTCCATACTGGGAAGAGTCCGCCAGCTCGAGAGGTATTCAGGGACCTCGTGAGTCATCCGGCAGCGGTGCCGGATTGAGCACTTACGCTGCACGGGACGAGGACCAGGGTGCACACGGGCACAGGGAGGGGCGCTGCTGGGAGCGCAGCCAGCCATAGCCGGGCTGCAGCTCCTTGAATGCCAGTGGGTTACGGTGGTGGCCCTTGGTGAGAGGGACGTTCATGTGGGGGAAGACAAGCCAACGTGCGCGCGCGCACGCAAGAGAGAGAGAGAGAGAGAGAGAGAGAGAGAGAGAGAGAGAGAGAGAGAGAGAGAGAGAGAGAGAGAGAGAGAGTTACATGCTGAGCCTGCACACGGGCCCCATTTGCGGGGCCTGACGGTTGCTGAGGGGCCCCGAGGCTGCACACCATCCAGCACGCACCCTGGAGGCCCACAGCGGCCCTCTAGGCCGCAGGTATAGGGTGAGGCATCACTCACTTATTTATTTATTTATTTATTAATTTATTATTTCTGTGATGTGCTGCCCTATTTTTGTCGGTTCAGGCACCGTTGCGGACTTGCAGCCCCAAGGCAGCACCTTGGGCCAGGTACACCGGAACGAGGCCCTTC
>BFEA01000859.1:187493-201817 GCA_003427395.1 Chara braunii | reverse complement strand
AGAGAGAGAGAGAGAGAGAGAGAGAGAGAGAGAGAGAGAGAGAGAGAGAGAGAGAGAGAGAGAGAGAGAGAGAGAGAGGGACGTACCTGGTTGTGCCGTGGACGTCTGCATTGGCGGCGACTGCACGTACACGGGTCTGCTGTTGGTGTCTTCCGGTTGCGTCGTCATTTTAGTCAAATTTAGTGTAGGCTAGCAGAGGCATAGTGTGATTGTAGTCTGGGCGCTAAGTGCCATAAGGAGTGAAGACATTGGATACATTGTTGATGGTGGCGAGATGGGCTGACATTGACAATTGAGTTCATTGCTTTGGTCTCGTTTGGTGTGTATTTGGTGCATTCTGCTTTCTGGACAGTGCACAATTATCTGACTTTTACTGGGATGTTGCAATTTGAATTTCTGTTACTCACTCTTGCTCATTTTCCTTGCATTCACAAGGCATAAGGCCCCAACGAGCCCCTTTTTGGCCCTGTAAGCAGCACTGTCAGCCGCCCTAAGTGAAGGCAGGCTCGACCAAGGCCAAGAGGCCTATTTTCGGCCACCACGCAACTGGGGAAATTCAGGCAGTTGCGCAGCGCCAGTTACTTGAGAGTGCCCATGCCCTGCTGCCCTTTTTCGTACGTAACCGAGGCAGGCCCTGGGCAAGATACACCATATGGGCCGAACACAGGCTGCGGGCAGTTGGGCACAGGCAACCGTCACAGGCCCTGGGCCTGATTCGTTTAGACCGGGGCTCAGCCTCTCGGGGCCTACCGGAAGCTTATGGGCAGGCGCCCAGTGCAGCCAGGCCACACGCAGCAGGCAGGCCACTTCCATTTAGGAAAGTGCCTGCCCTCGCATTTAGCATTCGGGCACTGGCTGCATACTGCGCAAGCGCTGCTGCGCTAATCGCTGGGCAGGCCCACGCGCTCACGGGCGAGCAGGGAGAGCAGGCAGCCATAGCCGAGCTGCGCTGTGCTGAGCTGGATGGGGTGCATGGTGGTCCTTGGGTGCATGGGGCATCTGTGAGTGGGGGATCGAGGTTGTGAGTGATGTGAGAGACATACCTGGTGCTTGAGGCGAGCGGCATTGGCTGAGATCTGCTCGTACTTCGGGGAGCTGTTGACGCCACCAGCGGCATTGTACATAGGCTAGATAGGATCTGCCATTTGTAGTCTGGGTGCAGAGCGCCAGATAGGATGTCGACATTGGTTCCTTGTTGATGATGATGAGACTATTCCAACATTGTCACTTGAGAGCTTTTGCTGTGTTCTTATGAGGTGGAACTCGTGTTGCAATTCTGCTTTTGGTTCGAGATCACGACTATCTGGTTTCATGTGTATGATGCTGCTTGGTTTTTGGAGTTCGCTATCACTCATTTTCCTTGCAATTTGGTATCGGAGCTGTGGTACGTTGCGCTAATCTGGCGCTTGTCTTCTGCCTATACGGTACATGCACGCGGTCTGCTGGGTGAGTGGCTGTGGGAGGTGTGTAGTGAGGAGGGCGAAGGCAAGCAGGCGACCCAGGAGGTGATCGCCAGGAAGGCTGCGTGATGATTATTGGGTGTTCGCAGTGTGATGAGAATTATCTGATGTGCGATTGATGCTGAGATGGAACGGCAGGATAATGCTGGTTGTGCAAAAGCAGCAATTGGTCATCACAATCAGCATCAGGTCATCTGGTGAGAATATCTGTGGTTAGGGGCAGCTATTTTGAGGTACATTGCTCTTAACCTTATCTACCCTCTTCAACACTTCTTACCGTGAGGATGTGTGTTCTGTCTTGAGAGTCCTCTCATGTGAGGAGTCGAGTGCAGTCAACCTTGAGAGTCGGCATTGTTCACATGGAGCATCAGGAAGGAGAGGGCAGAGCTATCTGAAGGGCCCTGGACGAAGCACTGGGTCACGATCACCATGCCAACCCACTGGGAGTAGAGCTTGCATGCTTTGCTGCTTTGTCCTTTGTCTGCCTGGTGCACTGATAGATGGGTTATGAGGGGCAGGCCAGCCCTACAGGGGAGACAAGTACCGGGCGTCTATAAATAAGCACCAGCGGGGTTACCTTCCACTGGCTGTGATCGTCGTCCTGTCTGCGACGTTAAATGATTCATGAGGACTTCGGGGGTTGTCCTTGAACGCCTCTTCATCAGCCAGTCGGTCGATGTAAGGCTCGCTGCACACGAGGGTAAACATTGTGCAGGGCTGGCCAGCTCAGCATACACTCGGGGCATAGGGGTGGGCCGTGTGCACACCTTTAGACACGCACGCTATCCGGATTGCTCAGAAACGCTGACGTCTGGAGACAATCAAGAAGAACTGAGGGAGGGGTAGGTTCCATGTGATCCGTTCGGGAAAGATTCCACTCTGCAAATAGCCATGCAAACGGTTCTATTTGTATTTTGATTAGTTAAGATGTACAGCCATTGACATCTGACAGACAACAATAGGTAGAGATCGGTTTTCTGTTCGTGGACTAGTTCATTAAAAATAGTTTCGTTTGTAGGAATTTAAACTTACCAGTTGGACCCAACTGGGTATCCTCTGACACAACCACCAATTAATTGTTTATTTATTATAAATTGGCCTGTGCACTACGCTGCGGTAGGCATCCAGTGTGACCTAGTGCATATCGTGTGTAGTTATGTAGCTTATGAGTGACAGGGATAACACTCACAAGGACGATAGGATCCTGCGATCGGCAAGGTGCCCTATAGCCCACGTGGCATTAGGACCCGAGGGTGATAGATTCCTGTTCCGCCAACGAAGGGAGTGACAGCAGAAGAAGCGAAGAGCTACGGCCACAAAGGCAAGTAGGGCATTCGAAAGCGAAGCTTCTACTTCAGCAGTCATGGCCACAACTGCGCAGCAAAGCTCCCAGGCCAGTAGTTCAGGTATTGTAGGGGCGACGATTGCATAAACCCTTAGTCATGGCAAGCCAACAGTTAGTGTTGACTCCCGAGGAGGTCCCCATACAGTGAGCAGATGCTCAGGAGGCACAACTACATAAGGCGTTAGGAGAGATAAAGGCAGAGAAGGAGAGAATGCTCAGACGAAAGTCAAGGATGCATCGGAGACAGGCGAACATTAGGGAGTTAGAGGAGATGGACCTGACTAATGTGGATGATGATGTGAGGACCGTGAGGGCAACCCAGCTAGATGTGGCAGAAATGCAGGACTAACATACGACGCTCTTACAGGACATCCAACAGAGTCTGGTTGTGCTGGCTGGGAGAGCTCAGGTAGCACCATCACCATCAGGGCCTGGTGCCTGGCCTATGGTACCACCTCCTCCTTTTGTCCCACCGATGACAGGTGTATCCCCATACATAGTCACTCCAACATCGGTACAGGCCGCTGTTAAGTATGCCTTTGACAGGAGGGTTCTCAACAGGTACTAGTGTACAGATTCCTGTATAGACAGTGTATTCCTAACCTCCGTTACAGACTGTTGTAACTGGGCAGCCTGCTGTCTTGCAGCCAGCACAGCCGCAGGGCACACTGCCCCAACAGCAGTTAGTGCAACAGCCTGCGCCACAGGGTCCACAGCCTAGAGTGGCGCAGGTACCGGGACAAGGCCAGTGGGTTCCAAAGACTTCCATCGCCTCCCCTAAACCCTTTTCAGGGATAAGAGGGGTGAAAACCTTGATACGTGGTTAAGGTCAGTGCCAGTCTACATAAAGTGCAAGTTAACCTTGCCACACGAGGAAGTGTTTGTGGCTGCCTCCTACTTAGAGGGGAGTGCAGCAAAATGTTTAAGGAGATTAGTACAATTACAAGGATACGGTCATGACTTCCCCACTTGGGCAGTCAACCAGATTATGGAGGACTTCCTTAAGCTGGTGGAGGAAAGGTGGCATGATCCTCAGGAGGTCCAAAAGGCCACTGATGCGATCTTGACTTTGAGCGCTAGATCGTTCAAGTCAATAAGGGATGCCACAAACGTAGTAGAGCGTCTGATCTGTTTATCTTGAGTGTGATACGACCCCCAAGTCTTATTGACCCTACCTGAGGTGTCTTCCCATGCCACTCAGGAATCAGTTGGCAGGTGACGCGAACATCAATGTGCACAACTTTCCCTCGTTTAGCAAGAAGGCCCTAGACCTGGAGGCAAAGATAGGGCATGGACATCAACCCACGACGAATGGAAAGAAGGAAGCACTGCCTCCCAAATCGAAGGTGAAGAGTCGCATCATGTTCATCGATAATGATGGTTCCACCATCGAACTAGATGACGACTTCCAGGAGGGAGTAGGTTCAAAGGCAGGCAGCGCAGAGGCTTTACGGGGTGGAGCACTCTCTGCCTTGTCCAAAAAGGTAAGGTGACTGGTAGACGTCACGCAGGCTCCTGATCTAGGAGTCAAGTTGACCCTAAAGCTCCTCCATGGGAGAAAGCGGGTCTCACAGAGGACATGTGGAGAGACCGGTACACCCGGCAAACTAGTATCCGTTGTGGCCAATATGACAATAACCAGTTCAAGTGCCTGAACAAGAAGGTGACCGAAACGATCCCGGCTACAATGGGGCGGGCGACGGGATCCTCCGCTTCCCAGGGTAGTAATATTGCCAGTTGTTCTAGCACCTCCTTGGGAAACACGTCGGGCCTGTAGGAATGGTAGTTGTTCCTGCTAGGGTCGAGATGGTGGACACACCCTCACCATGTCGAGAGATGGCCCAAGCTACTGACTCCGTTGTCGTCCCGCAGACACATTCAGACCCATCGATCCTCTGTTCGATGAATGTGTTTGAGTCCTTAGAGGAGATAGAGGAGTGGTCTAGATTAGACCCACTAGCTTCTTGGATGACCTTTGTTAAAGCCGCTAATGGTGAGTTGTTCGTCCGCAAGGTAGTCATCGGCGGCCGCAAGGCCTGGGCCTATTATGACACTTGCTCGACCCGGATCGACCTGTGGAGTCGAATGGTGCCAACAAACAACGCATGGTAGTCAACGACTACCTTAAAGACATAGAGTGTTTATTCCCGTACACGAGAGGGGAACTGAGACACCGAGTCTCGTTTTTTATCAGCGACGATCTCCCAATGGACATCCTGTTGGGTATGTACTATCTTTCGGTTGCACAGCCCCGGTTTGGCTGGGACCGAAAAGTGGTCAAATACATTTTGCCCGGAGGGGGGACCGCCATATTATGTAAGTTTAAGGCTAGTAGTCTGATCGAGTCCTACGGATGCATGTGTGGGGCCGAGTTCTATAATTATTATAAGAAAAATCCGGAGGAGGGTATGTACTTAGTTTATGTCTCTGCATCAGGCGAGCATGTGAAAATGTCGCCAGAGATAGAGGGAGTAGTCGCTAAATACCGTGATCTATTTGAAAAGTTAAAAGGGGTTGTTGAGAGGGAGGTCGTCCACGCGATAGAGATTATCCCAGGGTCTAGTATTCTGAAGGGTAGGATCTATCGGATGTCTCCAGTAGAGCTCGATGAGCTTCGCCAACAACTCAAGGAACTCATAGAGAAGCGTTGGATCCGGCCTAGTGTCTCTCGTTATGGATCTCCTGTCTTATTTGTACCGAAGAAGGGGGGAACTTTGAGGATGTGCATTGACTATAGGGGCCTCAATGCCATCACTGTTAAGAATAGGGAGCCCCTACCGCCCATCGATGACTTGTTGGACCGAGTGCAAGGGTGTCGGTAGTAAGATAGATCTGAAGTTTGGGTAACATCAGATTGTAATACGGCCTGAGGATCAACACAAAACCGCTTTTCAGACCAGGTACGGTCTGTACAAGTTTGTGGTGATGTCTTTCGGCCTTTGCAATGCTCCTGGCACCTTTCAGCACGCCATGAATCGGATCTTTCATGACTACTTGGACAAGTTTGTCATCGTGTACCTCGATGACATACTTATCTTTTGTAGGACTGTCGAGGAGCATGTTGGTCACTTAGACAAAGTCCTTAGCCTCCTTCGACAACACCAGTTCAAGATCAACGGGGAGAAATGCGAGTTTGGCCGCGCCCGAATCTTGTATCTGGGTCATGAGATTTCCGCGGAGGGATTGAAGCCCGATGACGCGAAGGTGACCAACATTCGTGACTGGCTGCGTCCTCAGTCTGTGACTGAGATGAGGTCCTTCTTAGGGATGACCAGCTACTACCTCAATTTTGTCAAGAACTATAGCATAGTGGCCGCCCCTTTGACGAACCTGACCCGCCTTGACACCCCATGGGAGGCTGCCTTCATGCATCTGAAGCATGCTTTGACACACCATGAGGTCCTGAAACTTCCTGATCCTGACAAGCTATTTATAGTAACCACGGATGCTAGCCAATATGGCATAGGCGCTGTGCTCGTGCAGCAGGAGGGGGCAAAGTTGAGGCTTGTTGAGTACATGTCCAAAAAGATGCCCTCTCAGAAGTTGGCTAAGTCCACCTATGAGAAGGAGCTCTATGCGATCTACAAAGCGCTAACCCACTGGAGGCACTACCTCCTTGGGAGGTTCTTCTACGCCAGGACTGATCATCAAACCCTGAAGTGGATGAGAACCTAGCTAGTGCTCTCTGATGCGTTTAAAAGATGGATCGAAGTCATTGAGCAATATGACTTCGAACCTCAGTACATCAACGGAGAGTACAACAGAGTCGTTGATGCACTGTCACGTAGGTCAAACTTCCTCGGTGCGCTGATCACTGAGTTCGGGCTTGCGGACGATGTTACTCGTTCTTTGGTGGAAGCCTATCACGAGGATCCATTTATGGCTGAGATCATACACAGACTCGAGGCGAAGGACAAAGTGACTTCTGCCGAGTTCGAGTTGGTCAACGGCCTGCTGTTCCTTGAGAAGGCCGGGAATAAACGCTTGTGTGTGCCTAATCGGGAGTCTTTGCGTAGTTTATTTTTAGGTGAGTGTCATAACGCCACTAGACACTTTGGGTATAGGAAGACTGCAGCGAACTTGTTGCAGCGGTTCTGGTAGCCCACAATGATGAAAGATGCGAAGCTGTACGTGGAGACTTGTCAAGTGTGCCAGAGAGACAAGGCACGTACACAGGCCCCTCTTAGGCTTCTCAAGCCCCGCCGATTCCGGAAAGGCCCAGTGAGAGCCTGTTTATGGATTTCATGGACACGCTCGTCACCAGCAAGAGCGGAATGCAACATGTCTCTGTCATTGTGGATAGGTTTAGTAAGTATGCTAGGTTAGTCGCAATGCCTGCTACAGCTAAGACCGAGTATGTGATCAAGCTGATTAAAGAGAACTGGGTCAAAAACTTTGGGCTTCCAAAGTCGACTTCTGGGAACCACCCAGAGGCAAACTTGCAAGCTGAGCAGCTAAACCTCCCTGTACAACACCTGTTGAGGCATTATATCAAGCCTAACCAGATGGACTGGAATGAGAAACTGGCTCACATCGCCAGTCTGTATAACAACGCCATGCACAGCACAACAGGGGTGAGTCCTAACAGCTTGCTACTGACTTTCAAGCCTAGACTGCCTCTTGACTTCCTACTACCTGAAAACCAGCCTACTGCTGCACCAGGCACTTTAGAATTCGCTTATCGATATAAGTGCCTGATGCAGCAAGCTATAGAAGAAGTGCACAAGGCATAGGCGGTGATGATAGAGTCTGAAAACAAACACCGCCGCCCATCTACATTTCAGGTAGGGGACAGAGTCTGGGTCAAGTCCTCAGAACGGGGACAGAAGCACGGGATCTCCCGCAAGCTCATGCCACAGTACTTTGGACCATGGGAGGTTCTTGATGTTGTCGGGGGTGATCCGGATGGGTCGTCATATGTAATCCGGATCCCTGGTCACCTTCGTACTTACCCCGTCTTCCACGCCTCCAAACTTGCACCTTTCGCAGAAACTGATCAGTTCCCCTCTCCTCACTCAATGCTGCCCCCAACCATGGATGGAGAGGTCGACATCCACGACATCGTGGACCACAAGGAAATGCCAGTTCCAAGACCAACCAGCAGGGGACGTCCTAAGCCGAAGCTGCAATATCACGTTCGGTTCAGACATGCAACTGATCCTAAGGAGGACAGATGATTTACCCGGGAGGAACTAATGCAGACCGCTCCACAGGCTGTCGCTCACTACGAGAAGTTACTGCAGAAGGGAAAGCGCCAGTTTGAGTAATGAAACTTCTCAGAGGACTGTCAACGTAAGGACGAGGGCATGCGAGGCATAAGGCCCCGACGAGCCCCTTTTTGGCCCTGTAAGCAGCACTGTCGGCCGCCCTACGTGAAGGCGGGCTTGACCAAGGCCAAGAGGCCTATTTTTCGGCCACCACGCAACTGGGGAAATTCAGGCAGTTGCGCAGCGTCAGTTAGTTGAGAGCGCCCAGGCCGTGGCTGCCTTTTTCGTACGTAACTGAGGCACGCCCCGGGCCAGATACACCATATGGGCCAAACACAGGCTGCGGGCAGTTGGGCACAGGCAACCGTCACAGGCCCTGGGCCTGATTCGCTTAGACTGGGGCTCAGCCTCTCGGGGCTTACCAGAAGCTTCTGGGCAGGGGCCCAGCGCAGCCAGGCCACACGCAGCAGGCAGGCCACTTCCATTTAGGAAAGTGCCTGTCCTCGCATTTAGCATTCGGGCACTGGCTGCATGCTGCGCTAATCGCTGGCCAGGCCCACGCGCTCACGGGCGAGCAGGGAGAGCAGGCAGCCATAGCCGAGCTGCGCTGCGCTGTGCTGGATGGGGCGCATGGTGGTCCTTGGGTGCATGTGGCATCTGTGAGTGGGGGATTGAGGTTGTGAGTGATGCGAGAGACATACCTGGTGCTTGAGGCGAACGGCATTGGCCGAGATCTGCTCGTACTTCGGGGAGCTGTTGACGTCACCAGCGGCATTGTAGATAGGCTAGATAGGATCTGCCATTTGTAGTCTGGGCGCAGAGCGCCAGATAGGATGTTGACATTGTTCTTTGTTAATGATTATGAGACTATTCCAACATTGTCACTTGAGAGCTTTTGCTGTGTTCTTATGAGGTGGAACTCGTGTTGCAATTCTGCTTTTGGTTCGAGGTCAGGACTATCTAGTTTCATGTGTATGATGCTGCTTGGTTTCTGGAGTTCGCTATCGCTCATTTTCCTTGCACATTCCTTTTAAAAATGAAAAAAAAAAAAAAAAAAAAAAAAACTGTAAAAAAAGAAATTGCACTACACTCATGCACGGACCTGTGATCATCTCAGAAATGCACATGAGAAGCAAGTGCCAGTAGGCCACTGGAAACAGTGATTACAGAAGGTCATTTGTGGTTTTCTGAGGGTGGACATAAACTCTTAGACTTTCAACCTACAGATTGCTCCTACAATAATTACAAACATTTCCGCGAAAGGGTCCCAGTGTATGTGATGAGATGGTTCGTAAGGTTTCAACTTGCACTACTATCAGCCCAAATTCTGTATTCCTGTTTTTTCGTATTGACTTCCTGCCTGCAATGGTAACTTATCTTCGATGTCAGTAAGGACAAGAAGAACAGAGTTATTTACTCTTCTGAAAGTTGCATCCATTCTTCGTTGACTATCAGAGGATTGTGTTACCTTGCTGTGTCAGTTGTCGGAACAAGAATCTCGTGAAAAGCGGCCTCTGTGTTTGGCGATGCATTGTTAAGTATCCTGAACCAAGGTCTCCAATCAATCGCTTCCTTATCAAAAAAGTAGTCATAGACAGAACCATCCTCTGGAAATGGCAATGTGAATTTCCAATTGGGCACTTGTAAGTCAATGCCAGGGCCCAGGTTGAAACCAAGGTTTTCCTCATGGGCAAGGAGGCTGCGAAAGAACTGGTCAAACAGAAGTCTCCCTTCGAGGTCTATTGTTCCCCCAATCGTCCACACAAGTGCGAAGGCAAACATGCACTGGATGTAGGCATCCAACTCCTTGCCTGTTGGTATGGAAAATGATTGTTGGCCATTAGAAGTGGCCTGCTTCTGAGGTTTGCCTGTACCAATCACTGGGGGGGAAGAGTTCCTCTGAGTAGTGCTCGTTTCCTGGTGAAGTTGATCACCTTCTGCTCTTCCCCCATGGCTTCCTCTGGCTCCACCATTGCCTACCATAGTCGGCATTGCAGCGGCCGCTGCCATATCCACCAGCTTGAAGTCATCTAGCAAGCTCTCATACACATTCATTAAGCTCTGCGGTAGGTTAATATCAGATGTGGGGATGGTCTCCTTGCACTCACGGCGTATAAACCTCATGCACGGATCAATCATCCAGGTGAACATGGACTCAATCATTGACATCGCTGGCCCATTCCCATGCAAGGATCCAGGTAGAGTTTCCACCCATGACGTTTTCAAAGGTAGCCATCCAATCATGGAAGGCTCCACGTGTACCATGCCACAGCGACTAACTGTAGCTGGTGATGCGGCTGCTAGATCTTGAACCTCAAACATCATATTCATTGTTTCAGACATCTGAATGATCTCACCGCTCATCAAGCACAGCTTCTTGTTGTCGTCAAGTAAAGTATTCATGCTCTCGATCCATACCTGCTCAAAGACCGTATTCCGAACAATTGCGAAGTGAGTCCATGCATGATTCCACAGTGAGTCCATGCATGGTTTGTAGCTTCTGATCTCCTCCCCTTTCTTTTGGGGAGTGATCATCCTTTCGTGGCTTTAATACTGGGGTGGTAAGACTATCCCCGAGATGCAAGCATTGCTGTCATACATGGCTCCAATCTATTGGTAGGGAGCTGGATATGCTGGGAATGAAACAGATCACCCACAGTTAACAGGTAGAGTGAGTTCATCATCCCTCTGGAGACACAGACTGGACGTGTAACAGCTTAGCCCTGAGATTGTCCTCACCCTGGCCTACTTCTGTCATTTTTCTTGTCCCACCCGTGAAACTCATTCCTGTCCTTCATCCTCAGGATCCAGACAATGTAACCACTGAGTGAAGAAGACCAGATAAGCTCCTGCTAATCCATTAGCGGGATGAAGGAAAGGAAATCCGGTGATGATGAGAGGATGCAAGGGAAGTGTCGTCCATGGGGTGGTGTCAATGAGGGCCTGAGATTGTATAATACAGAAATGCATTGGCTAAAATATGCAATGTCCCTCCATTAGTCTCCAGGTTTTTCGTATGAGGTTCTTATTCCCATCCAGTGCACCTTAATCCTGAAGAGGGATGAAGAGGTAGATTCCGGGAGTGGGGAATGGGACGCTGGACCCATTTTCCAGCAGGGGGGGTTTCATCAGCTCACTGTTTTCTCAGCCAAAGCCGGGTGATGGCCCCAGTGCCTGCTTCTTTTCCTAAATGCTATCAATAGGGACGCTGGGCCCAGTTCCCACCACCTGCTGCTCCCCACAAATAGATTGGAGCCTTGTGCCTCAAAAAAAAAAAAAAAAAAAGAGTGTCTGGATGGCATCTGCAGTGACCCGCTTCATATGCCTCGTGGAATGACTAAGGGCCTGGCCCGGCCTCAGGCCGACGGGGCAAAAGACCCCCAGAAGTGGTGCCAGGGCCTGAGCCCCGACAGTTGACTTCAGTCAACTTCCTGAGTCCCAACAGTCAAAGTCAATATGGACTCATCCAAGGCCGCCGGTCAGACACACACACTTGTTTGTATGCAGGTACCAAGACAGCATTAGGACCAGGTGGACGTCTGCAACTGTAAGCGATCCAGGCCCTCGGCTGTGAGTCAATCTGGGCCACCGTGGGTGGGAGACCTGAGGCAGGTCAACTCGGTCAATCACTAGATAAGACCCTGCCTCCATGGAGTCAACGTTCGGTTTTGCTATGCTGACTTAACGCTGACTCAATGCTGGCTTGACGCTAGCTGGACGCTGGCTTGATGATGGCTTGACGCTGGCTGAGCGCTGGCATTGTGGACGTCGATGCGGGACTGAGGCAGCATGCTGGCGCCTTCTCTGCTGAGCGCCAGCCTCTGCTGATGTGGCCCATGCCACT
Organism: Chara braunii; assembly: GCA_003427395.1. Taxonomy (NCBI): domain Eukaryota; kingdom Viridiplantae; phylum Streptophyta; class Charophyceae; order Charales; family Characeae; genus Chara; species Chara braunii. The sequence goes on along the minus strand of BFEA01000859.1, from coordinate 189,961 downwards.
TGTCTTCATTGCTGATGTGGCGCATGCCCCTTGTCTTCATTGCTGGCGTGGCGCATGCCACCTTTCTTCATCGCTGATGTGGCATTGGCCACGCTGTCTACATTGGGTGACTGGACAGGACAAGGAGGGAGATCGGGATCTGTGGATGATTGAGGAGGATCGGGATACTTACCTGAGGTTGATGTCGATACTGTGCGCTGTTGATTGTCTCCAATATCTTCACGAGAGAATTGTGCCACGTGGCATTTCAATGTGTCAGAAACTGTCAAACTTGTTACTGGATACTGTTTGTTGACGTGGAGGCGAGGGGAAGCCTGGAGAAGGAGTGAGAAATTTTGGGCTACTCTCTTGGTGGTCATTGATGGTTATTATCTCTTCCACCCTCTAATCTGTCTATTCTTCCTCCACTCTCTTCGTCTACTGGTAAATGACATTGTATCAGAAATCACATTCATGATTATTGGAGGTATTGTTCATATCTGAGTTATCTTGTATTTCGACATCTGGCGAGTATCTTACAGACTCGGTTCATTACAATTTGGTATCGGAGCATACCTTCTTCGTAGCAATCTGCTATCAGGTGCCACGTGGGCCGCAGGTAAGTGGGAGGTGCCGCACGTGTATGGGACGGAACGCGTTTATAAACGCTCTCGATTAACATTGCGTGTCTAGACATTGAGCACCACACGTGCATGCAGCCCCCTATAAGATGATGACGTGGACACTTTGAAGAGGAAGACGGCGACATTGCTTACGTGGCGCTTTCTTGCTTATGTGGCATTGATATACCGGTGAAAATATCATTGGCAGCAGGCTGACGTGGCGCTGGTAGACGAGAACGACCGAGAGAGAGTGGATATTGGGAATGCTGACGTGGTGCGCTGCCTACGTGACATGGCGTAGGGGTGCTGACATGGCATCCTACTATTGGCAGGGCATTGTCTGATGTGGCACATACCTGTGTTGCGACTACCTGTTGACTTGGCGCTCCACACTTCAGCGGCATTACTTCTATCTGACATGGCATACAGGTGGTGGATGAGTTGGAAGTCCAGGCATTGCTGACATGGCATCCCTCCTGAAGGTCGTGCTGGCTTTTGACGTTGACGTGGCACATGTGCTATGTTAGTATTCTAGGGGTGACATGTAGCATGTTTTGCACGCTGTTGTGGGTGAGGTGTTGATACTTGCACTTGTGTGCTGGCAGGCGGTACAGCTTCACGATTGCTGTAGTGCCACGTGTCGGTCCTTGCGTCTGACTGCATTGGCTCTACATATGGTACAACCATAGAGGAAAGGATGCTGACAATTGATTGTTGTCGATTGTGTTGGCGGACTTACTCACTTGTCTGCCTGTTCTGTGGTTGTTGTGCATACTCACCTGTGTTTTTGTGTCTTGATCACACTGGTTGTGGTTGTGGTACCTGTGAGCTCTCCTGAGGACGTCATCACACATAGGACAGAGCAGAAGTTAGAAATAGACGAAAATTAAAATTTGTTTCTTCTTCTTTATCATTGTTATTTCTTGCTAAAGGAGATTTTGAGTGTGGTTGTGGAATTTATTTTCGTCTTCTAATTATTTATTGTGCGGCATTCTCAAGTTGGGAAACATGATCTATCTCTGGAAATGTCTGCATGCCTCCATTCTCACAAGATACATTCCTCTCTTCTTTTTCTCTACCCCTCTCATTGTCTATGTTGATGCGGAAGGGGGAGAATTAAGAACCCGTTGTCAGATAGAAGCGAGAACGCAAGCATCGATAGGTCTTCTTCGTCATTTGCTCGGCGAGAGACATGGAGTCGGATAAGAAGTTGAACGGCATGTTCACAAACAGTTCAATCTGCTTACTAGCAAGACGTGGGAAAAAAGTATTACAAATTGGTTGTGACCCAAAACATGATAGTACTTTTACCTTGACAGGATTTTTTATACCAACAATTATAGATACTCGACAATCTAAAGATTGTCACTATGAAGATGTATGGCCAGAAGATGTTATATACAAAGGCTATGGAGAAGTAAATTGTGTTGAAGCTTGAGGGCCCCCAGTTGGCGCTGGATGCGGAGGATATGTAGTAGGAGAGACAGTCAAGTTACTAAAAGAACTACATGTTTTTTATGAATACGATGTAATATTATTTGATGTATTAGGTGATGTAGTATGCGGAGGATTTTCAGCACCACTTAATTACGCAAATTATTGCGTAATAATGCAATGAACCCAGACAAGATAACACACATTGGACATGCAGATACTGTTCACAGCAACGCACGAGCATCAGCGCTCGTGCGGTACAAGTCCCGTGGCTCAATGACAAAGCAACTCGAGAAATCCAATCTTGTTGATGAATAATGTCGAACAGATCTGTTCCCGTAACCGAGTATATACATACATAGACAAGAAAGAGAGAGGGGGGGAGTTAGAAGAAGAAGAAGAAGAAGCCCACTTCTTCTTCAGGCCAAACAG
>BFEA01000859.1:158872-179101 GCA_003427395.1 Chara braunii | reverse complement strand
GGTACCTGCGACCCGACAGTTGACTTTGACCTTTGAATTTCCCCAGTCCATCGCTGGGTCTCACTGGCCAGACGCTGGGCTGGGCCGGGCAGTGCGTGGTCACACAGCCCGGCCTCTGCAGAGTGCGGGTTACTGCAATAATTACTAACAATGGATTTGACGCACTATTTGCCGCAAATAGGATTGTTGCCTCAGTGCAAGAAAAATCTCACACACATCCTTTAAGATTAGCTGGTTTGGTGGGTAATAGAACATCAAAATGAGATCTTATAGATAAATATATACTTACAATGGAAAGAAGGGCGAGCAGCTATTGCTTTGGATCACCGAGATCCAGACCTATTGTGGGACTGCACCGGTAGAGCCAGAAAGCCAAGTGGCTTTCACGACATCTTGTCTTAGTGAGACATCCAAGGAATGGGTACTGCGTGAGGCCAACGTTGTCGGCTTGAGGATATAAGGGAGTGGGCAAAAACATTGACCCTCCGTGAATTTTTCCAAAAAATCAAGGAGAGATTCTCGGACAAGACTACGATCAACAAGGCCTTCGATGAACTCACCGCTATAAGCCAAAAGCGTTGGACCTCTAATAACGCATTGTCACATGAGGTTGATCGTTTGTTGTAGGTACTAGGGCTGAACCTGCAGGACAATCAAGTCCTCTACATCTTCTCGCGTGCTCTGCCTGAACCCATCCGAGGTCATCTCTTCTCACGTGCTCTGTCTGAACCCATCCGAGGTCATCTCGTGGTTGAAGCCAAGTCCAGTAAGTACAACTATCGGCAGTTCCATGATCTCGCGCTCCAAGGGAGCACATGACAACTCAGGTAAAAGAAACTTATGGTTCTGTCGTGAAGTCTGGTCCGGTAGGTGGGTATGACAAAAGGTTTTTGTGGCGGCAAAAGCATTAGGATCATATGCTTGTTGTTTTTGATAATGACACCATGAAGAAGTTGACCCTCGACGAGTTCGAGGGAGGAGGTAATGGCGGCAGCGAGTCTGAAAAGGGTGACGTTGCTGCTGTGGTGGTCAACAAGGGTGACACCAATCAGTGGAAGACGAAGAGGAGGCCACGCTCGTTTCCTAAGCACCCTGACATCGCGCTAGGGAAGCCTTGGGAAAAGATGGGTCTGTGAAAGGAACAGTGGCAGGAACGTGTGGATAATTGCCAATGATTTAAGTGTGGCACTGTGGGGCACGTGATAGCATGGTGCCCGTTAATTCATAACCCAAAAGCGAGCACCTAGTAGGAGTGGCATCTGCTCCTATTGAGTTAAGGGGTTCAAATAAAGGTAAGGCGCCAAGTATCCATTTCAACTCCTCAACTCATATGGCAGAGGATTACTCTTCTTCGGCCCATCGTCCAGAACACCCTGAAACCGTCTTATGTTCTGTCTCTCTTGACGATTCCCTAAACGAACTTGATAATGAACTAATAGCCTTAAGAAGTTCATGGGCTAAAAAAGCTAGATCTAAGGGTGAGTTAATGGTCGCAGACATTGAGATTGCACGTGCATGAGTAGGTGTCTTGTTAGATCCAGGATCTCTGCGGTCCTACATCTCAGAGAAGGCAATTTGTAAATTGCATCTAGGAATGAAGGTGAGAGATTTACCTAGACCTATCACGTCTATGTTGACCGACAAAAGCACAATCACTATCTGTCAATACGTCGCTCGTGTGAAATGTTACTTCAAAACTAAACAACAATGTCAGAGCTAACAGCCTAGTAAGTGAAAGCAAAAGCAACTAACTATTGTACATGTCCTAGAAAAGGAGAAAGTAATGACAACTAAATCCTAGAATGTTGGAGGCAGTAGCCTCAGTCTGGAGACAGCTGGCTAGTGTAAGTCCTAAGAACAGCAAAAGCAGAAACAACTAAATCCTAGAAATATTAGAGGCAGTGGCCTCAGTCTGAGAGCAACAAAGCAACAACAAGACAACCATATGTCACAGGAGAAGTGTATCACAAACCACAGGGTTTGATGGTCTCTGAGGGTGGCAAATGCAGCCTAGGGGTCTATAAACTCCTAAGGGCATCCACACATAATGACAGGGAGACACATGTCATCAGGCTCGATGAGGGGAGGAAACTGGGAGCGAACAGAACCAATGACCCTCAGAGATAGACTATCAGAGCGGGTAATGCTCGACTAAAGGGGTGACCACTCTGGAGGGTCGACCATGCAAGGGAAGAAGGGAGCCTGGTATACTGGGTGCACCTAGATGAAGCATGCAAGGCTGCCTAACTAGGGCATGAGGGCCGACAGAGGATAGAAAAAGTGATGGGTAAGGGAATCATGCAAATGACTCCTAAGGTGGGGAAAGTCGGCGTTGGATCCGTAAGCTGGGAAACCAAGGCAACGCTACGGCACTGATGCCTATGCGTATACCAAGGGAGAGCCCAACTCAGAGGAACCCGACGAAGGGAGACCATCATGCGACACAACCAGGCTACTGTATAGGGTAAGGTGGTAAGAGAGTGACGACGTCTGAAGTAGGCAGAGCTGATCGTGACGAAGTCCATGAAGCTGCGATGACGTCCATGATGAGAAGTCCGGAATGTCGTCGAGGAAGAGTCGCAACATCGACGAGCTGAAGTGGCAAAACTGGAGTGGATGGAGTACTGAGAAGTCAGATACGTGGGAAGATAAGTCAGAGTCAATTGTCGTATCGAGCAGGACGACGACGAGTGCAGTGTGGACGCTCAGAAGCATCCGGCTGCTGCTGAAGGTCTGCCTCAGATGGAGCAGGCTCGACTTCAGCGGTCTCCTCAACTGAGGGAGAAGGAGGAGGGTCAGTGGGCTGAGGAGGAGCAGTTAACCCAGCACGAGGAGCACGGTCATAGGCGCGCACCAACATGTGAGCGTGTTGCAAGTGCTCGAGGGGCTCCCAAGTAGCCTCCTCATCAGGGTAACCCTTCCAACGTACGAGATACTCGGCATGAGGAGGGTTGTCGTCGGTGACTCGACGACCAATGATGTCTGAAACGAGGAACTCTTCGTGGTCGTCCACCATGATGGGTGGAGGGCGCTCGTATGGTCGTCCAGCGAAACGCTCAGACGGTTTGCGGTAGGGACGCTGTAACGAGACGTGGTAGACATCGTGCACACGAGTCTGGCGTAGGTAGTCGGGCAACATCACACGAAAGCTGACCAGGCTAGAAGCCGTATCAGAACCGAAGGTCTAGAGAATGTGGGCATGGGCCAAAGAAGCGACGTTGAAACTTGCAAAGCGTGTCCGCTTCGAGTTGTAAGTGGCGGGTGTCGATAAGCACATCATCACCGACTTTGAATGAATGATCCATCCTCGATTGGTTCGCATGTGCTGCCATGCGAGTCTGGAAAGCGGTTTTGTGCCCATGCCTGGTCTTCATGATCGACGTCGTGTATGCAACCCAATCATCCAGCGCGGGACAACACGTGTCGGGGTGCATCTGTGATGGTCGAAGGAAGTCCGCGGGAACACGAGGGTGATAGCCGAGGTCGCAATAGTAAGGCGACATCCCCGTGGCTGGCGAGACGGGGTGGTTATAGGCTATCTCCGCATGGGCAAGATGGAGATCCCACTGCTGGTCGTCACAAACAATCTTTCGGAGAATATCTCCGAGAGTCTTGTTCGTGAACTCAGTCTGACCATCAATCTAAGGATGGTAAGACGAGGAGAAGCAGAGCTGGGAATCGTATACCTTGTGGAGCCGTCACCAGAATCGGCTAGTCAAGCGCGGGTCAAGGTCGGATATGATGCTCAGAGGTAAGCCGTGGTCACGCACGACTCAGGCAGACATGATGTCGACGACCTCACGTACACTTATGGCATAGCGGCACGAAACAAAGAGTGCGCACTTCGTGAAGCGGTCGACGACGACCAGGATAGCATCATGACTGCGGGGGGTCGGAGGACGAAGAGGACCGATAAAGTCCATCTAGATGGATAGCCAACGATCCACAGGGATAGGAAGAGGCTTGAGCAAACCAAAAGGCAGGTGGCTCGCACTGTTCACCTTCTGACAGGTGGGAAACTCTGCGACGTAGTCCTTCACAAAGTCCTTGCGCTTCGGCTAGACGTACAGGCGGCTCACACGAGCCAACGTCTTGTGGAAGCCCATATGAACGGTGCTTGCCTGGTTATGGAACTCTACTACTTCCCAGACACGTACCTGTCCAGTGGAGGGAACGCAAATACGGGGCTCTCTGGTGCCCTGTGAACTGTGCCAGTATGCAAGACCATTGTCCCCGAGAGAGTAGTTCATGACGGTTTTGCCACTCCGAAGGGTCGCATGGATGTTGCGATAGTCGGGGCAGTGGCGGTACTGAGTGCGAAACTCGTCGGTCACCAAGTTGTGGACAGTGGTGACCAAGATGGCAACGAGCTGGATCTGCTCAAGATCATGGTCAGGGGGCCGGGATAAGGCATCTGCGACCCGATTGGTCTCACCCTTGATGTGGTTAGTGGTGAAACTAAACTCGGATAGGTCGCGCCACCAGCAAGCCTGTCGAGGAGTGAGCTTTGGCTTTGTCAGAAAAGCCTGGACAATGGGGTTGTCCGTGCGCACCGTGAATGGTGCCCCGTGCAGATAGTGACGCAAGAGGTGAGTGGCATAAACTACTGCGAGAGTCTCACGTTCATCAACTCTGTAGTTTATCTCGGCAGGAAGGAGCTGACGGGAGTAGAAGGCTATCGGACAATCACCTAAGCGAGACTCGACAGTGTCGTCCTTGGCGATGGTAGGAAAATAGTCAATAGAAGGCTCGTCAGTAGCTGGACGAGTAGGCGTAAGGCGGGAAGCAGTGGTAGGGGTAGGACGTTGGAAGCGAGGGATGCGAGGATGAGAGGAATCAGGAGAGGAGGGGAAAATATGTGAAAGCACTGCTCCTACAACAAAGTCTGACGCATCGGGGGTAAGGATAAAAGGGCGATCAAAATCGGGAGGTGAAGAACCGGTGCACATGTCACCGCCTTCTTGAGGGCGCGAAAGGCGTCCTCGTGGAGGGGTGTCAAGCCCATGGCGGGTTCTTCCGGAGGGGGCTGGAGGTAAGGACGTAGGAATACCTAGCGTATTACTATAGTAGCTAGTGAGGCCTAGGAAGCTGCGAAGCTGCTTGGTGGATGGGGCGGGCCACTCGACAATAACGGTGATCTTCGCGTCGTCCATGTGGAGACCCTGGACAGATACGTAGTGTCCTAAGAAATCCACTTTGTGCTGGGCAAAGCGGCACTTGCTCAGCTTGGCATAGAAGCCATGTCTGCACAAGCGGTCAAGGACGTCGCGGACATGTCTGAGAGGCTCCTCAAGGGTACGACTGTAGATCAGGATATCGTTGAGGTAGACGAGAACGTACTGCTCCAGGATGTCCCTGAAGATGTCGTTCATCGCCCTCTAGAAGGTAGCGAGTGCGTTGGTGAGGCCGAATGACATCACTGTAAACTCATAGTGGCCGAAGCGTGATCGGAACACTGTCTTCGGCTGGTCCGCTGCAGCGACGCGGATCTGATGGTAACCGCTACGAAGATCAATCTTCGTAAAGAAGCGGTTGCCTGCTATGCGGTCGTCAGAATGAGGCATGGGGTAGCTGTTCTTAACCCTGTAGCGGTTGAGCTCGTGATAACCGATGCAGAGACTGAGAGTTTCATCTACTTTGCGAGCAAAGAGGACGGGTGCACCCCACGGGGAGCTGCTGGGTTTAATGAAACCCAGTCTCAGGAGGTCCTCAAGCTGACGCTTGAGTTCGGTGGCCTGGGGGATCGAGAGTCTATAGGGTGCCTTGTGGTGAACACGATAGTCAAGCACAAGCTGGATGGAATGCTCGACGTCGCGCATCGGTGGGATGTTGGCGTATGAGAACGACGATGGGAAAACGTCGTGGTACTCTCGAATAAGGTCACGAACTACGGGCTCCAGGTCGGTCGTATAGCGTGCGAGTTCCTCAGCATCAACGTCAACGAGCGACGGTGGGGTGGACTCGACGGGCGGCGGAGGGAGGGAAGTAGAGATGAGAGCCATGGAGATAGAAGGAGGATCCGGCTCCAGAGAGATGAGCTCGGCGTTTGGACATGGTGGATCATAATGCAAGAGATCCGTAACGTTCACTGTAAAGAAGGTGACGTTGTCATGTTGGATGAAGTGGGCGAATTGTCGAGGCCAGGTGACGGTGATAGAGGGAGATGGTGCGGCACTGAAGGCTCCGGGGGAGGAGGATTGGGGCATGGTGTCGCAGTGGTACCTATAAAAGGCACGCGATACGTTTGTCCACACTTCGTTCTGAAAACGAGAGTGTTGGTTGCCCAATCGGCCTTGGTGCTTGAAACCTACGAGACCACGGATTACCGAAAATGAAGTCGTAGCCCGTCTCCATCACGTCGAAATGTGCAGAGGAGCGGTGACGACGAGACGCCGGGGGACAATCAGTCGGCTCTAGAGTAAGGAAGAAAGGGAGGTCGGTGACTGTCTGATCGAAGAAGCGCTGAGTCTTGTCATCTCCTAGGGGGGCGTAGATGGGAGTCGGTGACCCTGTCGCGGGTAAGCGTGCTTCCTTCACCACACGTGGGTGAATGAAGTTGCCCTGAGAACCAGAATCCCATAACGCTATGTACACCCTCGTGGAGGTCCCGAGTCGTACCAGAATGATTGAGAGGATGCGATTAGGGTCAGAGAGGATAGCAAGAAGGCGACACAGTGCAACAACATGGAGGGTGAGTCGCTCTTGACGAGCCTTGAGCATGCTTAAGTCCAGAAGGGAGGACACAACGTCCTCGTGAGTCGCAAGTTGCTCGCTACAACGGGCTGAGCGAATGGCTCGACGCGTCGGTAGCCGCAGAGAGGTAGGAGGGGAGACGGTGGTCTGCGGAGGTGCAGACAGTATTGCGACAGAGGGCTGAGTCCACTCTGTCGGGTCCTGCGATACCTCAACTCCAGTAGCAAGAGGGGCAAACCGTGACGGAGATGTCGGGGGGCCGACTACTGAGGAGGGCATAGGTGTACACCGCAGCGTGGCTAGGAGGCGCCGCAGGGATGCGTGGCGCCCGAAGGGGACTGAGCATGACGCTGGCCGGAAAGCTTAGCATAGTCGAGGTCGAGGGCAGCGGTGTAAGGGCACCGCGAGGAGGTATGACCGTCCTGGTGGCAGCGCAAATACCCATGCCAGCCCAAAATGGCAGCGCGCTCCTCAGCGGAAAGGACATGGCGAGGAGGGACAAAGCCCTGAGCAAGGTCCTGTTGAGGGACCTCGGGGGGGATGCGCCAGCGTGACCAGAGCGGTTGCGTACCCGGGAGAGGGTGGAGAGGGCGAGCTGGAGGTGCTCGGCTATAGGGAGGGTAGAGTCTTCCAGGTGGTAGTGAACGGCCTCGTAGAGGTCAAGGTCGTCGCTACGGTCACCCTCAGGCGAAAGAGGGGCAAAAGTGTCTTGCTTATCATACTCGAGCGCGCTGAAGCGGCGCGAGAAGTGGCGGCCCTGCTGCGCAGAACGGCGAGGACGACCGTCGAAAGGGGAACGACGCTGGGAAGTGCCGTGAGAGAAGGAGTGAGCGTAACCAGTAGGATGATGCTGGGAGGAGGAAGTGTGTTGAAGACGGGCCCCCATCCGCTGATGGGCCTTGGCGGCCTCGTAAGCTTGCGGGGCCGATGTGAAGTCATATCGCCATAACTCGGAGCGGTACTCAAGGGGAAGGCTGGCCAAGAAACGATCGATGAGGGCAGCCTCGGGGAGGAACGCCAGATCACAAATGAGGTGGGCGTCATGAAAGACTTGGATGTGGTGGTCCAGGCCGGCAGCGCCACCAGAGCCGGACCAGTGTGTACTGACGACACGCTCGAAGGCGTCAGTCACGTCATGTTGGGCTCCGAAGCGATCCTCGAGGAACGCCTGAAAATCCATAAAGGTCGGGGTCCGACCCTCACGAAGGGAGTGGGTGTAGAAATCCTCCCAGGCGTTAAAGGACCGCCACGCAGGCGCGTGGAGAGGTGAGCCACCCACGTGGCGGGTGGGACGCCCATGAGCTGGAGCGTGCGGGTGGCAGACTGCAGCCACCGAGACACGCGCATCCCTGTACCGTCATACAAGGCAATGTCCCTCAAGCAGACGAGAGGTGCACCACCGTTTTGGCGGCGAGAAGATCGAGGAGTAGAGGTTTGCGCTACGACTAAGTAAGTCCGCACGGGTCCTGGAGAAGGGGGCGCAACAGAGTGTACGCCCGGACCGCATAGGGGAGCGGCAAGGGCAGCAACGGCAGGCTGCGAGGGAGCTGCGGTAGAAGAGGTCGCAAAAACCAAGGGAGTAGGAAGGAGGTAGAATGGGGGTGGAGGGGGTGCAGGGCGGGGGAAGGGAGCCTACATGGATGGAAGAGTAGAGGAAGAAGGGGGTGCGCCCGAAGTCGCGGTCAGCTGTGATGGTAGGGGTGGTTGAAGGTGTAAGAGGGCGAGGTCAGCCCGGAGCTGGGCAATCTCGGTCTCAAGACGACGGACATAGATCGAGCGAGGAGTAGTAGGGGTGGGGGAAGTAGACGCACGAGCGGCGCGAGGCATCCCATAAGGGGGAGAGCCAGGTGGCGTGGCGGTCGTGCGAAGGGGAGGGAGAAGCGGGGCACCCGGAAAAGTTGAGACCTTGGCAGCGGGTTGTGAACTTGTGGTCCCGTGACCGTAGTGACCGAAATCTGAGCGGGTGCGCCCGTAGAGTGAGGGAAGGCCTGGTCTGTGGCGGCCGTCGTGCTAGGAGCGTGGACGGTCACCAGGATGACCGAGTCGGGGGCTGCGGAGGAGGAAGTTCCGTCGTGGCCACCATGTCGGAGGACGGGGGACCCGGACTGAGAGGTAGGGAAAAAGAGAGAGTGGGGAGAGGAAGTACGACCAGCGTCCTGGAGTTGCCGCAGGCCAGCGACAAGAGTTACCACCTGTGCCTGTAAGGGCACAAGGAGGGAGGTGAGGAGGGTGTGCAGATCCCCCTGGGGCTGATGACCCTGGTCTGCCGGCACGGGTATGGAGCCCGGTGCCAAGGTTGTCGCCGCATCGACGGCTTGTGACATTCTGTCGGCCATGGGGAGGTGACGGGCCGGACTCGAGGGGGCCAAAGGAGGTCCGTAGGGGGGGTCCGCGGTAGAAAGCGACGGGCGACGCTAGTAAGTCGAGCGTGGGCGCCCGCAAAGGGGGAAGGGTGGCTCGGGTCTAGGGTACCGGAATGGAAAAGGGAAGTAGGGGGGAGTTAGGAGAACCCTAAACCCCAGAAAAACCCTAAGAAAACCCTAACCGGAGTTTGAGTGGTGACCTAGTCAAGAAAATAAAATAGCAAGCATGGGGGGAGAGGCGGAAGGAAAAATAAATAAACAGTGAAATGTCGAGAGAAAAATATAAATAAATAAATAAAGAAAGAAATAATAAAAATAATTAAAGAAATAAGGAAACAAACAATGGAGAGAGAAATAATATTTATATTTTTGAAATTTTCGACAGCATTTCCCAACCCCCCATGGGGTCAAGAATGTGTCAAGGGAAAGGAGAGACCAAGAGAAGCAGACTAAGTTTCAAAATGCCGCAAATTAAAAATTTCAGAAACTAAATAAAGAAATAATAAATAAATAAATAAGTAGATGAGGAGGTGAAGAGAAATTAAGTGTTGGATTTTTCAAAACTTTCGGCAACATTTCGTTACCCCCATGGGGTCGAAGTGTGCCGTCAAGAAGAAAGGCTAAGTAAAATGAGAAAATTTCAGCAGCACTTCGTGACCCCCACGGGGTCAAAATGTGTGCCGAAAGCAAGAATGACTAACTCCTAATCAGATTTAAGGGTGCCGCAAAGAAATTCGAATTTTCAGAATAAATAAAAATAAAATGAAATAAATCAGAAAATGAGAAAAAAAGGTGGGGAATAAGATAATTCAAATTTTTGGAAAACGAAGGAAATATAAATCAAAAGAAAGATAAAAAGAAGAAAAACAGAAAAAATTTGAAGTTGGGGGGGGGCGGGGGATGAAAAAGTGAAGGAGAAAAGAGAGAAATAAATGTGAGGGAGAAAAAGAGTGAAGGGGGAGATGGGGTATGAGTAGTGAGAGTGATTAGAGGGAAGTGAGTGAGGAGGGAGAGGGAAAAGGGAGGTGATACCTGGCCCTTAGTGTCTTCAAGGGCACAAGGTATACCAGGACCAGGAGGGTCTTGGCCTTCGCCTCAGCAAGCCAACTGGAGGAGAGAGGGGTTTGAGATCTTGATCAGCCCCTAGCAATAGTACTACAGATCTTGGGTATGTTGTGTAAGCAGACCCTTACCAATGTAGAGCAGCCCCCTAATCAAGGGGGTCTTCAGTTCCATAGCAAGCCTCCACGTGGCACTGCAGATGGCCACATGCGCAGGCGGCAGCAGCCACGGGGAGTGGGAGGGACGGGGGGGGGGCAAATAGCAGCCCGACCCTTGCTGCCCTACTGGCCGGTGCTCGCCGCTCGCCGCCGGGGGGGGGGGGGGGGGGGGGGGGGGGGGGGGTAAATAGGTGGCACGACAATTTCACCGTATCGCAGTACACAACCATACACACACTGTGCCCAGTGTGTTATGGCAGCAGCTACGCACGCTTATGACCCGTAGCTGCCCAGGTTCAAACCCTGGCAACAGCATGCATTCCGGATCTTGATAATAAAGAATCCGGGAGTGGGGCGGGGCGGGGTAGCAGTGCAGTGTGCGTGTGTGTGTGCGTGTGCGGTGGCCTTGGCCATGGCGCTTGCGCGCACACGTTGTGGCCCTGTCTCCCTTTTTCTCGCCACGTGTCCCTTCTTCCCTACTCCGCTTTTCATCACGTTTTTCCACTGTTTTTCGCTGGAAACGACAAAAAAAAACAGCCAAAAAACCCTATGTCGGGTTTTGTTGTGTTTCCTGCTATGCGGTGTGGTGGGTGGGAGCGGGGAACGTTCCCGCTCTGATACCAGTATGGCGGACCCACCGGGTGTGGTGCTCCACCTGCGATATGGATGGAGATGGAGGATGAAGGTGGAGCAAGATGGCACAACGCTGTTCCCGCTCGAGACTCCAACGCACGTACTCCAAATTGTGCGAATGTAGAATAATCCAAAATACAGACTCTGGCTGGGGTATACCCCAACGGACTGACTGGTACCGACAGAGGTACCGGCCTGGACTGGACTACCCCGAATATAACACATGCCTGTGAGAACAGGCCAAGGGGCTGGTCTCACAGGCTAACCAGAGGTCCGCTACATCTAGGGATCGAACCCTGGGATCTGCATCTGGTTCTGCATTTCACTCCCGCCGACCTAATTCGAGGTCCTCCGATAATACTTCAGTCCAAGGCAGGACCTTTACCTTTCCGATCTCTCTCGTAGGCTCGGACTACGTCGGGAGCTGTCTCTATAAGTTCTGCTTTGGTGAAACAACGGTCGTCTTCCTGTTCTTGGTAAGAGAATCTAACTTTGTACTGTTTCTGTGGACGACCTTTACCTCCTGTTCTGAATACATCTTCACCTACTATGCGATCAGTGTCGTACCTGCCATCCATATCCGGAGGGATCATAGATCTTCGTGATGGGAACTGTTCACTTGTGGTACAAGGCGACAACTTTGATGCATGAAAAACTGGGTAGGTGTGGAGGTGTGCTGGAATCTCTATCCTATACGACGGTCCATTCTCTTCACCTTTGACTTCTAGGACTGGCCATGGTCCTCTGTAAGCAGGTAACAATTTTTGTGGGATGTTCTCCTCAGGAGCAAACTCTTTAGACTTGACCCAGACTAATCGCCTACTTGGAACTGTGAAGGGCGACGATGCTTATTGGCTTGCTCTATTATTCGGTGTTGAGCCTTCCTGAGGTTCTCCACTACTGTAGCAATCTTTTTTTTGTGCTGTATCGCAAATTCCCTAGCACCGAGCGGTAGCCTCTGAATCTGATCCCGGCTAAGCCCTTCAAACGGTCTGCGTGGTTTAAAAGACTTATGTAGCTCATTGGGAGTGCAACAAGTGGCTAAGTGCACGCTATTGTTGTAAGCACTGGCTATCTTTGGGAGCATCTCATCCCAGTTAAGTTGGTCGGGCCTAATATACATTCTTAGAACTTGCTGCAGGACTTTGTTCATCTTCTCAGTCTGACCGTTGGTCTTTGGATGATGGCTAGATGACATTAACAACTTTGATCCATAGACTTTCATTAATTCTTGTCAGTTCTGACTAGTGAACCGGGTGTCCCTGTCACTAACTATAGACAACGGTAGCCCATGTTCACTGACCCAATGGTCGAAAAACTTCGGCATTACTAATTTTGTGTGTGCCTCAACGGGCAAAGGGACAAAAATTGCATACTTGCTAAACCTATCTACTACGACCATGCCTTGGCTCTTGCCATGTTTACTCTTTACACCAGCATCCATGAAGTCTATAGACACTAAATCTTCGGGTCCTTCGGGGATAGGCAAAGGTCTCAGAAGACCTAGAGGGGCTTGCATAGTAGTCTTATTCCTTTGACAGACTTTGCAATTGTGTACGTATTTTATGCAGTCGGCCTTCATTCCAGGCTAGGTATATGCTCGCATGAGGTTGGCTAGTGTCTTCTGCCAACCGAAATGTCCCTTTGTATCATGGCATTCCCCTAAGATCAGACTTCGGATCTCTTCGCTATTGGGAACGTATAGACGATCAACAACATTAGTCTTCTAAAATAACAAGTCATCTGTAGTGCGGTAATCTGGTTCTAACTCTGGGGCCTCCTTAACTCTCTTGACGAGGTCACTATAAATAGGGTCATGCGCATACGCTGCTTTGACTTTCTGTTGCAGGTCTCTCCCTATATCCAGGTACTGCACTATCGCTCCAAAGTAGTCTGATCTCCTACTCAGGGCGTCCGCAAGTACATTGTATTTTCCCTCGGCTTGAGCTCAAAGTCGTACTGATCTATTTCTGCGGCCCGCCTAGTCAGCTTCGATGTCATTTTGGCCTGCGTTTTCAGCCACCTTAGTGTCTCATGGTCGGATTGTACTTTAAAGTGCCTCCCAAGCAAGTAGTGCTTCCAGTGATCTAACACTTGCCTAAGAGCATAGAGTTCCCTCTAGCAGGTGGATGTTGCTACCTTTTTTGAGGGCATTCTAGCAGACATGAACTCTACGAGTCTATGTCCATTGCCATCGTCTTGTTGTAGAACAACACCTCTACCGTACTAACTTGCATCAGTGGTAACAACAAAAGTCAGAGACAGATCGACTACCTTGAGGACAGGGTATTCTATCAAGGCCCGCTTTAACTTCTTTAGGGCCGATGTACAATCTCTATCCCATTTCAAGATTGCCTCTTTCTCTAGCAACCTGCGAAGGGGAGCAACGATGGTGGAGAAGTTCCAAATGAACTTTCTATAATAATTTGCGAACCCCAAGCGTGCGAGGAGTCGGTCAATCTCTAATCGCTGCTATCTTACTGTCCTCAGGCTTTATGTCATCTCCATATAGGACGTGGCTCAGGTATAAAACCTGTGTCTTGGCCCGCTCATACTTCTTCGCATTGATCTTGAATTTAGCTTCTCTCAGCTTCCCCAAAACCTGCCTCAAATGGGCCTCATGCTCCATGAGGGTCTTACTAAACACCAAGATGTCATCTAGATATACAACAACGAATCTATCTAACCACGACCTAAACAAGTCATTCATACAACGCTGAAACGTAGCTGGCGTGTTGGTTAGTCGAAAGGGCATCACTATAAACTCATAGCGCCCGTATCTGGTCCTGAACGCTGTGTTGTGCTGATCATCAAGATGGACTTCTATCTTATGATAGTCTGACTTCAAATCTATCGTAGAGACGCATCTGCAACCCTGCACTCGATCCAACAAATCATTTATTTGTGGCAGTGGTTCTGCGTTCTTCACTGTGATGGCGTTGAGACCCCTATAGTGAATACACATTCTCAATTCCCCCTCCTTTTTTCAGACAAATAGAACATGCGCTCCAAACGGAGACGAACTGGTCCTAATCCAACCCTCCTCGAGGAGCTCGTCTAACTGTTTTCGCAACTCCTCTAACTCCCTTGGGAACATTCCATATACTGCTCCTTTGGGAGTTCTACTTCCAGACTCTATCTCAATGCAATGCTGGATCGACCGTTGTACTACTCCTGTAGGCGGCTCAAACAGATCTGCATACTCCTCCAACAACTTGGCAATACGGGGATCTATGGGCTCTTCGGTCTTAGGCTCAGTGATTGTCCTAACATAGGCTATGGAAACCTGCTCTCTAGTTGCTCCTTCCTTTACTAACCTTGTGAATGCAGGAGCGTCGAGGCAGCAATGTGCTAAGGGGTTATCTACCCCCTGACACATGAAACAAGCGAGCAGTCTTAACTCCATCTGATGGGCTAGGGAGCCTACGCTCACGCTCTCTCAAGTGGAGTGTGGCCCCTGCTGCCTCTCCCAGTCCATTCCTAGGACTATATCAAACGGAAGATTGTCTTCTACGAGGAGAGTCAGGGAATGGAAAACCCTCTCTACTTTCCCATCTTTCTCTAGGTGGAAATAAGCGTGGACTCCGTCGACATAATCCTCAACTTGCATCGTGCGATTGTCTGCGAGGATGCTGACTATAGGTTCCTCTAGCTTTCAGACCTTTAGATTCAACTTCAACTTCTGTAGCGCTTTGCGACTAATATAGCTACGGGTGGCCCCACTGTCTATAAGGGTCCCTACTCTGCCTCCAAAAGTCTCTACATCTACCAATACTAGCTGTCATTTTTCATCCTTCTTCATCTTGGCCCAGGCAGACATCCTCTCCTTCAATTCTTCTGCCACGCCTGTGAGGGAAGTGCCTAGAGAGACCCTAACGCAAGTAGTCTTTGGAGAGCTTTCTAGGCACTGGCCAACAACCTCTGCCATAAACACATGTGGGTTGGGAGTTTCTCTATGGTGCGCACACTCTTCTCCACATGGTCTAGGGGTAAGGGCAGTTGCGACCCCTACTGGCAGTTGCCTTTTGCTGCATGTGCAACAAATCGGGCCTCTCTATATTTAGGGCGGTATTTGATAATGTGCTTCGGATCACCGCAATAAATGCACTGATCCTGGTCTATCCTTCTCTGCCAGACTTTCTGTTCAAGGTCCAAATCTTCCCAAGGCCTGCCTTGTGGCAAGCCAAGGTGCCATCCACCCCTCCTGGGAGGTGATCGATTGTAACGAGCACGGTTTTGCGGGGGATCTTGACCCCTTCCTCCTTCTTGGCGTTTTCCCCTGCTGCCAACCCCCTGATCGTCCTGCCCTCGACCACTTGAGGCCTGGCCTCCTCCTCTTCCTTGCGGCCTCCCTCCAACTGTGACAGCAGCATAGGTCCTCCCCTGACCTACACTCCTGTCCTCCTCCTCGAGGCCCACTCAATCTCACTATACGGGACCTCCTTCATTCCGTCCTCATCTAATATCAGGATCAGGTTGTCTTTCCCTTTTACCTGTCCTAAAATGGTCCGGCCCTTCCACTTCTTACCCTTGTTGAAATCTCTGTGCCAAAAGGCAGTGACTGACGTGGACTGAGCCTCATAGGCAGCGACGTCGTGACTCAACTTATCATAAGTCATCCCTTGTTCTCGCGACTTGTAATAGAAGTGCCCGTGCAAACTCTCGGGCATCGCACGATAGAATAACTGAACGAACTGTGGCTCAGAGACCCCATGGTTTGGAACCGCAACAAGCTCATCCATGGCTCCCTTGAGCGTCCTTGCACTCTTCCACTGACGTGTGTGGATCGTCTGGAGCTCGTCTGAGGCCTTGATTCCCTTAGTTACATCTGCGAAATGTTCGCAAAGTAACTTTAGGAATTCATTGAGGGGAGTGATGGTGGAATACGCCACCATGTCATTGTCAAATTTGTCGGCGCGGGCTAACGACCTGGCGAAGCTAGACGCTTCGTCACTAAGGGCATGGAACACAACGAGGACCTGCTCCTCAGGGATGATGAGGTGCACGTAAGAATTGATGCTTGCCTCTCAATTATCAAAATCTTCCCCCTGTTTCCTGTTGTATGCATCAAGAGACTTTACGTTTACTCGTTCCCTATGCTGACGCGCCTCCTCCTCCTTTGGGACTGCAAGCTTAGCGCCCTCTATGGCGCCAACACAAAATTGTTATGTGTTCTTCATACGGGCCTACATCTCAGAGCCCATCCGCATCATCCTATCGTGGGCGAAGTCTCTAAAGCCTACTCGGATGGACTGTAGGGCTATGTCATGGCCCCTTGAGGTATGCATCTTCTCCTGTTGGATGCGAATCAATACATCTATGCTTCTTGCGATCGCATCCACCTTGCTCTGCAAGTCCCGTTGTGCTAGCGCATTAGTATGTCGTTCTGCTGTGGTAGCCAATTCCTTCTCTAACTCAGTGGACACCGCAATGCGCCTTATTCTCTACCTCCTCAGTCGCAATTTCCACTCCATCCTTTTCTCCTTTTCCAGGGCCTGCTACTTTAATGGTTCTGTCAGGGCCTTTATCTCTGCCACAACAACATCCCTCTCATCCTGGGGGATGTACATCAACGCTTCTTCATCTTCCCCCAAGGAAAAGTTAGCCACCCACTCCAACACCATCTTCTCCAGTTTCTTCTCGTCTTCATTAACCCCACTGGATTCCCTTCTTTCCTCTCTCCTCACAGTCCTCACCAGGGGTATCTCCTCTTCTTCTTCTTCTACTTCTACTTCTTTAAGCTTCTCCTCCTCTTCTCTCTTCAAGCTCTCCATTTCTTCTTCAAGCTTCTTCTTCTTTGCCACCTGCGGTTCCAACAGGGCGTGCTTCTTGGCCTCCTTCTCCTTTCTTTCTTTCTTTCAATATGGTGGCGGCACTCTCTTCCTGCTCTTTTGTATATGGGGTGGTGCTTGTACCGCCACGCGTGTCCACCATGGTGATAGATGTACAACCGGGTGACAGTTCCACTCCTCACCACTTAGACTCTCACCCCTTGACTAACTTAACTTAATGACGGACTTACTAAGGACCACAAAATCCTTGAAGGACCCTATCAACTATGGTCTCTAGCCTGACTCTACTTCTAGGTTGTCACTACATGACTTACTGTTGATCAAGAGGCATTTAAGGAGATCCCCCGTAACTCCTCAGGAATTATTTAACATCACAAACAGGACGACGTGATCAGCAAGTCCTCTCAAGACGTAGACAGATGGTTGCGCAGCCCACAACTTGGATTTTGGGCCTACTGTACCACACTGAGCAGCCCGCCGATCTGTACTGGTCCTTGGGAAGGCTTGTCCCCCGGGTCAGTCAGTCGTCAAACACGGACTTTAGCCCTACTCAGCACGTGTGGGTTTGGTCAACGGAGCTCTATGACCTCATATACAGAGTTCCTATCACCTGGACATAAGAGACTCAATGCAGAAAGAAGAGACGGATTGGCTCAGCAAGTACCATGGGTTATGTGCGCATCTGTAGGGCGAGGGGATAGGCTGAAGGTTGGCGAGAGTATACTAACTCCATCTTGGTCAAACTTCGTGGTCAACAGCTCCGGTCAGCGCCCTGGTCAACACCTCAGTCAACGCTAGTCAACGTCCTGTTCAACTCCTTGGTCAACACGGGTAAACACTTCGGTCAACTCCTCGGCCAACGCCAGCATACACCCCGGTCAACGTTGGAAAACCACCTGGTCAACGTTGATAATCAGTTGGTCAACGTTGGTGAGTACCTCGGTCAACGTTGGCTATGGCTGCCAACCCTCTCTCTTCCACTTCCCTTCGCCTTCCGTCTTCTTCCTCCTCCTTCACCCTCGGCTATGGCTGCTTTCTCATCCCCCGTTTCTATCTTCTTCACCCCCGGGTATAGTTTCTCTTTCTCCCTTCTTTGTCTCTCCTTCCTCCTCCACCTCGGCTATTTCTTTCTTGTTCCTCCTTCGTCTCTCCCTTCTTCTTCCTTTGTTTCTTCTTTCTCGATGACTGAGCTCGGTAGATGTGGCCGCCTCCTTCTTGTATGGGTCGCACAACCAATCTTGTATCGCTTCTCTCTCTCTCTCTCTCTCTCTCTCTCTCTCTCTCTCTCTCTCTCTCTCTCTCTCTCTCTTTCTCTCTCTTCGTCGTTGTCTTCGTTGGAGGTACGCGGCACCTTCCTTCAATGGCGCGGCTATGGCGGACCCTTCTTCTTCAACGGCGTACTTCTGCTATGGCACGCAAAATAGCAGGAACCTTCTCCGATACCAATGCAATCAGACTCGCTTTCTTCTTACTTCGCATGCATGTAAACAGATAGCAAATCACTCTGGCGCCAGACGCCCACACAAAGCTCAGAGATATTACAGGTGCGAACACAGTTCAGATACAAACTCGCTTCAAGTAACTATGGCGCCTGTGCGCCCTTACATCAACCCTCACAACACTGTATCCTCTCAACTTATCCACACACACACTTCACTGGACCTCCCTGGGTATCCCACACACATACACTCTCACTCCACACTCATATACACACAGACTGAAGACCACTCTAACCTGGTGCAGCTATGGCTGCTCGCTAACCCTATCACTACTAGCAGCTCTGGCTGCTCTGTCTCTCTCGTAGTCCACTTCAGCTTCGGGCATCTGCAGACCACCTCACACAAGACGCACTGGCAACACTTCCGCTTGGTTCGCAACAGAATGAATGAATGACTGGACGCTGCCTCTTGATTTATACTTCTGTTGGTCACTGGTCTGCCCTTTTCCACCAGGCCCTTGGTGCCCACAGTCCCACACGGTACTTGCTTGACTACTAAGTGTGACTGGGACCAGTACCGCTGTTACATGCTGCGCATGCAACAGGCTGCACGGGCCATTTCCAGGCCTGTGTAGCATATCAGGAAGTGGCATGCACCGAGAGCCTAAGATCTAGCAATGATGAAAGTGACAAGAACCGGCAGCATAGATGCAACATTCACAAGATGCCAATGTGCACAATGCAAAGAGTAAACCAACGGGAAATCACTCCACTACTCTCCTCGGCGCTGGACTCCTCCAGCGCTGTGCCGCATCGCCGATGAACAGCGCAGCTGCAGTCTCCAAAAATAGCGCAGCAGGGAGTCTCCAAAATAGCGCAGCAGCGAAGTTCCTGAACCAGCATAACGCTGGATTTCTCCTGGTACCTTCTGTGTCCGAACTGGGCAATGGCCCAGCTTAAGTAGCGCTGGGCCAGGACTGAAAGCCCACGGCCTTCGACCTGGACCGTTTAGATCCACGGTTCAGATCGCAGGCCCAACGTGTGGTTCAGCCCTTGGCCTAAAACGGCCTGCCTGGGTCCCTACCGGACATCCAGGCCCTGTCCAGGATTCAACTTCCTGGTACCTGGCTTCAAACCGGTCCTGTGCGGATGTACCCGACCTCAATGTCAGCCTGGGTCCGAACAGATCAAAATCTGTTCGAAAACAAAAGAAAAGGTCCAAACGTTTTTTAGAGGCTCAGCCTCTGGGCCTGAATCTGGCCCTGGCCCTAAAACGTGTACCTGGCCATAAAACGGACAACAGTACACCCGTTAGAAAAACAGCAGCAAATAAATAAATAAAAGACTATAAAAATAATCTAAAGCTGGCATTTTTCTGATGCAGGCCCAAGTAAAAATGCCATAGGGCCTTCAGGTTGCGGTGACGCGACCTGGGGGCCCTATTCCAACCTCGGGTCCCGTGAGGGGCCCGTGTGTAGGCTTTCAGCATGTAACACCTGTGACGTTTTCAGGCCAAAAGCCTGAAAACAAGGGCCTACAGGCCCTGTGTCGTTTCAGGCTAAATCAGGGCCTTTCCGGCCCTGAGTGTTTTCAGCCTGAAACTGAGGACCATTTCCGGGCCCTCATGAGTTCAGCCTGCCCCGAAACTCAGGCACCAGACCAGGGTCTTAGCTCACGCCATTTCTGGCCTATTTTCAAGACAACCTTTGTTTGAGCTTCAACCCCAGGGTCTGGCACGTTGAGGCATTGGCAAGAGCAACCTCCTGGACGGGCCAGCACTATATAGGACTGGCCCGCCTTGCAGGCCGGTAGGTAGTTCCTAGGTACTTCCCAGGCACTTCACGTGCAGTTCAGGAGGCAGGAGGTAGTCTTCAAGATTCGGCAGCAGCACTCTGGAGGAGCGTTGCAGGACTAGTATTAGCGCTAGCAGTAGTCTTCAACGCTGGGCGCTTTGTAGTGTTAGCAGTAGTCTTCAGCGCTGGGCGCCATAGCTAGAGTAGTACCATAGAGAGAGAGATTGGACGGAGGCCAGAGGGACTTACCTGCAGCGCCATCGCTCCAGCTTCGTCTTCAAGGTAGCTGCAGCACAG